>CM060101.1:1932015-2234270 GCA_030522485.1 Stenchaetothrips biformis
CTGCCGGCCCAGCATCGGGCAAGCCTGAGGAGGCGGGTGCACTTCCTCAGGGTGGGGGGCGGTGTGGACAACTGCCGAAGGGCGGCCGGCGTGCACTGACGAAGGGGGAAGGTGCAATGCAAGCAGGGGCGGGGGGCCCGACGGATTGCACTGCCGTCGGGGGCGGCGGGGGCAGGTGCACTTGCAGGGACGGGGGCGGGGGCCGGGGCACTCTGCCAGGACGACGCGGCGCAGCCATACTTTCTACAAGACTGCGGCGAGCTGTGCGCCGGAGTTAATACTCTCCGGCATGCCATGGTGATGGCAACAAAGCGGCGGCCACCACTACAGTACACCTGACCCTGCCCAAAAACGCCCTATCTCATAGGGACGACACATAGCGCGGACTGCGGGCTGTGCTTGGCGCGTCGCAGGGCTTGGAACCCGAGCCTTGCTAGGAGCCACAGTCGAGCGATTCCGCGGTCCAGCACTCATTACTTTGTCTCTTCTCGCACCCCTTCACTTCCCACCACTTGAGTGCGAGAGAGACAGAGCGAAAATCTGCAGGCTAGCGGAATTCGCTCGACAGGTTCGGAGGGCCGCTACGCCCACCTATCGCAGTGGCGATGCAATTGCGGGCCGGGATTGGGACCGACTTTTCAAAGGCGCTTTTTGTTTGGACCTTTTATTTTTCTGCTCTAATCTGTACATCAGCGGCGTGTTTGTGTTTAACTTGTCGTTGCTTGTCATGGGTTTGGGTTTGGGAGTTGGGGACTTGGGTCATGGGTCTTGGGTTTTGGGTCGTTTTCTTTATGCCATGAGAGCACGGTGTAATGCTTTCGTCAGCGCAATGCAGGTTACAACAAGAACTATCCAGTTTTTTGATTGAATCCACAATTGTCCTTCCTATAGGACGTTCCTTTCCCGCGGTTCACGATGGCGGGGAAGAGTACTCCTTTTCTACAAAAACTAACTTTAGTGTGATGTTCCTCTATGTGACATATTTGACACTGCTGCTCTGGTTTGAATTTGCCTCCATTGGACCCCCCCCCACCTCCACCCACCTCACACCCAACCCGACCCAAACCCACCCCCGCGTCTCTCAATTTTAGGGCCGCAAGTCGCATTTACTCTTCCATTGTGAGTATGTATGAGCATATATCCCATATTTGCCGAACGAGGATATGTCATAAGTTTAAGTCACAATGTCCTTCCTTTAGGACCACTGGTGTAAATGCATTCAGGAAGTCACTCAGGAAAATTCACTCAGAAAATTGTCTGAGTGAAAAATCCTGATTCATTTTCGCGCACCTCTGAGTGGTTTCTCCTGAGTGATCAAAACCTGAATGGTATTCCCAGAGTGGTTCATTTCTGAGTGGGGACACTTTCTTGAGAGTGAAGAGTTATCCTGAGTGGCGCTTTTCTGGCTGTCTTAAAGTGTCAAATATTACTGATACGAAAATGGGAAAAACTGCATCCCGGTGTCGAAATTAAGTCCGATCCAAATCTGCGGTCCATTTTTCGATAGCTTGCCATGGGCTCCTCGAACTCCTGTAAATGTGGCCCGATTTCTTTGAAACAAAAACTGCCCTTGCCAATCGTCGAGAACATGCCGCTGATCAAATTTGAGCCAAAAACTCCTTCAAGTTCCGGTTTTGCGAGGCTCTCGATTTTCTGAATGGCACCGTCCTGAGTGCCCCTGCCTGAGTGTCGATCAGAATTAAGGAATTTTCTGAGTGGCACTCAGATTTCTGAATGGCATTCAGACTTCTGAAAATCACTCAGAAATTTTCTGAGTGGCATTCAGACTGCAGAAAACCACTCAGAATTGTCTGATTGCCATTCAGAAATCAGAAAACCACTCAGGGTTTTCTGAATGCCATTCAGAAATCAGGAAAATACTCAGGAAATCCTGAATGCATTTACACCAGTGACGTACCTTATTTAGACATTCCAGAGGGGGATTTTTTTCGAAACAGGGCTCACTTTATACGTCTGACAATTTGGGAGACACTGATTGGTCTGACTCTCAAAAATGACAATATATATGTCTCTTTTTACATTGTATTAAAAAAGTGACGTTTTGTTCAATGTTTTAAATACCTTGTTAATACCGATGTCCCTTTGTATTGGTAAAATAGACTTGTATAGTGGAGGATGACCCCCAAAACGCCCAAATACCTTATCAGAATGGCACCATTGCCGGTTTGACTTTGGAAAATTGTTCTCCCGCATGTCACAGCGTCCTACTGGAAGGACAATCCGTAACTCGGAAACTAATCGACCGATTTTGATGATATTGGTATTGTTGGATTCAGAAGGGCTCAAATAACCGGAATTAATAACTCTTCATTTTTTTTAAGCCTGAATACTGTGTGTGACTTAAAGGGTTAAGTCGTTACAAAATGTATCTTTTACAAACGACATAATTGTTCTCCAAAATATCGTAAATTAACAATCATTTTTAACAGTGTAGACAGCCTGCCTCCCGGTCGCCCCGCCGTGCTGCTGGCGCCGCGCCACCCGAGGTCGACGAGGAGGTCCAGGCCAACTTCATGCGCATCTTGGACATCTTGGAGAGGACTCCTCAAGCCATCCACCGTTGGATCACTCCGGACCACGCCATCATGGAGTGCTGGGAGCGGGCCGTGTGCGGAGCACCGCGGAACGAGCAGATCCGGGTCGTCGCGGCCGCCTACAAGACCATCATGTTCGGTGTTACGCCAGGTGAAGGGACCAGCAATGAGTGACGTCATGATTGCCATTAACATTCGCTCCCTCAGGAAGAGGATTGCCGAACTTCGGGACCTGGTACGCCAACTGCCAGAGATCAAGGTGATCGCCGTGTCGGAGACCAAGATCCAGGACCCGGACAAGGCCGCCATCAGCATCCCTGGTTTCCATCGCCTCGGCCTGCCCGCCGTCCAAGGAGTCGGCCAGGCCCTGGGCATCAGGATCCTGCACTCCGGGGGCTCCTCCACGGCCTACATCGCGGTTTACGTACCAGGTCCTCACCGTATGCCTTTTCCTGTTGCTCATGTTCGTGCTCTCCTTGCCGTCCATCACCGCACCGTGCTGATCGGCGACCTCAACTCGCGGCACGTGGCCTGGGGCTGCGCGGCGAACAACGCGCACGGCCGCACCCTGCACGACGCCATCGACGCGCCGCTTCCCCTGGCGTATCTTCACGCCCCGGCCGAGGCGACGTTCACGCCCAACTGGGGGCGGCCGAGCGTCCTGGACCTGACCCTGGCCTCCTGGATGGTGGACTTGGACGTCGAGGTGCTGCACGGCCTCTCCTCCGACCACGAGGCCATCTCCATCAGGCTGGACGCGGACACGGCGCGGCGCGCCCCGCCAACGTTCTACAACTTTGGTAAGGCCGACTGGGCCCGTTTCCGAGCCGAACTTGCCTCTCGCCTCACCCTGCCAGCACGCAGCTCGTCCCCGGAGGAACTCGACCAGCACGCCGCGCACTTCGTCAAGGCCGTCCAGGAGGCCATGGAGGTCGCCATCCCGAGGAGCCCCCGCCGCAACGCCCACAAGGGATTCCCCGACAACGTCAGGGCCTTGCTGGAGGACCTGCGGCTAGGGC
The DNA here is from genome assembly GCA_030522485.1 of Stenchaetothrips biformis. Taxonomy (NCBI): domain Eukaryota; kingdom Metazoa; phylum Arthropoda; class Insecta; order Thysanoptera; family Thripidae; genus Stenchaetothrips; species Stenchaetothrips biformis. The sequence goes on from CM060101.1 coordinate 1,935,590, forward strand.
TGGCCGGTTAACCGGTTAATTTTCCGGTTAATTTCACTAACCGGTTTTTCGGTTAGAAATTTTTTCATTAACCGGTTATAGGTGTAACCGGTTAATATCAATTAACCTCCTCCGAAATAAAACTACTGTAAAACTGCCATTCCTGTGAAAGGACGAAGTTATGATTTTGATGCGGTGGAAAGTCTACCAGGCCAAGTTCTTTGACAAAATTGGCGTCCTCAGCTGAATTAAAAGGCTTTTTGGTCAAGCCCGACGGTCAGAGACTATTAGTGAACCGGCATCCGCCATACACAGCTAAAATTTTCCATTTCTTTCGCAACTTTATCAAAAATAAAAATGAACCTGTGGTATTTTAAAGTAAGCGGTTTTTTGAAAATAACCGGTTATTTGAAAATAACCGGTTATTTGAAAATAACCGGTTATTTCAAAATAACCGTTAACCGGCAAAAGACCGGTTAATATCAATAACCGTTAACCGGTTTCAAAATCCAGTAACCGCCCACCCCTACCTGCGGCGCGCACGGAGGGACTTTCAACGCAACCCAACGGAGGACCTTCGAGCGGCCTACTTCAGGGCCTCCTGGGCCGCGCAGCGGGCCAAGAAAGCCTTTCTTGCCGAGCACTGGCGTAACACCATGGACGCCGCCGAGCCAGGTTGGAAGCGAGTCTTTCGGATTTCCAGGGCCATTAAGCGGCGCACCAACACCTACATCCCGCCCCTCCGGACTCCGAACGGCTTCGTCACCAATCCCGAGGAGAAGCTCAACACCATCGCGGAGGCCCTGAACTTCGAGCCGCCCCCCACCGCGGACCTGGACTTGATGGAGGAGGTCGCCCAGTTCAATGTTGCGGAGGCCAGCTGGACGCCGCAGAACGACGCGGACCGGACACCGCTGCGCCCCTGCACCCCGACGGAGCTCGGCGCCATCATCAAAGCCACCATCAAGTCCAAGGCTCCAGGCGAGGATGGCATCACCAACCAAGTGGCGAAGAATCTCGGCAAGAAGGGCACGGCCATGCTCTTGTACATCATTAACGGCATCCTGGCGCTGCAGCACTGGCCTCGTGGCCCAGTACGCCGACGACACGGCGCTCCTTGCGGCCTCCAAGAGCGTGGGCAGAATCGAACGTCTCCTCAACGCAGGCATCATCGCCCAGGCCGTTGCCTACTTCAAGAGATGGCGGCTCGCAGTGAACGCAGGCAAGACGCAGGTGATGCTGTTCAAGAATGGGGCGCGGCGCACCAGAACTTTGACGGCGATGGTGGACGGCGAGGCGGTTCCGGAGAGACCTGCCTTAAAGTACCTAGGCATTGTCTTTGACAAATCTCTCTCCTTCCGTCAGCACACGGAGTACATCATCGTTAAGGCAAGAACCATCCGCCAAATGCTGGCCCCTCTCCTGAGCAGCAGAAGCTGCCTCGGTCCAGCTGGAAAGCTCCTGCTCTTCAAGACCACCATCAGGACCGTCATGACGTATGGTTGCACGGCCTGGGCCGCCCAGCTGTCCTCCACCAAATGGCAGAGACTTCAGAGCACGCAGTCCATCTCTGTGCGGGCCGCGCTGGGAGTCCTAGGGAGAAGGAAGACCAATGTGGAAAACCACAGAAATGCCCAAATGGATTGGTTCCATGACCATGTCTTGAAGCTCTTGGAGAAGTACTTCGTGAAGATCGCCGACACCAAGCCGGAACTTCTTCTCAACCCAACCCCGCGGAAGAGGAAGTGGCCGCAATTTTACCATCAGCAGCGGCCGCCCGACAGCGAAGAGGATGCAGACGACATCGCGTAAGCGCACAGCTCTGGAAGAAGAAGCGCTACTGCCTTAATCAAGACCTGCGCTTAAGCGCGCCTGCGGTATGACGCATAGGCAACATGCACTACGTCTTACCGCCCCAGGCAAACTCAAGTGACCGTCCTCCCAGCCAGCGCCGCACCGCCGCCGCCAGTCCAGCTACTCGGACGCAGCCTTCGCGGACGCGTCCTTTTTCCCGCCCGTGCAAGCAAGGCGCCGATCTTCCCAGCAAGCCGCAGCCTCAGCGCCAGCTTCGGACGCAGCCTTCGCGGACGCCACCTTTTACCCTCCCGCAAGGAAGGGGACATTCCTCCCAGCAAGCAGCGCCTCAACTGCTGAACAAGCTGGTCGACGCTCCTCTCACGAAGCCGCCTTAACCACAATCAGCAGCAGTCACTGCAGAGCCGCTCCGCGACATGACATTACGTCGCTCGGTATCGAGAGCCTCGCCCAGTCCTCCTGGCCGCTCTCCTTACCCGAACCTGCTTAAGGCACTGCTTTAAGCACCGGCCATGCCTCTCCAGGCCGTATGGACGTTGGATGCTGGCCCACCCTCACCTCTGCTAAATTAATAGCAGCCTTCTTGCTTCTTTGAAGCCATTTTTCTCTCTAGGTCGCCGGGTACGGGCCGTGGATGGCCGACTCGCGCGCAACGCCTTTGATGAACAACAGCCACGGGACAGGCCGGCTAGGTCGCCCGTAGGCCGACTCAGCATGGGCCACGCCCCCAAGACGTGATCCCCCTTATTTATTATTATTTTTATTTATATAGCTTTCCCCCTTAATGAATGTGTTCAGACGATTAAAACTGACACATACTACTGTAAAATGAATTTATTTGAACTCATTTGAAGTACTACCGGCGAATTTACGTTATCAACGCGTGTGCTTAATCGGAATCGCGCACCATTCTTATCTTTTCTTGTAAAGGGTTCTATGTGCTTTAAATGAATGAATCTGTTTAAACAAAAAAATCGGGCCATTCCGTTAACATGCCTACTACTCGCAGCATGTCCGCCGCTGCCGCTGTTGAGGAGATGGAAACCCAGGAGGAGCAGCTGTTGTGGGTTACGGAGGAGGCCTTTCGGCTATTCTCAAACCTGCAAAACAAGGAGAAGATAAACCTAAGGCTTATCCCGGTGGCCCCACCGGAAAGCAGGCAGCTCACCTCACCTTGCATGAAGTCGCCAGGGTCGACATACCGCCCAGGCAGCTGACGCAGACCGAGGTGCAGCACGAGGACGTCCCGCCATCCGTGTCCCAGGCAGCCTCCAAGCCGGCCGAGGCGCGAGATGGCTCCTACTGGAACACGATTCCCTGTCCTCCACACTGTGGTGTTCCAGTGGTGGTTCAGGTCCAAATTGCGTAGAAGCCGGCATGGCACTCAAAACGGTCCTTTTAAGGACCAAACACTCTTTTCCCGAGAGAAAAACTCGATCAAAGACTTCGAAAATGATAAAAAAAAAAAAAACGGGGATTCGAACCGCCGACATTCCAAACCGGAGCTCACGCAAGAAGACAAAAGATTAAGCTTCTCAAGAAGGAGGTCGAACCCATTTGGTGTGACGACCTAAATTCAAATCAGCACATTTCCTCCCCCCTTCAAGGTCCAAATCCAGGGGCGGTGTCGCGCTTGTGTGACGTCACGGCCCAGGAGGCGTCCGATTTTGGTGACCGTCACCTTAACCTGACGAGGAACAAGTACTACACCTTGTGCTTCAAAAGGTAAGTTTCCTTATAACTGCTTTTATTTCTTTGTGTAAGTGTTGCCTTTCTTTTCATTTTTTGTGTGTTTGTCATTAGGTACTTGTCACTTGTCATCTGTATCTGATCAGAACCTGGTCTGGATCCAAGGATTCTTCTCGAAGACAAAGCTTAGCATTACTGTTCTAAATTTGCCTTGGCCACCTAATTGGCTGAGCGATTAGCGAAGCCAGTTACTCCAGTGGGGTTGAAAAGTTTTGTCTGTCTGTCTGTCTGTCTGTCTGTTTGTCTGTTTGTGTGTCCGCACTACTCCTCCCAAACGGCTTAGCCGATCGGGACGAGATTTTGCAGGGTTGTTAAATATATCCTTGGCTCGCCACACGCAAAAATTCAGCTTTCTATGTCATTCCATTCAGTCGTAATAACGAAAAAAACATTTAAAAAAAGGCAGAAAAAGTGCAACTTTTTAGTGACTTTATATTATAGAGACATTTTTACATGGTTTCTTATGTTTTTAAAGTTCCTGATGACGAAAATGAAATCAATTTCGACCCCTGACCAAACTTTTAACTGCGAATTGGCTACCTCGGCCCAAATTTACTAACATAATCAACTTCGACCCTTCATCTTGAAAAAAGGGGGTCGATCAACTAAAAATTTTTATTGCAGATTTCGATAGGTCTCGGCAAGACCTTTTCAAAGAGGGGTCGGAAGGGGGGTCTAAGAGCCCGACTTCATCAGTTGGCCGAATCAGGATCTTGAAAAAAGGGGATCGACCGATTAAAAAATTTTATTGCAGATTTCACGGGGTACCTTACTCAATGCCTCAAAAATTCATCAGACAGCTTGCCGAAGGCAAGCAGGGAAGCGCCGCAGGCCAAGGTAGGTGTAACGCCAGGCGTGGATTGTCGAAACTGGCGCAGCATCGCGAAGCCTGTTACGACAAGACACGGTCTGGCGTAAACCTACCTTGTCTAGATGATTTTCAATCAAACGATGGAACCTCAGATAATTTCTACACTGCTTTGCATTCACATCTTGTATCATTTTCGCTTCAGAAGGTTAGGTTGTTAAACAACTATTTGGCTGAGCGATTAGCGAAGCCAGTTACACCAGTGGGGTTGGAAAGTTTTGTCTGTCTGTTTGTCTGTTTGTTTGTCTGTCTGTGTGTCCGCACTACTCCTCCTGAACGGCTCGGCCGATCTAACTGAGATTGTGCAGGGTTATTAAGTATGTCCTTGGCTCACCACACGCAAAAATTCAGCTTTCTATCTCATTCCATTCAGTCGTACTAACGAAAAAACACTAAAAAAACGGCAGAGAAAGTGCAACTTTTTAGTGACTATATTTTAGAGACATTTTTACATGGTTTCCTATGTTTTTGAAGTTCCTGATGACGAAAATGAAATCAATTTCGACCCCTGACCAAACTTTTAACTGCGAATTGGCTACCTCGGCCCAAATTTACTAACATAATCAACTTCGACCCTTCATCTTGAAAAAAAGGGGTCGACCGACTAAAAATTTTTATTGCAGTTTTCGATAGGTCTCGGCAAGACCTTTTCAAAGAGGGGTCGGAAGGGGGGTCTTGGAGCCCGACTTCATTAGTTGGCCGAATCAGGATCTTGAAAAAAGGGGATCGACCGACTAAAAAAGTTTATTGCAGATTTTGATAGGTCTCGGCAAGACCTTTTCAACGAGGGGTCGGAAGGGGGGTCTAGGAGCCCGACTTCATTAGTTGGCCAAATCAGGATGTTGAAAAAAGGGGATCGACCGACTAAAAAATTTTATTGCAGATCTCACGTGGTGCATTACTCAATGCCTCAAAAATCCTTGAGACAGCTTGCCGAAGGCAAGCACCACGGAAGCGCCGCAGGCCAAGGTAGGTGTAACGCCAGGCGTGGATTGTCGTAACTGGCGCAGCATCGCGAAGCCTGTTACGACAAGACACGGTCTGGCGTTAACCTACCTTGTATTTTATTGTGGGTGTGTTGCCTTTCCTTCTTTTTTTTTGTTGCATGTGAAATGGAACACCATTGTTACTGTAAGAGTATTTTCAAGTTTCAGACAATCAACTAATCAATGCTCAATTATATGCCCTAAATTAGTTTACTAAGGAAATCTGGCAGCACTAACACTGGCTTGTAATTTCATTATTTTTTTTACATCTCATTTGATTGACACTACCACGCATTTAAGGTATTTTATGAGAAGAATTATAGACTCCATGGCCCTTGTGTTCTACTCTTCCTTTCAATGTGTACTTTTTTACTTTTGTTTTTTTTTTTTTCTTCTATTTTTTTTTGTCGATATTTTTTGCCTATTTTGAAAGGGCTCTTATGTCCCAACCTCATCAAACGTCAATCAGCTCTAGATTTTTTTTTTGCAATATCATATTTCTAACAGTTTATTTGTTTAAATGTAGACTATCTCATATGTGGAAAAAGTCTGCGCGGTCTCCGCCGCCCCCGCGAAGTCCGCCGCCCCAGCGGTCGCCACAGCAGACCCCGCGGCCCCCAACGCGGCAGACACCACCCAACGCGGGCAACCAACAGCTGCCTCCCGGCGGTAGGGGACGCGGAACGCACGACGCGGGAGCGGCCACACGTCCAGCAGGCCAGCAGCCGGGAGGAGGTGCCGGCACGCCGGGCCCATCGCGGCCTGGACCAAGCCGCGATTCTGATTCGTCAAAGTCAACGGCCACACCCCCTCTGTCGCGGTGTGGTGCAGGGCGGCAGCGCCTTAGGTCGAGCTCGGAGGAGTCTCCTGCGCCATCACCGCGACGGACTTCGTCGTCTCCTGCGCCTCCACCGCGCGGAGCAGGACACGGGGCTGGAGCAGCCGGCCAAGCACGCGGAGTGGGACGTGGGGTGGCACAGCGCGCGGCGCCCCCGGAGGTGAGGATCGGCCACCTCCTTATGACAGACGCGCAGCGCGAGGAGGCAAGGGGCCACATTGACGCCATCATCATGGAGGAAGGTGATTTCGCGAGCCACGCGGACCACCTCATCGCGTTGCTGCAGGAGAACAGCCTTGTTGCCGCGGGGGCTGTCCCGGTTGAGACCATCGCGTTGCATGTCGGAGAACACATGGTCGTCAACTGCCCGAAATGCAGCCTGCCAACCACCATCCCGAGTCGCAGCGGGACCACACCTTCTAGCACGGCAGCTAACGACCATTATCCTAACCAACCTTGCACTTTTTCCTGCTGTGTTGCCGTTTTGCACAAGTCATTTACATACCCTAAGGTAACTTTTAAGAAGTGGTGCCCCGATGGCACAACTTGCAGGAGCCGTCCAGGGGGCGGTTGCCTACCTACCAGGGGCAAAATGCGCTTTTTCTCTATTATCAGGCTCTGTTTCGTGAAAGGGCCGCTCCCTGGGGGGGTTTGGGGTCACTATCGGTAAAGCAGATGGGGACCACACATTTCTAGGATAGGGGGCCTCCCTAACCCCCGTGGGGCCCTTGTCGGAGGGGCGTAAGTACAATTTCCACCTTAATTTAAACTCTGTGTAGCCGCGTTGTATGGAGGGTCTAAAAGCGGTGCACGGGGCTCATTACACGACAAAAAACAAATATTTCCTTCAAAACGAGAAATTTCTCGCATAAGAGGGAAATTTCCCTCGTGTCGATTGTACTGAAATAGTGAAGTGCGGCACATGACTGCGGGGGTTTTCAAGGTCGCTGATATCGAAAATTCGGTTGAAATTTCACCCGGAGGTGCACTTTGTTCGCCAAAGGTAATAACAAAACTAAATATTACGAATTGCGAAAATTCCACGCTCAGAGATATCCTTCCACCGACATACACATGGACTTGACCATACGCGAACCAGGTCTCGAATGACCCAAGGGTTTTCAGCGCCCGAAGCCGCCTGGCTAGATCGTCTGGTCATTCCCTCCGCTGCGCGCGCCTACTAGGGTAGGGGAGGAGGGCGGCACGCACCGCCTGCTCGATGCCAGGCGACGGCGACAATGCAGGCGCGCCCCCCTCCCCCCGACGGGAACACATTGTTGCCCCAACGTTGCCCCCAAGGTGCCGTACGTTGCCTACGTTTCGGGCCCGTTTACGTTGTCTGCCGTCGTTGGGGCAACGAATTCGCATCCGATGGTTGCTCAGATCACGTCACATCTGATAGGAGAAAACGTGGACGCATCAAGGGTTACAAGGAAACAACGCCGCCATATTGATGTCACTATCCCGACTTTATGTGTATGTCCCTTCATTGCTGCGACGTTGCCCTCACTGTTGCAATGCAACCGGAATATGCCGACGTCGCCGCCACGTTGCCCAAACCATGCTTTTCACTCGTAAATCTGGGCACGTGTCTGTAACGGCGCTGTCCAGGCACCGCTACTACGTTGCACAGCCAACCAACGGGCGCTCACTAAAATACCAAACTAACGCGATGTGCCACTGGCATGGTTGTGACGACGATGCCTCGCGGTTGCCCGCGCAAGCTAATTTCGGCCACGTTGCAGCTATAGTACTGCGGCTACGTCGCGACAGCAACATAACACCAACGTGCCAGCACCCGCGCCGTCGCCACGTTACGTCGCCGATCCCTAGGCGACCCTTTCGCAACGGCACAAAAACACGGTTCCCTAGGGGACACTTAATGCAACGTTGCTGCCACGTCGCCGGCTCCACGTGGCCATGCCTACCAACCGTCAACTATGCCACCGCCACGTTGAATCGCCGATCCTATGGCGACGCTATGGCAACGACACAAAAACGCAGTTCCCTAATGGATACTCAGAGTAAGGTTGCTGCCATGGCGCCGGCTCAACGTGGCCATGCCTACCAACCGTCAACTACGCCACCGCCACGTTGAATCGCCGGACCTATGGCGACCCTACGGCAACGACACAAAAACGCAGTTACCTACAGGATACTCAGTGTAAGGTTGCTGCCATGGCGCCGGCTCAACGTGGCCACGCCTACTAACCGTCAACTATGCCACCGCCACGTTGAATCGCCGATCCTATGGCGACCCTATGGCAAACGACGCAAAAACGCAGTTCCCTAATGGATACTCAGTGCAAGGCTGCCGCCATGGCGCCGGCTCAACGTGGCCGTGCCAACCAACTGTTAACAAAGCCACCGCCACGTTGAATCGCCGATCCTATGGCGACCCTATGGCAAACGACGCAAAAACGCAGTTACCTACAGGATACTCAGTGTAAGGTTGCTGCCATGGCGCCGGCTCAACGTGGCCACGCCTACTAACCGTCAACTATGCCACCGCCACGTTGAATCGCCGATCCTATGGCGACCCTATGGCAAACGACGCAAAAACGCAGTTCCCTAATGGATACTTAGTGCAAGGTTGCCGCCATGGCGCCGGCTCAACGTGGCCGTGCCAACCAACTGTTAACTATGCCACCGCCACGTTGAATCGCCGATCCTATGGCGACCCTATGGCAACGACACAAAAACGCAGTTACCTACAAGATACTCAGTGGAAGGTTGCTGCCATGGCGCCGGCTCAACGTGGCCACGCCTACCAACCGTCAACTATGCCACTTCCACGTTGAATCGCCGGACCTATGGCAACCCTATGGCAACGACACAATAACGCAGTTCCCTAATGGATACTCAGTTTAAGGTTGCGGCCATGGCGCCGGCTCAACGTGGCCGTGCCTACCAACTGTCAACTATGCCACCGCCACGTTGAATCGCCGATCCTATGGCGACCCTATGGCAACGACACAAAAACGCAGTTACCTACAGGATACTCAGTGTAAGGTTGCTGCCATGGCGCCGGCTCAACGTGGCCATGCCTACCAACCGTCAACTACGCCACCGCCACGTTGAATCGCCGGACCTATGGCGACCCTATGGCAACGACACAAAAACGCAGTTACCTACAGGATACTCAGTGTAAGGTTGCTGCAATGGCGCCGGCTCAACGTGTCCATGCCTACAAACCGTCGACTATGCCACCGCTACGTTGAATCGCTGATCCTGTGGCGGCGAGCGCGGCTGACCGTATTGCGGATGGCCTACCCGGCCTCGCCGTAAGGCGCCATGTTCAACTCGTCCCTCGATGAATTATTTCCTAATGAATAACAAATATGCATATGCGGGCCCGAACCTTTATTTTGGCTTCAGCTATCCGTGTGCCGAGTGGCATTGCATACGGAAGATTTCCTGTGCGAACTGTGTCATGCCCGCGCTAATCCATAGTGGCCGGTGTCAGTGAAATGAACGTGCAAATCTCTTGTATGCTAATGTGCAACCCGCTTTTTGGGGAGTTTTCCGCGGTTTCCGGGTTTGGCTCCAAATCTTATCTGATAGAGGAGGTTTAAATCTACCGATTTCCGAAATCAGATAGTTCCGAACATGTTTTGCACATTCCGCCTTTTTTCTTGGCGCTTAACCTCCTCGCTGCTCGCTCGCCAACGCGGCGGCACTGGCAGACGGTCGTAAAAGCGATCCGACCCGGTACCCGGCACGCCGGCGGCTCTCTGGTGCCTCCTTGCACCTCACAGAGTCGGGTCGGCGCCTACCCAAATACACATTAACGGCCGGTCCAGACCCAGGTGCCTCGACGGCGAGGGGCGACCAGGGTGTGCAAACATAACATTATCATTACCGTAACGTTATTTTGGGATTTACCGTTATTACTATGACTTTTATTTTGTAAGGTTAGATTAGTATCACAAATATTAAATGCTAAGCTTATTAACGTTAATTTTTTAGAAACGCCTTTTAAGTTATTGAATTATCGATAATAGGCTTTACCGATAAAAAACCTTTCTAAAACATAACTGTTAATTCCTTTAACAGGTATGAGGAATTAACGTTAATATTTTATAACGTTTATAAGGTATAACTTAAATTCGTGGCGAGTATTCCTTTGACGGTTATGAGGAAATAACGTTAAAATTTTATAACGTTTATAAGGTATAAATTAAATTCGTGGCGAGCAAATAAAATCGAGGATATTTCCATTTACTTCATTCCGTTCGGAACTGCACTATTAATCAACTTCAAATGACGGCTAGATGGCGGCCTATCGTCACCAAAGTTGTCTCATTCGATTTCGCCGCTGACACGTGCGCGAGCGTCCTGAGACCCCTAGGAACAGGCGCGGATCCAGGGGGAGGCAATGGTGGCGTCGCACAGTTGGCCAGAAGACCGGCGCAGGCGGCCAAAACTCTAGACGCGTTTTGAGCTCCAGAGTCGCTAAATGCACTCGAACCGAACGCGTGACCCGACCGATGGGTTGCTCTCCGAACGAGGAATCGGATGGTGGAGTCACACTTGCGGTTCGGGTCCCATTTAGCGACTCTGGAGATCGAAACGCGTCAAGAACTTTGGCCGCCTGCGCCGGTCTTCTGGCTCACTGTGAATCCCGGCGTGTGCCGGCGCGCTACTTGATAGCTCCAAGAATCGGCCGGCAGTTCGGCGCTAAAACTAAGGACTAAAACTAATAAACTATAAACATTTTTACAACCTCAAAACCGAGGGGGCGACCCTGGACGACGGCGACACAGTCACGCCTACACTGCAAAGAGTCATCCAGGGCCGCCACAGGACCCCCCCACGGAGAAAGGCAGCCTAGCGGAGACGAACTAGGAAAAACCCGCTTGAAAAATGTCTGTAAAGCGGACACGTCTGCCCGATCGCGTGGTGGGAGCGGGAACGGCGGAGTCCTCGGAGTCGGTGGAGCTGGACCCAGGCCCGGCAGCAGCAGGGCGCCGCCCAAGGGTTTTCAGCACCCGAAGCCGCTTGGCTAGATCGTCTGGTCATTCCCTCCGCTGCACGCGCCTACTAGGGTAGGGGAGGAGGGCGGCACGCACCGCCTGCTCGATGCCAGGCGACGGCGACAATGCATGCGCGCCCCCCTCCCGGCCGGCCACCCGGCGCTCAGCGGCACGGCGCAGTGAAGAAGCCACGAAGAGAAGTTTTTTCTTTTACGGTGCTGCATGAATTTGTGATATTTGTGCCTTTGTAGTGATTGTGTGCTTTTGAAATGAGTCATCGGGAAGACATCGAGGCAGCATCATCAACTGTAAGTTTTTGTTACTTCGTTTTGTTTCCTATAAACATTACGGCCCGCGTGTTCTTGTTGAGCGTTTCCCGTGTTTCTCTCGTGATTTTTAGACTGCGAGAGGTGTGGTTAGCCCTCTCCTTTGCTTACCCGAGACACAACGTGATTTTTTTCTCGATTTTTCAGATGCTTCATCATGCCTCCGAAACTTACACTAGTAGATTTAAATATTATTGATAGTGAAAATGGTAGAAAACGTCCACAGCCCATTGATTGGTCACTTTTCTGCTTATGCCAGGAGGGGATGAACTTCGATGATTTAGTGGACCCCAAAGAAAATAAAAGGGCAAAAAAGGATGATGGATTTAACACGATAGATAGAAATCTAAAGAAGTTTCCCGCTGATAAGATACCTTGTGTTGTTCCGCTTAGCGCTCTTGATGAAGGAGAAGGCATTAAAGCAACACTTCAACTCCACAATGCTCGTTACCACAAAAATTGCCAACTTAAGTGCTCAGACAGCAAATTAAAAAAAGCACTAGAGTGCAAGAAAAAAACAAAATGCCTCTTCCTGCAACCAAGAAAATATTTCACCCCATACACCTTTGCCAACCAGGCGCTCAATCGGCTTGTGTCATCAAATTGAGTCTGATGCTCCACTGTGCATAGTTTGCAGTAAGGTAGCCAGCCGCAGTTCTCCTTTGCAGCGAGTCCTTGACAAGGGTTCGAGAACTTTAAGCAGCCATGCTGCTCGTAAGAATGACACTAAGGTTTTAGTCAGACTACAGAACAAAGAAATCTGGTGTCACAAAACTTGAGTAAGACAAGTTGTCACAAGACAAGAGTAAAGCGCAGCTTAAATTGCTAAAGAAAGACCTGAATCTTTTTAGCCACATGTGGGTTGCTATAAGCAACAACAGACCATCTGAGCTTGATGACTTTTTCTCTCATGAGAAATCAAGAGTTCCCTCCTGCTTTGGCATCAGAAGACGGAAAGATGAGAATGAGCAAGAAGTGTGATTTAGTTGACAAGTGCCTGTCTGCATTCAACAAGCCACCAACAGGATCTCCCGTAGTTGACTGCAAAATAATTGATGGTGCCGCTCTGCTTCATTCCCTGAAAACAAGCTTATGTGTGTTTTTGTCGGACTTTGTGAATGAGATATTCTTAACATTTATTCAGAGAGAAAGTGAGAATACTTCGCGAATTGATGTTGTTTTTGATGTGTAAGTACCTTTATTTTTACAGTTTTATGTAAATATACGCGCGTATTTTGTCAGTTGTCTATATCTGTTTGATCTATTTTCAGGTATATTGAAGACAGCCTGAAGGGATCCACAAGGGAGAAGCGCGGTGAAGGGCCTCGTTTGAAAGTTGCAGCAGACACAAAGATACCAGGAAAGGAAAAAGAATGGGCTGCATTTCTACGCAACTCAGAAAATAAAGATGCACTATTCAAGCTGCTGGCGGACTCCGTCTCTAACTGTGCAACAAATGGTGAGCTGTATGTGACAAAGGGAAGCTCGGTTGTCACTAATTTCATGAGGTCAGACATGAGCGACATTTCCCCCTGCAACCACGAAGAGGCGGACACGCGGGTTTTCGTGCACGTGTCAGACGCAGTAAGACGGGGTGCAAAATCAGTCCTTATTCGGGCCGCGGATACAGACATTATCGCCCTTGCTTGTGCCTGCTTTCCGCAGTTACCAGCCCTAAAAGAGCTGTGGGTGCACCGCCCCGCTAGTAAGCAGCACCGCTTTATAGCGATCCATGAAATAAGCTATGCGCTAGGTAAATAGTTTAAATAAGTTCTCTTATTTTTTTAATGTAGTAAATGAAATGTTTTATTACCTTTGAAAACCTTATTTTTTTAGGTCCTGAAAAATCTATGGTTGTGCCTGCTATCCACGCTTTTAGTGGTTGTGATAATGTTGAGAGTTTCCACAACATTGGGAAAAAACAGCCTGGACTGCCCTCGACTTGCAGCCGAATGCCATTTCAGCTCTAATAGACTTAGGAAAAGGAAATATCAACATGCCAGCTTTGTCGGATCTAGTCATCGCTATGTACAGCCCGTAAGTTTTTATTTTCATGTGATATTTTATGATTCCCAATTTTCACAAGATATACCTGACGTCACTTTTTCATGGCAATTTTAGAGCAAAGAGATACAAGAGTGTTAACAGTTGTAGGCGAGGCATGTTTTCATCAACTAATCGTCCCGCGGAGAATATTCCCCCTTGCGAAGACTCCCTTGAACTACACTGTCTTCGTGTTTCCTACCAGCTATCGGTATGGTATCAAATGTTGAGTCCCATGCAAGTCCTACAGTCACCCTTACAGTGGGGCTTTCAAAATGAAAATGGCACCATTAAGCCGAAATGGCGAAGAAAACCCCAGTTTTCTGAAAAGAGTGTGGCCTTAACCAGATGTGCGTGTAAAGGTGAATGTAAAGGAAACTGTAGCTGCAGATTAATTGGATGTTGTGATTTGTGTAAATGTAAGTGTGCCAAAACATATGAATAGACGTGTGCTGTGATAATCATGTGATTTGTTACATTTCGTTTGGGGTCATTATTCCGAATAGGGGCTCCACCTATAGGGGGCGAAAGTTTGGTATCATTGGATAGGTATTGACGAGTACTGTTCGGAACTGCAAGAAATATGCGGCGCTCTTGAAGGATATTGCTATAAATGTTTATTTAAGTACCCCACCCTAACCTCGAACCATGCAGCGATATCGTGAAATGCGCTCGTACCATCAACTTACCACGCATTAGGTAGAAGGGTGAATGTTAGGAGGATCTTAGATCTACCTCGCAGACCCACAATATACCCCCAAATATTTTCCCTTCTATTAATTCGAGAAAATTTACTCGGCCGACTGCTGAAGCGACAGGTGGCGCCATCTTTGAGCGGCCTCTGTAGGTTCGTCGTAGTTTCATAACAAATACTTTACGAAGTATTCGTGCAACAAAATTACCCAAAGATTGTTCGTAACTTTACGAATAATTTTTTTACAGTGTAAGGGCTGTTAAGGCGCACTTAAGCCCCTTGCGTGACCATTTCCGCTGGGCCGATTTGGCCGGCTGAGGTGCCAAAATTCATCATTTGGAAAGCGAAACCGAATAAAAGTTACCCAACTCCAAAAATAGAACGTGAAGGAAAAACGAACCGCTCTAACTTGCTAGATGGATATCTCCACTGTTATGATCTCTTTAAGCAAGCAGAAGTAGAAGCCGAAGAGACCAATGAAGAGAACACTATGCCAGAGCCAATATTGTCAGAATCTCAGCGCACCAAACTAGTTGAAATAATTGTGGACTTTTTGTTGGGCATTTCTCAGGATCCTGCCCACAAAAATCTTCTTATTTTAACAAAGAAAATTGTTGAACTGTTTTTGTGTGAGGAAGAGGTAAGTTTATATTTTTTTTCTTTTTTCAAAATTTTAATTAGCTGTGCATGTCTTATCTGAATGCTAGGATTTTATCCATTTGTATTCCTTATTGGCTGAGCGATTAGCGAAGCCAGTTACTTCACTGGGGTTGAAAAACTTTACCTGTCTGTCTGTGTGTCCGCACTACTCCTCCCAAACGGCTCGGCCGATCGGGACGAGATTTTGCAGGTTTGTTTAGTATATCCTTGGCTCGCCACACGCCAAAATTCAGCTCTCAATCTCAAATTTATCAGTCGTACCAACGAAAAAACACTAAAAAAACGGCAGAAAAAGTGCAACTTTTTAGGGAGGGACTATATATTTTAGTGACATTTTAACATAGTTTCGTATGTTTTAGAAGGTGCTGATGACGAAAATGAAATCAATTTCCACCCCTGACCGAAGTTTTGACTGCAAATTGGCTACCTCGGCCCGAATTCACTATAGAATCAACTTCGACCCTACCTTTCATCTTGAAAAAAGGGGGTCAACCGACTAAAATCTTTTATTGCAGATTTCGCCAGGTCTCGGCAAGACCTCTTCAAAGAGGGGTCGGAAGGGGGGTCTATGAGCCCGACTTCATCAGTTTGCCGAATCAGGATCTTAAAAAAAGAGGATCGACCGACTAAAATCTTTTAATGCAGATTTCGCCAGGTCTCGGCAAGACCTTTGCAAAGAGGGGTCAGAAGGGGGGTCTGTGAGCCCGCCTTCATGTCGACGTGTCCTACATGAACTCGCGTATCTCCACCAGATCGATAGAACCATCGTATTTCCCGGACGCCCGTAGAACTACCGTACTCGGCTGGCGCTGATAGAAGAGACGTATTTCACGGACGTCGGTAGAACTGCCGTAAATCGGGAGATCTCGCAAGACTATTGTATCGCTTTTTCAGCGTCTTTCTAGGAGATTGAATTGATAGTTTCAGAGTGTCTTACAATTCGGAAAATGAAAGGTGATTGACATTGGGGTGTCAGGTGAATGCCATATGTTCTGCCCTTCCAATCAAATACAGTTTTTTGTGATTACCGCTACTCTCGTTCGATGAGCCGTTGAAATGTGAAGGAGCGGTAACGGTGGTCGCCAAACAGTATCTAATTTTCTTTTTAGTTCAAAAGGTGAAATAATTTTTTGGATACATTTGACGAGTTCTGCAGAACTTTTTGCTAGTTTAGGAAACAATATTATGGGTTGCCTGATTTTAAAAATTTTGTTTTCCAGGTTACAGTGTGTTCTGCTTGGGGACAAGAATGCCAAACAACCTCAGGGCATTCAAGAATTAATGCATTATTGTTGTTATTGTGTGGATGGATCCATTGAATTATTTATCTTTTATGAGGCTTTTACTTTCTCTGGCTTAGAACATAAAGGTTTCTTACAGTAAAATAAATTTTACTTTTAAAATACTTTTTATTATTTTCAAGAACAATGGTTAAATGACTAAAGGTCTGGCATGTCAGTCTCAATTGAAGCGTTGAAGTAAAGCATGCAATAAAACTAAAGTACAAACAAAAGCAAATTATTCATTATCAGTCATGTCTTAACTTAATGGACAAGAAAATGCAAATCACATGTCAAGTATCATGACAAAAAATTAAAGCGTTGAAGTAGAGCATTATAAAACTTAAGTACAAAGAAAAAAGCAAATGATTCATAATCAGCGTCATGTCTTAAAGTAATGGACAAGAATTACAAATCACATGTCAAGTATCATGCAATAAAACTAAAGGACAAACAAAAGAAAATTATTCATAATTAGTCATGTCTTAAAGTAATGGACAAGAAATGCAAATCACATGTCAAGTATCATGACATAAAAACTTGGACATCACATATCTATACAAATGTATGATGTGAAGTTGACAAGAATAATAATCACATTATGTTTCCTCATCGGTGTCAGGATCATCACAATCCTCTTCGCCATTTTGGTCAGTATTGCGCTTTGGTTTCTTCTTTGGCTGTGGTGCTTGTCCTTGTGCCGCCTTCCTTTTCCTTGGAGGCGCCCTTGGCTCGGGGTCAAAGGGCAAAGCTCGATAAAAATCATGGTGCTCAAGTGGAATAACATTTTTCTCACACAGGGTTATCAAGTCTTTACGTTTCTCAATAGTAATTGGTAGCAGTCCAGAGTACGCTTTCTTGAGGGAATGGGTATTGAAATTTATTGGACGGCCAACTTTCTTGGTGTTCAGCTTCTCTCCATCATCATCATACTCAAGGTGATAGGTCAAAACTCCCGGCTCAGTGCCACTAGCTGAAATCATTCTTATTTTTGACCATGGAACCTTCACACGGTTAACATTCATTTCCCAGTTCTGCTTGCTGACCAGATCTTTAAAGTCAAGAACCATGTCTTGGGTTACCTCAACAACCAAGAATGGATTGGTCTTAACACGTCGCTTAGCAGTTTTAATCATGCCAATCCATTGCTGCAGTGTAAAGATGTCAGCACCTCTGCATCTCCTTTCTATGGCACTGTGCATTGTGTCACCTTCTGAGTATGTATGACCCTTTTCTAGAAACACATGTTTGACGCTCACATTAAATTTTGCAGCGGCCAAAACATACATAGCAAATATAAACCTATTGCGGTTCTGACTCGGGCAGTTGTCACTATAAAAAATAAACGTCTTTACTCCTTTTGCTACTTTTCCTTCAATGTATCTGAAGACAAAACTTCCTACTTCATTGGCTCCTTTCCCAGCAGTAGTTTCATCGTAGACGAAATTAGTTCCTTCGCAGTGTCCAATATCAAATATTGTAAAATTGTAGACACCTAATTTTCTTGCATAATAAAATAAGGATGATTTTCCTTGAGGAGTTTGCAGGATTTTTTCATAATCAAATGAAGCTACGCACAAGTTTATTTTGTTTTCTTTCTGCTGTGCACGAAGAGCATCTGCTTCTTTTAGTTCCTGGGCTTTTGTCTTATTGTAAATATGTGCATCAAAGATCAATTTATCTTCATCTGTGACCTCACCTGATCTTATTTCAAAGCTTACGCAGGTGTCACATAGGTCCTTTTTTGGGACAAAGAAACCAAGATTAAACTTGCTATTAAATATATCTCGGTATTGCCTTTCTGTTGCAGGTTTCTCACATACTCTCCCATTTGAAATTTCTTGAGTGAGCCACTCCTTGTATAGATCATACAATTTAGAAATAGAACATCCCTCTGGTAAGTATTCTCTTGTTGTATCCTTCCTTAGATAGTGACTTTCAACTCTGGGAATAGCGTTTACATGATCAATCACACTTTGGGTAATTTCTGGCTTGATAATTGTAACACCTTTCCTGTTTTTCCCTCTTTTGTCAGGGGAAATGGCACTGCCATCTCCCATTTTCTTCTTGGCTGTTTCAATGAGAGAATCAGAAATGTTTAAAGTTGTTAAAAACATTGTCTTGCACACTCTTATGTTTTCATTATTAACTCGAAAGGAATAAGTTCTTGATGTTCTTTTTCTTGTTACCACCTCGGTGTTTGATGCTTTTGGGCTTACAGTCATGCAGCCTCTGATGAAATACCACTGCCTGTCATGACCATTAGGTGCTGCCCCTAGACTCCAATATTTGTAAAAAATTGATTGGCGCTCAGTTTCAGTAATTCTAGTTCGGCATTTGAAGCGGCAACTGACATTACAGGCCTCTTCCATTTTACGAGCTGGTTTCAAAGCACCTTTAGAATCTATGTATTCTTTTCCAGAATTGTATGCCACTTTACGAACATTAGCTTGCCAATTCTCAGGGTTTCTGGTCCTCTTCCTTCCAACTTTTTCTTTATATATGTTCTTCCTTGTTCTTCTTTTTTCAGTCTCATGTTCATATGTGGGGTCGCTAATGTCAGCCAAATTTCCACTGTCTTCCATCTCGACATCCCAAAAATTTTCTGGCTCAGCTGATCCATCCAAAGGAATGACAACTACATCATCTGACAATATTATATTTTGAACTACTGAAATAATAATAAAATGAATTAGTTTTGAAGTTGTTTTATTTTAATTGATATTTAGAGAGAAGAAAATCCTCACCATCACCACTAGATGAGACATCCAGAAAATCTAATGGTTCTTCAGCAATGGCAGCGTTCAAAGAGTCACCCGTTGAATTATCTGCAAGGAAACAATTTAATGAAAACAATACAAAATCTACCTGTTTTTTAAATGTTTGACACAATATTTCAGAGACACATACCTAACAGCGGTTTTCCAGGAGTTGAAGTGGCAGTGAATGCATTAGCATCAAATGAGCTGCCTGCTATGTTGAAAATGACAGGATCATTACCAACGCCAATGACTTCAGAAAATGTAAAACTCTCAGAAGCAACTGAAGATTTAATATTATTGCCTGGTAAATAAAGAACTAGCTCATAAAACAAAACAAGAACACAAATTTCATTTATTTTTTCAAACTTAAAAGCAAGTCCCCAACAGAAACAATGGCACAGACACACTGTTCCTGTAGAATACACACCATTCAATAACTCTGGTGAAGTGACATTTTGAACAGCAACTGAAATTAGTGGAGTGGTCTCTCTGTCTGCGAAAGAAGTTTGCTTGTCCGAGTCCTTCACTTCCTCATTGCTTTTCGGGCAAGGATGTTGAAAGGCGGCTTCTGTGAATGTAGAAAACAAGTGAAGTTTAATAATCAAATTCTGAAACACAATGAAAATTAGATCAATAAGAAAAGTGGTTAACAAAAAACAAATTACCATTCAGAGGCTTTAGTTCAATAAAGCTTTGAGGAGGAGCTGAAGTTGCTGGCACACTGCTTATCTCAGAACAAGTCTGCCTAGACTTCTCTTCTTTGTTGGTTCCTGGGCTTGGAGGTTTAACAGCGGCTTCTTTAAAAATAGGAAATAAAAATTATCAATGAGCTAATTTTAAAATACTAACTATAATTGAATCAACAAGTTTGGTTGTATAACAGTAAAAAAATAACCTAATGGCTCAGGTACAGGTAAACTTGGAGACGGAACTGCATTTTGGGGATCGCACTTATGTTCTGCACGAGTAGTTTCATTGACTGAGTCTTCTGCTTTCTTTGTATTTGTTGGACATGGCTGTTCAGAGGCAGCTTCTGTAAAGGAACAAAACAGAAAGGTTATTACAAATTACATTTGACATTGAATTTATAAGTAAGGTTCTAGAAGCAGTAAACAAATTATACCTTTCAATGGTTCAGGTACAGTGGAGCTAGCAGGAACTAAAGTTGCGAGCACATTGGTAATCTCAGAACATGCCGGCTTAGAAGTCGCTTCCTCGTTGTTTATTGGGCTTGGAGGTTTAACAGCGGCTTCTTTAAAAATAGACAACAAAATTTATCAATGAGCTAATTTTCAAGTATAAACTATAATTGAATCAACATGTATGGTGGCATAACAGTAAAAAAATGACCTAATGGCTCAGGATCAGGTACAGGTGAACTTGGAGACGGAACTGCATTTTGGGGATCAGACTTATTTTCTGTACGAGTAGTTTGATTGACTGAGTCTTCTACTTCCTTTGTGAATGTTGGACATGGCTGTTTAGAGGCAGCTTCTGTAAAGGAAGAAAACAGGAAGGTTATTACACATTGCATTGAATTTAAGTAAGATTCTTAAAGGAGTAAACAAATTATACCTTTCAATGAATCAGGTACAGTGGAGCTAGCAGGAACTAAAGTTGCGAGCAGACTGGTAATCTCAGAACAAGTCTGCCTAGAATTTGATTCCTTGTTGGTCTCTGGACTTGGAGGTTTAACAGCGGCTTCTGTTCAAATGAAAAACAAAAAATATTAAAAAGTAAATTCTAAAATATTATTAAGGTGCTACTACAGCTCATCTCTCATCACATTTTCACTCACTTACTTGAGACGAGTAATTTGTTTCATGATATTAGGTCATGAGTATCAAGAAATCAAAGAGTGTTCCTCTGAAAAAAGGTACGAGATTTAATTATTTTCTTGTACTTTTGTGAGAGCCTTACTAAGGACTAAAAAGAGCTGTCTGAAATCTGTTAAGTTTAAGGAGCACAACAAGATTTACAGAAGCAAAGAAACATAACTTTATTCCTGTAAGTTAAACAGTATGGCACAAAGCTGCTGCGGCAGTGATCCTTCAAAAAAGCAAAATTTGTAGTCAACGGGGAAGCAGCTTTGTGCCATACTGTTTAACTTACAGGAATAAAGTTATGTTTCTTTGCTTCTGTAAATCTTGCTGTGCTCCTTAAACTTAACAGATTTCAGACAGCTCTTTTTATTCCTCAGTAAGGCTCTCACAAAAGTACAAGAAAATAATTAAATCTCGTACCTTTTTTCAGAGGAACACTCTTTGATTTCTTGATACTCATGACCTAATACCATGAAAAAAATTACTCGTCTCATGTAAGTGAGTGAAAATGTGATGAGAGATAAGCTCAATTTAGTAGCACCTTATAATTGAATCAACAAGTATCGTTATTTGGTGACAAATTACCTTTCAAAGTTAGGTACAGTTAGATATGGAACTGAATTTTGTGGTTCGGTCTTGCTTTTAGCACTAGCAGCTTCTGAAAACAAAGGGAAATGAATATTAGACTATAACATAATTGAATTTGTCTGTTTTATCTTACAATCTGCTCATTGTTGTTAGTAAGTTACCTTTGAATGGTTTAAGTGCAGAATTGCGACATGTAGTTGATACTGAAGTTGCTGGCTCAGTCTTTTTAGAGCATGGCTTCAAGTCCGCTCCAAGAAAGAGACGCCTCTTCAAAGTGTGTCTTCTTTCAACTTTAATCGCTGCATTCAAGAGATGAAGTAATCAATTTCTTACATGGGTTTGTTTTTTAACTTAATAGTTTTGAAAACATCAAAAAACAAAAACATGGTGGAAAGTTGTTCAGGACTGATTGTGCATTGAAACTTACCATCGTCACCCAAACACAAGGATGATGCATCACTTTGAGTGCTGCTGGCACTATGCTGCAGATTCCAGTCTTCACCTGACAAAACAAAAACACAAATGTAGTTTATTTTTTGGAAACAATGCCGATGTTTTGGTCTAGACCCAATGCCTTTCTTCAGAGGACGGAAAGGTAAGTTCTTCAACATTAATAAAATAAACAACATATCAGGTGCAACAAGACCAGTGAAACAAAGAAGAATGCATATGTTTTGAAAGGGAAACTACACTGTGGCCAAAATCAGTGACAGGTGTTAACTTAAAAACAAAATAAAATAAGTTGAAGCTGGCAAGGAGGTTAGTTTGATTACCTGTGTGGTTCTCCCTCACAGGAGTCTGCAAGGCGAAAGGATTTGCAGCAATTTCACTTTTTTTGCCCATCTGGGCCAAGAGTTTGGCTCGTCTTGACGCCATTGTGCCATGCCTTTTTGGCCCGTCCCGTATTATTTATAAAATAAATACGGAGGACGGGCATATAGTCTGATGCTTGCTGTGCGTCCGTTCGTTCGTTCGTTCGTCCGTCCGTCCGTCCGAGGACTTCCCGTTGTCCGATCTTCACCAAATTTGGTATGCAGCCTCCTTGGGTGACCCTAAGAACCGCTCGGTGGCAGCAAATCCGATCCGAGCCCCGGGGGCGCTGCTGCAGGTGCATCATGGTCTACATGGGCTGGAGGAGGATCTCGGCAACGGGTACAGCTAGAAGGGCATGTAGGGGTATTTTTGGAATCGGGGCGACGAGACAAAGCCAACGGTGCTGGTTTCGAGCAAATCTGAGAAGTTTGGACCCAGGTTCAAATCCCGGGGGGACCAAAATTTTTTTTTGAGTTTAACGCTGTTTCTTATGTTTTTGAGGGTGCTGATGACGAAAATGATATCCATTTTGACCTAAGACGCCGCGAGGGCGACGCTGCAGGTGCATCATTCGCGAAATTCACGAATGTATAAATGTACGGGACGGGCCAAAGTTGCCGATTTGTATCGCTACTTTTCCTGTTATTAATACAATGTTCCAAACTTCAAACCGGTAGTAAACGTCCGCCCACGCTCCACTCCACTCAACTCCTCACGTTTGCGGTTCGGTTCGCGCCCAGCGAGCTCGCGTGAAATACGTGCTTCCAATTGGGGGTACCCGCGTCAGTCGGGACATGGGCCCAATTTTCAATAAAACATTGAAGCACTTTTATAATTCATAGAAATATAATTCGACATTCGTATGAAAGCTAATTTTTTTCTCTTCCCAATAGGTGAAAAATATGAAAACTCCTAAAAAACTTGTTACAATAGTCTTGCGAGATCTCCCGATTTACGGCAGTTCTACCGACGTCCGTGAAATACGTCTCTTCTATCAGCGCCAGCCGAGTACGGTAGTTCTACGGGCGTCCGGGAAATACGATGGTTCTATCGATCTGGTGGAGATACGCGAGTTCATGTAGGACACGTCGATGTATTGTGAAAATTGGTGCAACGGCCATGTTTTACACATTAACTTTGGTACAGTGGGAACACAAGAGCGGGCCTCGGTCCTTTGCGCTTTACCTCCCCGGGATGTGAGGTGCGAGGACCGAAGGCCCAAGAGACGGCCTCCGATTGGGCCAAGCCATGCGAGGGCCGAAGAAGGCCCGAGAAGAATCCGCCGGCAGGCCAAGCTGGTATCGGCCCCTGTCGAACTGATTTGCCGGCGCAGCGAAGCGGAGCTGCCTACTCCGTTCGACGGAAGGTCGGGCCCTAGCTTGTTGGCTGAGCGATTAGCGAAGCCAGTTACTTCACTGGAGTTGAAAAACTTTTCCTGTCTGTCTGTCCGTCTGTCTGTGTGTCCGCACTACTCCTCCTGAACGGCTCGGCCGATCTGCCTGAGATTTTGGCGGGTTATTAGGTACGTCCTTAACCACACGCCAAAATGCAGCTTCCTATCGCAATCCATTCAGTGGTACCAACGAAAAAACACTGAAAAAACGGCAGAAAAAGTGCAACTCTTATGTGAGTTTACATTGTAGAGACATTTTTACATGGTTTCGCATGGTTTCGAAGGTGCTGATGAGGGAAATGAAATCCATTATGACCCCTGACCAAAGTGTCAACCACCTCGTCTAGAATATTCTAATATAATATACTACGAAGATTTATCACGTAGTGCACTACTCATTGCCTCAATGAACCTTAAAACAGCTTGCCGAAGGCAAGCAGGAAGCGCCGCAGGCCAAGGTAGGTGTAACGCCAGGCGTGGATTGTCGAAACTGGCGCAGCATCGCGAAGCCTGTTACGACAAGACACGGTCTGGCGTAAACCTACCTAGTATTTTTTTCAAAACTATGCCAAGGAATATTTTCAAAAACTGTCCCTTTAATTGTCCTGTGTATAACGATTTTTTTTTCTTTTTGTTGCAGAAAACCTATTACATCCCCCCTTCAAAGATAGACAAGGTAGGTTTACGCCAGACCGTGTCTTGTCGTAACAGGCTTCGCGATGCTGCGCCAGTTACGACAATCCACGCCTGGCGTTACTCCTACCTTGGCCTGCGGCGCTCCCTGCTTGCCTTCGGCAAGCTGTTTTTGGCTGAGCGATTAGCGAAGCCAGTTACTCCAGTGGGGTTGAAAAGTTTTGTCTGTCTGTTTGTTTGTCTGTCTGTTTGTGTGTCCGCACTACTCCTCCCAAACGGCTCGGCCGATCGGGACGAGATTTTGCAGGGTTCATAGGTACATCCTCAGCTCACCACACGCCAAAATTCAGCACTCTATCTCAAATTATTCAGTCGTGCCAACGAAAAAACACTAAAAAAACGGCAGAAAAAGTGCAAATTTTTAGTGACTTTACATTTTAGAGACACTTTTACATAGTTTCGTATGTCTTTGAAGGTGCTCATGACGAAAATGAAATCAATTTTTACCCCTGACATTAGTTTTAACTGCGAACTGGCTACCTCGGCCCGAATTTACTAACATAATCAACTTCGACGCTTCATCTTGAAAAAAAGGGGTCGACCGACTAAAAAATTTAATTGCAGATTTCGATAGGTCTCGTCAAGACCTTTCCAAAGAGGGGTCGGAAGGGGGGTCTAGGAGCCCGACTCCATCAGTTGGCCAAATCTGGATCTTGAATAAAGGGGGTCGACCGACTAAAAAATTTTATTGCAGATTTCGATAGGTCTCGGCAAGACCTTTTCAAAGAGGGGTCGTAAGGGGGGTTTGTGAGCCCGCCTTCATGTATTGTGAAAATTGGTGCAACGGCCATGTTTTACACATTAATTTTGGCACAGTGGGAACACAAGAGCGGGCCTCACACCTGATGTTACATCAACAAGTTTGCGCTTTACCTCCACGGGGTGTGAGGTGCGAGGACCGAAGGCCCGAGAAACGGCCTCCGATTGGGCCAAGCCAGGTCTGGTACGAAGGCCAAAGAAGGCCCGAGAATAATCCGCCGGCAGGCCAAGGTAGTATCGGCCCCTGTTGAACAGAATTACCGGCGCAGCGAAGCGGAGCTGCCTGCTCGGTTCGACGGAAGGGCGCGCCCCAGCCTGTATACTTCGACCATTTGTCGCGTAGTGCACTACTCATTGCCTCAATGAACCCTTAAAACAGCTTGCCGAAGGAAAGCAGGAAGCGCCGCAGGCCAAGGTAGGTGTAACGCCAGGCGTGGATTGTCGAAACTGGCGCAGCATCGCGAAGCCTGTTACGACAAGACACGGTCTGGCGTTACCCTACCTTGTGAAGGTTCATTGAGGCACTGAGTAGTGCACTACGTGATGAATGGTCGAAGTATACAAGCTAGGGCCCGACCTGTAGGTTCATTAAAAAAATTTTGAGATAGAGAGCTGAATTTTGGCGTGTGGCGAGCCAAGGATATATAACCCTGCAAAGTCTCGTCCCGATCGGCCGAGCCGTTTGGGAGGAGTAGTGCGGACACACAGACAGACAAACAGACAGACAGACAAAACTTTTCAACCCCACTGGAGTAACTGGCTTCGCTTATCGCTCAGCCAATAATGACAACCTTTTCAAAAAACATGTAAATATTTTATAAATTATTTTATAAATATTGTATTGAAAGTGACTCGCTTGAAACAAATTATTGTCACTGACTTTCAAGCATGCTATCAGCACTGAGAATCCATCGGCGTGACTTCGTGCTGTTTTAGGGGCGTGAATAAAGTGTCACGCCAAAAAACGGCATGACAAAAAGTCATGCCCAAAATCGGCGTGACTCAGAAATTCACGCCAATTTTTGACCGGCATGACTTTTCTCGTAAAACGCACTGCCATTGACGCCACATGACGGCGTGACTCACATGTCATGCCATTTTTCGGCGTGAATTTCCTGTCACGCCAATTTTTGGCGTGACTTTTTGTCACGCCATAATTTGGCCATGTGTCCGACGGTAACATTTTCAGTGTGAGCTGAGCACTTGGAATTAGATGGAGCAAAGCGTCAACAAGAAATGTATACAATTGTTTATGTATAAAAGTGTTCCTTCGATGTTTGCATTGTATTTAACTTCAGCAATTAGGAGACCAAGTAACAACAGTGCTTAGGCTTTAGTGTAAAAGATAATATTTTACCTCCGCGAATTCGCCACCTATCTTGAGAGGAAAGCAAAGCCAAATCAACTAAAGTATGAAGTGTGGAAAAAAAAATGAATTACAGCAACATTCACTTTTCCTACGTCTATAAATGGAACAACTTTACAACTATCCTAAAGCACCGATGTCTGGAACTAGGTTTACAGCAACTGTGAGAAATTCATGAAGGCGGGTTTGTGCATCATTGTGAAATCGCGCAAAAATAAATTCAGCCAAGTTTCCTTCAAAATTGTAGCTCTTACGACCTTAACGAGGAATAAGACCTCTTGCATCTCTCCAAGATCGCTCAATGTTCTGAGTGTGACATCCAGTCTCAGGGTCAACAAAATTAAGAGAATGGTTTACTGTTAGATGCTTGTAAAAGTTGTCTTCAAGTTTGTTGTAGGCTTTCCAGCAGTCGGTCATAATTGTTGTTCCTGGGAGCACCCACCGAAGAATGACTTCACTTAAAGTCTGAGCATTTCTAGCAGGAACTGGCACATAGAAACATTTCTTCGATTCTTTTTCGACTCCTCCCAAAACCCATTGACCCTCGATCAATCTTCCCCTGTGGTACTTTCTTTTCCCAAACTTGGCTTCATCAATTTCGACGATTTTGCCCGGACCACCGAGCATTGCACAGTTTTCTTCACACCAACATATGAAAACCTGCACCAAAAATACATACATTGGTTACAATGAATAGTATTCTGACAGGTAGAGTTCTAGAGGCCCCTTGGTGGCCTCAGAACCGAAGGTATAGGAAAATTTCTTATTTCCTCTCTACAGAAAGATGACCACTTAGTGTAAGTGGCATTGCTAATGTCCAGTTCATTCATTATTATTTCGCGTCTAGGCGGCGGCAGGATCAAATAAGTGGTGAAGAAAATGCATAGTTTCTTCATAGTTACATGGGAAGCGGCAAACACAGACCCACTTTTTGGCCCGCCCTTCTATTCAAAAAATAGGGGGAGGGCATATGCATTTGCCTTTGTGTCTGTGTGTCGTCCCGGTTGACAAAACTAGTTCCCATTCCTGGAGGAACCACTTTGGGAGCAGTTCCTGAGGCAGTCCTCAGAGGATGTGGGAGGGACCATTTCTGGCGGGAGGTCATAGGGATCATACCTGAGGGGACTTCGCCCGGGCGTAACCGGGCCGTTCCCTGGGGCACGTGCCGGTAGTGACGTCTCCATCACGTGCCTACCGGGATCATGCTGACAGTCACGTCATTGTCACGCCCCCGCGGATACAACTAGCCTTAGTGTAAAACGCGTTGCCGATGGTACTATCCTCTGACGTCCTTTGTGTTATGTACATTGCCCGTGACCACAGTCACGTGTTAGGCATGTGCGTTCGGTACTCGTTCCAGATGGACTGTACAGGTCACGTCCTTTCAGAGACATGTCCAGCACGTGCCCACGTGCACGTATGATGGACCTTCCAGAGGTCGCTGGACGATTACCCGTGCGTCGAAGTCTCCAACGTCATTTCTCAAAACAGTTAAAACATTAAAACTATACGTCCTATCTAAAATCTGATATTGCCAATCGACTGCAAATCGAATCCTTAGTCTAAGAAATGTGAATGGTGACGATCTAGGCCCATGATATTCTTCGCTGTGTCGTGTTACCGCTCAAACGCAGGGCACGCAGCAGTCATAGCCGCATGCCTTGCCCCCACGTCCCCAGGCTGTGCCAAAAGGAACGTTCCCACAGGGACATGCCTCCGAGTACGATAAAAGTACATTTTGTGCACGCCGCGCCATCATGTTCGCAGGTCATTCCACGGGGGACGTTTCTGCAGGAACTACCTAGGATGGTCGTAGGGATTATGACCAGGTACGTTCCTAGGGACGAGCCCCGTTGCCATTGGGGAGCTCGCTGCGTAGTACCTAAAGGAACGTTCCTCGTTCCTGGGGGGACATTCTTGGGACGTCTTTAGTCACGAGTTTTGTCACCCGGGGTCGTCGTCGTCGTTGTTGTCGTCGTCTGTGTACAAGGAAGGAGTTGAGCTGGAGTGACCAGATTTGGAGGGTACTTCAGGAGGGCCGTCCGAACAAACAATCCGGTGGTGCAAATCCCGTCCGACCCGCGCAAGGCCTGCAGCAGCTGCATCATGGTTTGCATGGGCGGGAGGGGGATTTCCGCCATTATTGGTGCTAGCAGGGCACATAGGGGTATTTTTGGAATCAGGGCGACGAGACAAGATGAATGGACCTGGTCCCGACCCCATCGGCCGCTTTTACAAGTTGGCCAGATCAGGATCTTCAAAAAAGGGGGTCGACCGACTAAAAAAATTTATTGCAGATTTCGATTGGTCTCAGCAAGACCTTTTCAACGAGGGGTCGGAAAGGGGGTCCAGGGGCCCGACTTCGTCTATTAGTCACATCAGGATCTTGAAAAAAGGGGGTCGACCGACTGAAAATTTTTACTTAAGTTTTCGATAGGTCTTGGCAAGACCTCTTCAACGAGGGGTCGGAAGGGGGGTCCAGGAGCCCGCCTTCATGAGTTATGTGAAAAAGTGCGACGGGCTCGTTTTGCGCTCCTGCTGTGCCTCCATTGCAAGGAGTTGCAGTAGCACGGCAAATATGAGTATTTTCGGAATGAGGGCTAAGAGACAAATGAAATGGGCATATTCTAAGGACAGTTGGAGTAAAAAGTGTAAGGACTTTTGCATATTGTGAATTGGCGGGCCTAAGTCACGATGGTACATCGATAACTTTGCCTTACCCGCTCACGGGGTGTTTGATGAGAGCGGGCCGAAGGCCCGGGCCTTCGACTGGCCAAGTTGGGTCTGATGCGAGGGCCGAAGGCCCGAGGAAAGGCCGCCGGCAGGCCAAGCTGGGCCGGCCCCCTGTCGAACCGAGTTGCCGGCGCAGCGAAGCGGAGCTGGCAACTCGGTTCGACGGAAGGGCGGGCCCTAGCTTGTTATTGACTCATTGAGATTACAGCGGGAGAGTGTGAACCCTTTCTTCTTAGCCACTTTACTCCTTCTTTGGCATCGCCACAGCCCATCAGGCGATTGGCTTGCCTCTTTGCCACAGCTGGTGCACAAGACATTTTCCTGAAATAAAAAAAGGATCAAAATTGACTTATAACGAATATTAATGCTTAAACGATTGCGACACAATCAACGTTCATACGAATGGTACTGTACATTCACTGATCCCTGAGGCAGCGGCGACTTTTTGCTATGCAGGTCTTTTCTTGGTGCCATCATGAGTGTGGCAAACAGCCTCGAAACAACGAGCAAAACAAAGAATCGAACCCTTATAACGCACCGGAACAGCACTCGGACAATGACTCCCCCGGTGGGGCTGGGCTGTTGAACTTCCCTTTGGTCGCCGCTGCCTCAGGGATTAGTGAATGGACAGTAAGTCAACGTGCGCAACCACTGTTCTGTAACATTGCTGGCGTCAAGACGAATTGCCTTGAAGTGTTTTTGGATTTTTTTAAACCCTTTTGCTACTTCTCAGCCCTTCGAAAGTTGCCTTTTTCTGAACGTCCGTCTTTAAGGGGATCCGCGCTTGGAATCAAGCCACAGCGGCGGTATGCGGCATGGGAAATAAGAGATATCGTTCGCAGAACGCAACGATGTGACTTACCTTTAAGACTCCGTGACTCCTCAGAAAATTTTTGAACTTCTTCTCATCTTCACACATGAGGGTGGCAGTCACGATACCCCACTTACATCCTTCACACTTCATTTTGGGCACAAGACGAGTGATAACACAAACGTCGGAGTGGGTACCACCTGCAGTGGCGCTGCCCCTTCCCTTATTTTTTTGGGCAGTGTATTACCAAAGGGTGTTTTACTGCAATCACATTGATAACCCTCAGTGCAAGATGCCGTCCTCACAGGTCACACGGACGCGGCGCGGCGCCTTTGAAGAACCGGGCGTTGCAAATGGATGGTATTGGAAGGGGATGCGTGGCGCCACGCCGGGGTTGGAGGCGCCCGGTGCCGCGCCCAGCACCCGCGAGGGAAGGACTACTGGAGGGGGAATGCAACAGGCATTGTTGCGGCGGACGAATTGAGTGTTGAGGCAGGCGTCGCATTTTCTCTGCGTCGCACGCGTCAGCGGATGTTCATGTGATCGTGCGTCTGAGGGGACTGAGCTCCTGGTTTGTTCATTGGTTAAAACATAACGTTCGTGTTGCTCTGCTTTGTGAAGTGTTCGAGCTGCCGTACTACTGCGTCTCGTGCGTGAGGGGCGCTGGGAATACTGTGCACGCCGTGCCGGCCAGCACCGCGTGGCAGCGCAGGCACACGACGGCGTCCTGGTGACGGCGCGGCGGGCAGTGGTCCTGTGTCTGTCGCACTGCTGGGTCGTGGCGCAGGGGTGCGACTGACACGAACTACTGAGCCGGCTGACGCCGTGCACGCCCACTGTAAGAAAAATGTACGGTTTTTGCCGTTAATTCATTTACGGGATTTGCCGTTCTTAGAAGTACGGTGTTTGCCGTTTCTAGAAGTACAGCGTTTACCGTACCCATAAAGGTACGGTGTTTTCCGTACCTACAAATACAGCGTTTACCGTACTTGTAAGTACGGCGTATACCATACTTGTAAGTACGGCGTTTACCGTACGTGGAAGTACAGCGATCACCTTACTTTGTCCAATGCACTTGTCAAAAGGCACTTATTTCTGGACATTAAAGTCAATTTTAAAGATGTTGAAAATTTTCTCAAACTCTTTGGAATTAAATTTAAGGCGAGATCTATTGTACAATGTACGAACTACGGAAATCGCCGTACTTCCAGGTACGGAAAACACCGTACTTCTATGGGTACGGAAAACGATGCACTTTTAGGTACGGTAAACACCGTACTTCTAAGTACGGCAAATCCTGTAAATAAATAAACGGCGAATACCGTATATTTTGGTCACAGTGCCGTGCCGGCCAGCACCGCGTAATGATCCAGAAATGCCAAAAGGCGGAAAAAATCCTTTGTTATTTTTTTTAGATTTTCAAGAATCCAAGTAGTGAAATCGAATGAAAAATGTCCGGAGAGAACGAATATGACCTCAGTTTTCAGTTTCAAGAATGGTTACATGGTGGTTTCAGGCCTCAAAGTTAAGTGTTTTCAGGACTTTGCATTGTTGCAAATTAGCATGAACTTTTGACACGAATATTTTTGTGATGCTTTGTCGTAATGCCTTACGTTTATATTTTTCCAGAAACGTCTTGACGCCCTCTACATGATGCCAGAGCCAGATTTTACATTGAAGACGTCTGTATTGCCACTGTTGCGGTTTTTAAATGCTGAAAAGACAGCAATAACTTCATTTTTGGCGGACCAGATCTTTTTTTCTTTGGGAGCCTTTGTTATTCCCTAACGGCATTTGACTCTCATTACGGTGCACTTTAAGGATCCGTCAACGAAAGGTGCAGCCAGTTGCAGCCCTGTGCCTAAATCGGGTCCAAAGTTAGGGAAAAATTCAAATTTTTGCTTTTTTTTCGTTATTGCATCTTTTGTGGTCCTTAAGGGGGTATCCACGTGTGTCAACATTTACCACAGAGGTTTGCGCCGTGGCTCATGTATACAAAACTATCAATGTTATCGAATCGAAATGTTTTCCCCTTAATGACAAATGGTTTAAGCTTCTTTCCCCCCCCCCCCGCCGAAATGCTGATTGGATGGGCCGTCTCCGAATAAAACGATCTCTTCGGAGACGACCGCAAAAAATGGCTGGTGTTCCTGCAACCAAACGGCTCATTAGAAAAAAAATCGCCGGCGGGTGGTTATGACCAACTAAATTCTCCAGGACCTAAACCTCAAAAAATATTTTTTTGGGAAAAAATAATTGTTTTTTTGGGAAAAGTGTGGAATTGGCACTATGTTTCATTTTTTTTGGAAATGTTAAAAAAGGGGTATATTTGATTTTTGAGGTGCAGGGCGAAGGGCATAGGTAGGGGAACGTCTCCAAAAAATTTCAGACTTCTATCTCAATATTTCTGGCCCGGAGAACTCCAGCCATTTCGAAAATGGCGTTCCGAGATAAACGCATTTGAAGTTTCTTATCGGGAGGGATTTACCCTTATCACCTTATGCTATATCCAGTTAAGAATCACGCCCAGCGCGGCGCACGCTCTCGCAGGCGTGAGCAGGGTGAGGGGCAGGGAGGGGACGGGCGCGACGCCGCGCGACGCCTAACCTCACCCCGTCCCCTCCCTGCCCCTCACCCTGCTCACGCCTGCGAGAGCGTGCGCCGCGCTGGGCGTGATTCTTAACTGGATATAGCATTATACTTTAAGCGCATGCCATATTCAGGAAAATTCGAATTATGTGCTCAGTCATCCTCTGACGTATTAGGGGGACCCTTGAGAACATTTTTGGGCCAAAAAGAGAAATTCGATTTTTCGCCAAAAATACACGTGGATACCCCCTTAGACTGAAAATCAAGTATAGAAACGTTGTCAAGTACTCTAGGTTCGATAAAGGTGATAAATGCAGTACACAAGGGAAGAGGGAAATGAGGGGTAGGGGTTGGGCGTGGGGAGGGAGGGGTGGGAGGGGGGGCTTTAAGGAAGTGCAATTATGCACTTCAAAAGCAAGTGGTATGTGTACCCATATGCTGCCTTTTCCAGGTGGACTGTGTATTCAGTCTGAACGGTTGGGTAATGAGAAAAGTTAAAACTAGCAATAATCACATGTTTTATACAATGTTTATTACACTTAACCAAAAGTGTAAATAACTAGGTCTCTGAGGTTTTGGTATTTTTGTCTTTGAAGGCCCTGCTCGAGAGTTCGACCATTGGTTCAGCAGTTGCCAGGGACTACACACCGCCAGACTGGCAAATGGAAGAATCGTCGTGATTTTCTCTATTTGATATATTGTGATACTTATTTTTTGTTTTTAATTGAAACTTTATTTTTGTTTCGAGTTTAGTTCGAGCATCAATTATTAATTAAAATTGATTATAAATAGATTGTCAGCCAAAAAAAAAAAAAGATTTACATGATTTTACTCAAAATTTAGTAAATAACTTATTTTTGACCCACAAACTGTATCTCAACTGCCTCAATACGGTCGTAAAACACTTTTTTTAGCAACAAGACACATATTAGAACCGTTTTGGACCAGTCAGGCCGCCTCAGGATTTTTTTCCGCCTTTTGGCATTTCTGGATCATTGTGTACGGCGTCCTGGTGACGGCGCGGCGGGCAGTGGTCCTGCCTCCAGTTCAATGAATGAGGGAAGTTGATTCCCCTCGTGTTGATGAGTTTCAACACTTTTAAGTTTAAGAAGGACCCCTGAAACTTGCAACAGGCTTCAAAAAACTCATACAATTTTGAAATTTTGGCTAATAATTAGTCCTCGAAAAGAAATTATACCCAATAAGAATATAATATAATGAATATAATGAATATAATATAATAATATAATGTAAGAATATAAATATTTCAGCAGCATGGATGTACTTTGTAGGAAAATCTAAAGGGGATAATTTTTGTTTTTTTGTAGGTCCCTCAAAACAGGGGGGTTTGAAAGGAGGGGAGTGTACCATCCAAAACTCTTTTTTTCAATAGTGTATATTCACATAGTGCCTCTGTACAATGTCTAAGTTAAGTTTATTGTACAACATGTTTCCTATTGTTTGACTCAGATTTCTGCTTGCTATGGACGCTGACAATCTCCATAACTTATTTGAAGATGGTAATGATGATCTCTTTGCTGAAATTGAAGATGGCTTCCAACCACCTCTTAAAAGAGGCAGGTTTGAGAATCAAGAGAAGGGAAATTACACAGGTAAATTACTTTACGTCCAAAAAGTATTCAAAGTATTTCTAATATAATTCACAAAACAATGCAAATACTTTCAAATTCGTTTCATTTTTTACAGAAAAGAAGAGTCTGAACTGCAAACCACATTTGGAAGATTTCTGGGCAGAAACTGAAGATCACATCTTTTCTCACCCTCAAATTCTGGAAGCGTCTTCTACTGCAACTTCATCTACTTTTTAAAATTCTCGTGGTAATCCTCCTTCTACTGTCACTCCTACCAAATGTGGAGTTGGTTTCAATGATTCCAAAAAGGGTACTATCAGTTATGCTTGGCTTAACATTTTGGATCACCTAGGACCGATCTGTGAGTGGGGTCCAATGAGACAGCAGTACCGTGCAGCTTTTTGGTCTGAATGAAAATACAAAGCATCATTCTGTTATCAGAATGGTGTCCCAATATGCATTGCAAGTGACTTCTTCCAGGCCAGGAAGCGAGACAAATTCCATATTTACAAACTGAACCAGTTGTATGATTACTGGAATCATGAGACTGAAGGCTTTGAGAGAAGAAGCAGGTATTTTGCATATGAGATGTACCAACGCTGTTTTGCAAATTTAAATGGGATCCCACGAAAGGGTCAGGAAAAATATTCTCTGCTGTAAAATTAATCTTTCTTTCTTCATTATTGTTAAATAGTTCATCCACACTACCACTATTGAAATACCATAGTTCGCAATTCAGTGTTTTTTACCTTATATATTTTAACCAGTATCTGTTCTTGACTTAGCATAATTCATTTCTCATAAATTGTGAAAGTGATGGTGCCACAAATATTATGTAAATGTAAAGTGGTAAGTAATTACATTTTCAACAAATGTCAAGAAAAGGGTCTATTACAAAATACTGCAAGTGCCGAAGTTTACAATGACTGCCAATTTACATCTCCATACATTTCGAGATACTAAGCAGGATTGTTATTTACCGTAACTAATATCTGTTGTTGACTTAGCACAGCAGCTTATTCCCAATCAAAAAATATGTCCCATTTTTGCCACTTAAGTTACGTGTTCACTGCTGTGTTGTAAAATAAATCTAATTACATTGAGACTGCTTAATGAATTGACTCTCTTCAATACATCAATGTCCTCATGGAGTTTTAAGTAACTGTGCAAATCCTTACTAGTGCCAGCAAGGAGACACTCCATTCAAGTAATTTCCCTCAAAATATTTATGTCTCCATTTTGAAGAGGGCATTTTAAGAACGTGTAATGTTGGGGCTGTTTAGGTTTTGGTATTTTTACCCACAGCTCTTCTAAAAGAAAATGGGATATAGGTTTTGGTATTTTTACCCACAGCTCTTCTAAAAGAAAATGGGATACAATGATAGTAAATTTTTTACCATTCTTTACTTTAATTTCTTGTAGTACAGCTATGAATGTAGGAGGTATTTTGTTGCAGCATCCCTTTTGTTTGTAAATGTCACTGGACAGAAAGTTGTGAATTGTTTGGTGACAACATTTGGTGTGCCATCTTTTCGAGGAGATCAGGAGCAGATTATAAGTGCAGCATTGAATGGTTCCGATTGTCTTGTTGTGATGCCCACTGAGGAAGGCAAGTCACTTTGCTATCAGCTTCCTGCTGCCTTGAGTGATGGAGTTACTATGGTTATTTCTCCATTAAAATCCCGAATGCATGAGCAGTCTACGAAAATGAATAACATTGGTGTAAGCACCATTTTTTATGATTTTAAATATATATTCTGATCAGTGGTAGTAGTACATTGGACAATAATGGAAGATGTTATTATACATAAAAGCTGCAGTGCTTGCCCACGGAAGTAATGTGCAACAAATTTATGGTGACTTACACAAAGATCATCCAAGTAAGTATGAATTTTCACTAGTGCCTAGAAAGAAAAATGAACTTACCTTTTATTGTATTTTGCAGACATAAGGCTTTTGTTTACAACACCTGAGATGTTGGTCCACAATAACTCATTGAAAACAATGTTGGAGTCATTAAACCGTAGAAAAAAGCTGGCTCGCTTTGTCTTTGACAAGGCTCATTGTTTGGCTAGTTGGAGGCAAGAGTTCAGGTATTTTGTTTACATTTAAGACTCTGTTGATTATCAGACTGTTCCTTCGATTATTAATAAGATTTATTCACCACAGACCAGAATACAGAAAACTTATGTGCCAGCTACAGCAACAGCTACCCAAATGTACCATTTATGGCCCTTACAGCAACAGCTACCTCAGCTGTAAAACATCGTATTGAGCATGTCCTTGGATTGCGTCATGTTATGAGGAAAAAGTGATTCAAAGAAACAGTTTCAAATTGGTAAACTGAAAACACTAACTCAGATATTTGTAGATTTATTTCCAGTGTCAACCGGCCCAACATTAGATTTTCAGTTTTGCCCAAGGATAGTACATGTGTAATTACTATGGCAAACATTATCAAAGAGAAATTTTCAGAGAGTTGTGGCATTATTTATTGCAAGACGAGAAAAGATTGTGAGGCAGCTGCTTTCAAATTGACATCAGAAAACATTTCATGCCGAGTGTACCATGCTGGTCTCCCACAGGAAACTCTTCAGTCACGTCACAAACTGTGGTTGAAGGGTGACGTTAAGGTGATTGCTGTTATATTGTAACGTGTTCCACTTGTAAAACATTTTGTGAAGTCAATTTTGATTCTAATTAATTGTTCATACCAGGTCATGGTTGCTACAAACGCCTTTGGCATGGGTATAGATAAACCTGATGTTCGATTTGTGTTCCACTTACATATGCCAAAATCTGTCGAAGAGTGCTTCCAAGAATGTGGACGCGCAGGTCGAGATGGACTCTTATCAGAATTCACACTTTTCTACAAATTTGAAGATGCAATTTTATGGTTGTCTCTTCTTGAAAAAAAGTTCGTAAAGACATGTATGTCAACTTTGAGTTAGTATATTCTAAGAATAAATGAAGCTTGTACAGTACTTGATAAACGTAATCTTTGCAGGTGGGAGAAACAAGAACATGGATCTTTCTTGCAACAAATCCAATGTTGAAGAACTTAAATCCATGATTAGATATTCTGAAAATGCAATTGACTGCAGACGAATTCAGTTGCTGTCATATTTTGACGAGGATTCAGCAGCAAATTGCTCCGCATCCTGCTGTGACAACTACCTCGGCCGGGTAATTATTTATTGATGTATGAAATCCATTTTTTCAAGGCCTCCTAAACCATTGTGTTTGGAGGATATTTGAGATCACCCAAATTAATATGGATTAATAATTCCTTCATTGTTCCCAGGTCAAGCACACTCTTCGAACAGCTACGATGGAGGTTCGCTGTGTTATGAATATGATTTCTCGCAGCTTCTCAAAATTTACAGTGAAGCAGCTCGTAGATGTTTTGAAAGGAAGCAAAAAGAAAAGTTTATTGAATCGAGGTATATATTTTCAAATAGACATCAGGCAAGGCGATTTCCTGTCTTTCTAAATGTTAGGATTCTTTTGTAGGATTTGGCAACTTAAGGCATTACGGGCTGCTGGCCAAATGGGGAAGAGCAGACATATCAAAATTTATTGCTAGTCTTTTCACTCAGGATTTTCTGTCATTAGAAGTACAAAAAAATAGCTATACTGTGACCCAGTATGTCCAAATTGGTTCCAACGAATCTTGCTTCACAGATGATTTTGAGGTATTTTGGTTGAAATACTGATTTACATTTTAGTTCGAATTATGGTTCCTACTTTGTAATATGTATTGATTTTTAATGGATAAATTTGGTATTATGTTTCAGTTTCAGTTCCCCATTGCCAGCAGGCAAACAGAAGACATTTTTAACAGCTGTTTGGAGAAGCTCACGTCCACAGTTGCTGCAATGTCTTTTGCAATGGGTATTGACGCAGAATGTATCTTTGAAAAAAAGATGTGTTATTTTTATGTAACAATTTGTGGCAAGTGATGCTGTCATGTTTTAATCTCCTTTGATCACAATTGTAGGTTCTTGTACAACTGGCTGCAGAAATGCCGAAGGACATTTCTGAAATGTTAATGATGGCTGGTGTAAGTAAGAAGAAGTACCGG
The DNA here is from genome assembly GCA_030522485.1 of Stenchaetothrips biformis. Taxonomy (NCBI): domain Eukaryota; kingdom Metazoa; phylum Arthropoda; class Insecta; order Thysanoptera; family Thripidae; genus Stenchaetothrips; species Stenchaetothrips biformis. The sequence continues at coordinate 1,973,810 of CM060101.1, forward strand.
ATGTATGGAGCGCCTCTCTTGGACATAACTGCTGCAGCAAGTATTCAAAGGAAACAAATGCGCTGTAATATGTAATCTTTTATTTCATACTTTCATTCATAATATGTGTGTTTTGCATGCTTAGTTTCATGCTGTTTTTACATCACCACTCTTCCCACTCTATCTTACGTATACATGAATTTATTCTGATGTAAACAAGACAAGACTGCCTAGTTTCTTTGAACTGTGGTGTGCATGTAAATCACTTTCTTTTTTCTGGAGAACTTCAACAAAATGCGTATTAAGATTTATACTCTAGTCATCTACTTCTTACATACATGTAGTTCCCTGTGGTGTGCATGTTTTCATTCTTCTTGCAATGTCATCACTTTATTTAGTCTTTGGGCTGTGCATGTTTTCCCACTTAAGGTTTATCTCTATTGATGTGCTTCATACAAATATGAAGTTCCCTGTAATGTGCATGTTTTCATTCCTTCTTGCTAAATTTCATCATATTAGCTAGTCAGTGTGGTGTGCATGTTCTCCTGGTATGGTGTTTTAATTTGTATTAATGGCATGGATGTCGTCTCGTGTGTTGTTTCTTGTGAGAGTAGGAGATTATTGAAATAAAAAGAAGGATTTCTATTGGACTTAAATTTTATGTCCCACCATTCCTACTACCTACCCTCAATCTTGAATGGATTGTGCCAAAAAAAAGGGAAAATCGGCAATAGCAGTAAAAGCCAGCCTCCAGTTTTGCTTCAAGTCCCTTCAGTCCAAAGCATAATGACACACAGAAATGTCAACACGTTTGGGAGCTGTAGCTACTGCAGAAGAGAAAAAAACAGACATTTCAAACTTTGAGACCAAACTGCGAGACCACAATGTGGAACCACAGACTCGATACATTCATACCGAAACATTTGAAACATGTGCCTAACGCAGAAAAATAAAAAAATGTACAGTTGACGAGACTGAGGGGCCACAATCCAGAACCACAGACTCACTTTGATATCGTACACAAACTCTATAATCATTAGGCCCACACAAAAAGGGAAAACAACTCCAGCAATTATACTGAATGCAGTCGACCATCATGGCAAATAGTAATCCCACAATATTTGAAACATGTACCTAATGCAAAGGAGTCAAAAACCGATATTTTAAACTTTGCTTTCTGGATTGTGGTGCACCAATGTAGTATTGGACTCACTTTCACATCAAAGGTATTACAACACATCTACAAACTTTGCCTTATGTAAATGGTGCATAAAAAGGAAACAAGCAAGAGCAACTTATAAATAGTTAACACTTTCATCAGTCTGTTTAGTCCAAAGCATAAGGGCAGATAGCAATCCCAAAACATTACAAAACATGTACTTAATGGACAAGAATAAAATACAGACAGGTGAAACATTGAGACCACACACAATTCAGTGAGAATACAGAACTATACTGTCTTGGTGTTTGTATGCCAGTGCATTAAAAATAAATTCACAATTGTATAGTATTTGCTACAATTACTTGTACCAATTTTGGATTGCAATAGGCAAGCCACCTAATTGAGTGGAGTAACAAAACTTTGCATATCAGCACTACTACTCCTCCATAGCTTGGCCAATGCAACGGGGAATACTCACTGAACCATGCCCCATTTTGTTGTTTGATTGTTCACAAGACAGACAGAATTCAAAACCACATAATTTATAAAAAATATCTTAAAAAGTGTGCACCTTCATGTTTTTAACATAACATAGTGTATGTTAGAGCATGACATGATTTATCTTTCATTAGCTGTACTAGTAAACAGCAGAGCTGTGTCTCGCGGCGAATTTGCTTCTATTTTTTTCGTGTAATAGTTTGCATTTTTTTCTTTCATTTTATATCATTCGCGTCGCGCGTTCGCTCGCGACACTTTTTTATTGTATAATTTTAAGATTTTGCCCGGGAAATTTTGGATGGGTTGGTATGGAAGTCTTGGCCGGGGTGGTGAGGACGGACAGGACGGAAGTATTGGATGTGTTGGTGAGGACGGACGGGAGGGAAGTTTTGGACGGATGGCGGTGTGCCTGGTTGTTGTATTGTTGCCATAGTAACCAGCTAAACAACGCACTTGAGCAAATTTGAGGTTTCCACCAAAATGGAAGTTTTGGAACTGTTTTCCAACAGTAATTTTTTTTAATTTAGAGGAACTTACTGAAATGGAATGTGGTGTAATAGCAGTACATACGAGTGAAACAGAGTGTGTGACCGTAAGTTTTTTAAAAACTAACTTTGTGTTAGGAACTTCGGACAACTTTTCTTAATTGTAAAACTTGCAATTTTTTGTAGGTTCCTGATCACTATTGTAAAAGGGTACATTCCAATACTAGTTCTGAAATGACATTGAAAAAACAGAAGAAAAGTGCCAAAGTTGAGCATGAAAGTTCTGGTAGCAATCAGAGCAGTGATGATAATTTGTCTGAGTCTTCAATCATGATGCTTCCTGTAAGTTTATTAGCTTCATTAATTATTTGTAGCTTAACAATAGCTAAAACCAATTTTTTTATGTAGTCAACTTCTGCACAAGAACCAAAGGTGACCAAGAAAAAGAATAGGAAGAAGCCTAAGAAGATAGGGAGTCAGAAAGTTGACAAGGGAACTGGAACAGTAGAAACTGTAAGATTAAATATACATCTTCTGATAATTTTTAAGTGTCAGAGACATGAACATTTAATTTGTTTATTAGGCTGACAAGACAACCTCAGTGTTTGAGTGGTGGCGATGTTACGCCATTGGAACAGAGCCCACCCATTGAAGAAATTGACATATCGGAACCAATTGGGGATCCAGAAAAAACAAGTACTGCTATAAATGATGACAAGGTAAATTGTTAACAGTATTTTTTTTTCTTTATTGGTTCAAAAACATTTTAAATGCTTTCATTCTTGTTTTTGAAATTTTCAGGCTGATAAATCTACATCTTTTTCTGGGTTAATAATTTTGGCTGGCAATGCATCAACATCAAGTGCGCTGACAAAAGAGAAAGAGAAATCTGAAACAGGAAAGTCAAAGGGAAAGCCAAAACCTGACAGCAAAGATAAAGATGAAAGTGAAGCACAAAACAAGGTATTTGTTCTTTTTCTGATGATTAATTCTATTGCCATAAAATTAGGGTCAGTTACATCATGTTTTTCTTTATGGGTAGGACTCTTCCGATGAAGATGTTAACACCCTTAATAAAGCTAGTGACGCTTTGCAAGATTACCGGTCCGTAAAAGATCTTCCTGAGAAAGTGTACTATAAGTGTTTAAAGTTTGAGCTCGTAACTACCCAAAATAGAAAGACTGTTAGGGTACAACTGCAAGAAAATGAGAATCAAAGTGACTACTTTTTCGTACACCTTCCAAGGTGGTTTTTGAAAGTTATTGAGGAAAACTTGAAAGAGTATTTGTCAATCTGTAATAGTGACAAGCCGTTTTATATGGCGTATTTAGGGTTAAAGGGGAAAGGGTTTCAGATTCACTTTACGAGAAACCCAAAGAAACATGAGAAGTTTTAGTAATCCGATTTTTTGTTTTTGTTTCTATTTACAATGTCTTTAAGTCTTTGGGTTTCTTGGGTTGTGTTTAGATTATCTTGTTCTTGAGTAGTATCTTTGAAAATTAAAAGGGGTATTTGCTGTTCAGTGTTTTTCTGTTAAGTTGTTGCTCAATGTTATTAATGCTGATTCTGTTGGCATTTTAACAGGTTAAAGTAGTTTCTAAAGCATGCTTAGCGAAGAGGAAGTATAGAGCTAAACTTACAGAAACTCAAAAAACAAAGATAAGGAAGGCTGATAGGGAGAGGAAACGAGCTAAGAAATTAAAACAATAATTCAGATACAGTCTTGAATGTTGTAAAATATACTGAAATGTCTACTAAAATTGTAGTGTTAAGTTTGAAGTGTTATAGTGTGCGGTGTAAGGGACTTGGAGGAGAAGGAGTAGTCAGAGGTCTCGGAGAGACAGGAGGTTTCTGTATTAGCAGTATAGTGACCGGGTACAGAATGGTAGCGAGCGTCTAGCGACGCGCTCTTATATTACAGATGCAGAAGAATACAAGAAGAACAGTATTGGAGAGTGGGGGTATTAGCAGGTCTGAACAGGTAGTATGGCCAATGATATTGGGGTGGCCAGGGTATCGAGGAAAGAACCAAAAGAAGAAGAGGTATAGGGTCCTGGCCAGGATTACTAGGGCAGTGGGTAGTACTGTAGGGAATGACTACTGGTAGGCCGTGCCTTGGTTATGTTTTCTATTATCGCATATCATAACACCACTCCCTCCTGAATAAAAGAAACGAAGTTTCTAAAAATTTTCCTCTGGCCTTCAGAACTTTGAACTTTGAATTTTAATTTGATTTACGATCCTCTCCTCCCTCATTGAAATTGACTGAATTAATTTCTTCCCACCCTCACTTAATTTTAGAATTTTAACGGTTTTGGTAAAATGTTCGGTCACATGGGTTCTTGCTTTTCTATCTTGAAATTTTCTTGTCTTGTAGTCGAAACGTTGTGGTGAATGATGCTACAAAGGTGTGCTTCCCCATTACACCTTTCGGTGCCAAGCATTAGGTGGTCCAAGCCTAAGCCCACGGTTCGGCTTGTTGTAAAAAAAATAAAAATAAAGAGAAGTTGCAGTTGAGAACATTGCAGCATGCCAGGTGGACTCCATCTGCTCCAAACGGATGTTACAACCGTCGTCACGTTTGCAACACCGCGTGAAGTTGGGGTGTTCCGCCTGTGGGCCAACCAAAGTTTGTGTTAGTTCTGATGAAACTCCAACTGGAACAGACAGAGAAATACTCCACACAGTTTTGCGCTTTAAATTATCCAACCCCTACTCTGTCTGGTTGGTTTGCCTGATGCCATCCTGACTATCTAGCTAATCCTATTCTAAAGGCACCTTGAAGTCTAAGAAACTTAACTAACTGTTCGTTAGTGCAAATACTTAACTCATGGAACTACTCCTCGTGTGTAGACGGGAACTCCTGGGTTGGTGTGACGTCATCCTTCAAATTTTGGATAATGTCCAGGGCGGCTGCCAGTAATTGCTCGGGTGTGAGCGTTCCATCCAGGACATGTACTGGATCCGTTTCCTCTTGCAGTAGCCAGGTGTCAGTGAGGTCATGTAGTAGGTTGAGGTACTCGACCGTGACACCTGCTTCTTCAGTGCGACCTCGACGATTGAGTCGTTGGAAAGCAATTGCTGGAGGTGTGCGCACATAGATGTAATGAATTGGGCGGTGCGTAGGTGGGGCTACAGCGTCGCGCAGGACTCGTAGGATAGCCATGTGTTGTTGGCTAATTGCGCCTATCTCTGCCAGTGCTTGTGCAAATACTCTCAGTGAGCATTGAGGTGAGCGTTCCAGCACCGTCAGTTCTTCCGGGTGATCGGCCAGTAGATGAGTTTGGCGTCGGCCCAAGGTAGCAAGTGCCAGGACTTGGAACGGGTAGCTCCAAGTTACTCGATTCTTGTAGAGCAGTTCCAACAAATTGAATCCTTCAACGTTTTGCCAATCCTTAACCGGTTCGTCGAGCATGGGAAACAATTCAAGTCTCTTCAAGTTTGCAGCTAGGGTAGATTTTCCGGCGGCTATATTGCCTTCCAAGTAGATGATTGGGGCAGGCCGTTGCTTCTTCATGAAGTGGCGTACTAGTAGTAACGCAACCAGGGTCAGGAACATGATGAGTGCCATGATGAACATTATTTTGGCTCGCTTGGCGTTAGCCGAATCGACAGTGGTCCTGTGAATCATATTTGTTAATTCAATGTTTCGATTTCAGTCTTCTATTTCCCTCTGAATGAATTGGAATGCGAAGTATCTGAACAGTTTTACTTCTTTCTTGTGTTTGTACAATCAGGTTTTTGACATGCATTAACTGTGACATTTATTCTGGAGGCGTCTGCTGTTTTCTTGCGTTTGAATGTTGCGCGCGCGTTTCGTGTCCGGCCGTGGCGATACTCCTTGCGCCGAATTCCTAGTGCAGCCAATGGTGTGTCTCGCCACTGCTGCGCATGCGCACGAGGCGCTGCGGTCCCGTGTCTGCGCCGTTTGCTTGTTGCGCCGGACGTCGTAGCGTCGTTGTTGCGCAGGTCGGCGCCTTGCGGTGCGGTTCGTGTCGTCATGCTAGGCCGTGGTTGGCTGCTCGAGTCAGCTGACCGATCCTTGGCTTCTGATTGGCCGGTCGTGTTGCATTGTTGTGCGTTCCGGCGTCCTCCTGCCGGCTCGCTTCCGTAAAGATAGCGTCCCCTCAGTTGGTGCCTAGCGTGCGGCGAGAGTGTCAGACGCCATTAGTGACGCTGGTGTCGTTCATCATGCAGCCCGTTTAACTGACGCTTCGTTTCGAGGCCTACATTGCAGCGTGCTTCTGTCCTACCTTTGCGGAGGCTGGGCACGATGGATATGTGAGTGTTCTTGATAGGTGTAACAGGCACCAATTCGCTTGTGTTGGGTTTCTGTTCGTTTTGCATGTGGTCCGTTTCTCCCTTAGTTGTGTGGTGGATGTTATTATGCCCTTGGGAATGGTGAGCTTCCTGCATGTATTACGGTCCTTTGGCCGCCCGTGAGTATTTTTGAAGACCAGGAGTGGGATGCCGTGGCACTTACTCAGACATGGCCCGTGTTTTGTTGCCTGAATTGTGGGGTTCCCGTTTTCGTAAGTTGTTTGTGGTATTTCGTTTCTGTCTTTGCCACTCAACTTCGATGGTCTGTTACGTATCTTCTGCCTGTTCTTGTTAGGATGAACTCCCTGGGCCCCAATTCCCGGATGCCTTGTTTCAACCGGAGGTGTTGTTCCACGTCATGCCCCCGGGTCACGTCCTTCCCCAACTAGACCTGGTCTCTGGGGATTTCATTTATGGCTTTGAAATGCCCGACCCTGACCCTGATGTGTTGGTCCTTGGGTTGGATGTTGAAGTCGCCGGTCCCACTTTTGAGACTGAATTCCTGTGGCGTGGTCCTGGTTCTGGACCTGCCACCGGGCAGCCACTGGCGCGCATGGATCCGCTTCCACTAGTTGACATCCCGATCGAAGAGGTACGTGTCGGATTGGCGGCTTAGTTTCTGTCCTTGTATGCCCCTAACCCTGTTTCTTGTAGGTTGATGTGGCGCGCATCGCGCGTGACGCCTACCGGGCCGTGCAGGCTGATGCGGCGGCGGCCGTTGCAGCGGCGGCTGAGGAGTTTGCTCTTGCCAACGATTTGGACCCGCTTTTCTTTGGGGAGGACCCTGTAGATCCTGACCGCGTTCCCCCTCGAGGAATCCGCCTTTTCCGTGTCCCTCGTGATCTAGAAGAGCGTGAAGCGGGCCTGTTTCATTTTAAGGGTTGCCCCTGTCGGCATTGCGTTAAGCCCCCTAAAGTTAGTTCCAACCCGTCTGTTTGAGGGTGTGCCGGTGCCGTGCTTGTATGATTTGTTTGTCGTATGAACCCATTTCTTCCCCCTTTTTTTTTAGGGTTGCCTGTGACTTATTAAATTATTTTGTTAAAGTATTGCCATTGTCTTGTCTGCATGCGGTCTTGGGCTATCCCTTTACTTGTTTTTAATTTGCATGTTGAGCATGTCTCGACTCGAACCCCATTGTCCTTCCTAAGATCTGTTTCCTGGTGAGTGTTGTCCTTCTTTTGCTTTTCTTTGTCCTGGGTCCCCGAAACTTGGGTGATGTGCACTTATTTTGTTGCTTTGTTGACTTTATCGTAGTTTGGTTTCTGAGTTATGGGGCCATTATGACGCTCCCCTGCTCTGCTTGTTTCTTTAACTATTTTTTTTGTTTCAGATTGTTTTTCGTTATTTTTCTTCTGATCTCCGCTGAGCTGTTGTTGGAGCCGTTTACCCCTTTGTTCTGGAGACCGATCTTTTCAACAACCCCCGGGACCGAAGCCCCGCCGGGTAAATGTCCTTCGTGGACGTGATCAGACAAAGACCAACAAGGCCATGTCGAAAGTTAACCTCCAACTCTTGTAAACAAACTTCAATCAACTGCAAGCTCTAAGGCACTGCCTACTCGAAATCGGCACTTCAACCACTCAAATAGTCCAGTCAACATAACCTGAAACAACAGAACAGAGATAAGCGAAACAGACTATACAACCACCGCCGCCACAAAAACCGGAAGTCACGGCCGCCATCTTGACCGCCATCTTATATCAAAGTCAAACTTGAACTAAAACCAAACCCAACTATCAAATCGGAAATCGGCAAACATCTACAAAAATGGCCCCCAGGAAATGGATTGCTCACAACGGAACCAACGACAAGGACCCCATCAACAAAATGGAGAATGGAAAGGTACTGAAAACTTACCGAATTCCCAAAACTGACAGACCCAAAGATCGGATAAGGGAATCCCCGCTTCAGCCAAAAGACATCCTCAAAGTAAACTCGGAAAGGATAATGCCACTGCAACAGAAAAATGAACAACGGATTAGTCCAACCAAAGCATCAATACTGGCCAAACTATTCAGAAAAGAAAGAGGAAAAGAAAGACAGAAAACTCAGACAAAAACAACATCAAGAAGAAATTCAAAGGCGAAAGATAGAAGCAGAAGCAACGAGGAAATTACTCGAGAAGGAAGAAAAGTTGAGAAAACAGAAAATCCAGGAACAAAGGGAAACAAGCCAGAAAAAGAAGGGAGTTGGCAGAAAGGATTACACTCAGAAAAGAAGAAGATAAAATAAATTGGTTCAAAGACCCAGGCTACACAAACCCATGGGCAACAGATTCAGAAGAAGAAATAGAGACAATAGACTTAGAGAAAGAAGGAGACTCGGACATAGAGGAGATCTTCTTTGCAAGCACAGAAGAAGAAAGAAGAGAACAGATCCAAGAAGAAAACATAGAACAGACCCTGGACAGCATAAAGTCTAAAGAAAAAGAGATGATGCAAGAAATAATGGACATAGAAAAGCAAATACAAGCAATAGAGAAAATCAACTCACCACAGGAAGAAAGACCAGATGAATCGGCCAACAGCAAACAGGAGTGCACCCAGGTCTCGGTAAAAATCACATCAGATCTCCAACCAGGCCCAAATCCAACGGGACCACCAACAGAAAATAACAAGAAAAAAACGGAAGCACTGAAACAAAAAGAAACAAGTGAAACAAACCAACAGCCAAGCTGCAGTACAATGAAAAAGAGAGGAAAAACTAAAGCAGCAAGGTGCAACAGATGTCACTCAATAGGACATACCTTCACAACATGCAAAGCCACCAAAATCAGAAATGAGAAGTCAGACAGCACCCAGAGTCTTCAGAGTAAAGGAAAGAAAAACTCCAAAAACCGCTCGGAAGACCAGAAGAAAAACGTTGAAACAAGTACCTGAAACAAACAAATGATTAAAAACAAAATAAACGAGCAGGGGAGCGTCAGGCTGGCCCCACCATTAGAGAAACAAACTACAGTAAGACAACAAATAAAAACATCACCCAGGATTGGAACCCAAGGAAAAGTAAAGGAAGGACAACACTCACCAGGAAAAGGATCATCATGAGGGACAGAGGTTAATGTCAAGACATGCCCGAAAATAAACCAATCACAGGCAGAAGGGCACGATATAATTCAAACAATATCCAGTTAACCATCCAAGTAACCAAAATCAAGAAACGAGTTATAAAACATTCCAATAAAATTCAACAAATTTAACATCATTATAGTGCAACACACCACCATTAAAGTCATTAGACATCAAATTACTAAGTGAAACCACAATTAGTCACTATCAGAGGATGGATCAAACCCGCAGCACAAGCACACATCAGTCACCAAAAAGTCCTCGTCACCACCAATGCCCTCACACAGAGTTCACGAACAACCCACAAAGTGGTCAAAGCCTGCTTCACGTTCCCAACGATCCAAAGGAAAACGAAAAATGGCGGTTCCACGAGGGGGAATACCCGGCGTTGAAGACGAGGATTCAGAGTCACTCTCGTCATCACTCAGGTGGACGTCAACAGGAAAGTCAAGAAAATCAACAGGAAGCTCTTGAACGGCTTCAAAGCCTTCGAAGTCAAGGGCCAAGGCCAGCTCCTCAGCAGCTGCAGCCGCCGCACGTCGTAGGTCACGAGCCACCCGTTCGTTCTCCAACTAAACGAATAACGAACCCGTTCACACCCACTGAACCCAATAAACCCATAAACCATAAACTCACCTCAGCAAAAGGGACATCAATGAGAGGGAGTGGGTCATAAGATACCATTGGGCCCCCAGTCGCAGGACCACAGCCAGGCCCAAGCCAGACAAATTCAGCCTCGGGAGGGGGAAGGAGGTAATTGTGAACTTCTCCCAACACATGCACGTCGGGCTCTGGAAATGGGTTAAACCCATAGATTTCCTGACCGGGAAATAGTTCCAATCCCACAAGAGGATGATAGGGAGGCATAATGTAGTGGAGAACATCGGGAGCAAAATGCCCCGCTGGGAAGAGGGGACCCGGGAGCTCAACCTTGGATAAAGGAAAGGAAATAAAGCAGGGCCGGGCAAAGTAACCCAAAAACAAAACAATAAACCCACTTACAAACACGCGCAAACCACATGCCACGCACAGGAAATTTGGCCAAGTTTGCAACAGAGCCACCGAGTCCCACTCCTGGACCTCGAAGATCCCACTAACTGGGTACACAAGCTGCAAGAATGGAGGTAGTCCACCTGCCAGACTTACATAGTAGCATGCTTCACAAAACTAAAACACAGAAGACATCACCGAGTCATGCACAAACCCCATGCCATGCCGACGCCCAGAAGAGCAAATACTTACGTAGGCAGCGTGACCCCACAGCGAATTACAGAAGCATCGCGGCATACGCCATAAACCTCAGTGTCAGCAACACCGGTGGATCCATGGTAGTCAGAGTACAGCACACCAACGGCAAAAGGAACGGAGTGAGCGCTACGCCACAAGACGTCTTGCCAGACTAGACGCTCTCCACCAACTGACGCCAACGCCGGCAAGCCAAGGGACGCCGGGCTCAACGCGACGCGACCGGGCAATCAGAACGCACGAATGCAACAGCTGACCCGAACAGCCAATCACAAGCCAGCGCAAGGACGCCGACCTGCCCGACAACAAAGCCAACAAATTGGCAGCGGTTAGCAATCAGCGCCGGCCAGCAAAGAACGGCGCAACGCGAGCGCACGACTCCAGCGCCCCACGCAACGACGGCAGAGCGCGACACTACGCCGCACTAGGCGCCAGACGCAAGGAGTATCGCCAAATAAACGCGCGCGAAGTATTTAAACGTACGGAATCGACAGACACCTTTAACCCAATAATAAATGTTACAAACAATGCATGTCACAAAACCGAATGTACATATACAAGTAAAGAAGTAAAATTATTGTCAGATGCACCGCATTCGCTCATTCAGAAGGAAAAGGGAGACTGAAATCAAAACGGCAAATTAACAAGTCTAATCCGCAGGACCACTGTCGACTCGGCTTAAGCCGAACGAGTCAAAATGATGCCCATCATAATCACCATCGCTTTCCTGGCCATCATCGCCGCACTTTTAGTGCACTACTTCATGAAACGGCAACGCAAGTCTGCACCAATTATCTACCTAGAAGGCAACATTGCCGCTGGAAAATCAACCTTGGCAGCCAACCTGAAGAAGCTAGAACTATTCCCAGTACTGGACGAGCCTGTCAAAGACTGGCAAGATGTTGAAGGATTCAACTTGCTAGAGTTACTCTACGCGGATCGAAATACTTGGAGCTACCCTTTCCAAGTCTTAGCACTAGCTACGTTGGGACGCCGCCAGACTCACATGCTAGCTAATCACCCGGAAAGGCTAACTGTCCTAGAGCGCTCTCCCCAATGCTCACTGAGAGTGTTCGCACAAGCTTTAGCTGAAATGAATGCCATTAGCCAACAGCACATGGCTATACTACGGATCTTGCGCGACGCTGTCGCCCCGCCAACTCACAGACCGATCCACTACATCTATGTACGCACACCTCCGGCTGTAGCGTACCAACGTTTAAACCGTAGAAATCGCACTGAAGAAGCAGGTGTCACTGTTGAGTACCTCAGCCTACTGCATGACCTAACTGACACCTGGCTGTTGCGAGAGGAGACCAATCCAGTTCATGTCTTGGATGGAACGCTCACCCCTGAGCAGTTACTGGCAGCCGCTTTGGAAATTATCCAGACATTGAAGGATGACGTCACACCCGTCCAGGAGCCCCAGAACAGGAATTAGCTAGTTAGGACAGGCGCCAGGCAGAACCAACCAAACAGAGTAGGGGTTGGATTCTGTAAAGCGCAAAACTGTGTAGAGTGTTTTCTGTTTGTTTCAGTTGGAGCCTCATCAAAACTAACACAATCTTTGGTTGGCCCACAGGCGGAACATCCCCACTTCACGCGGTGTTGCAAATCGTGACGACGGTTGTAACATCCGTTTGGAGACGAGGACTCCATCTGGCATGCTGCATGTTAAAGGCCAACTACTCTTTATTTTTATTGTTTTAACATGACGCTGAACCGTGGGCTTAGGCCTAGACCCCTAATGCCTGTCACCGTACGGTGTAATGGCGACGCAAGCCTTTGTAGCATCAGTTCCAGTCAACGCTTGGCAGTTATCAAGAAAAGAACAAGAAAGAACACGACAAGAAACTGATTCGATTGGACAAATTTAATTAAAACAAAATTGTGCAAATTAAGTGAGAGAGTGGGAAGTCAAGGTAAGCGTCTAAATTCCAAGAGTTGAACAGTGTAATAACTCCAAACTAAGTCAAAACTGGGTTCGTAAAAGCATGGTGGAAAATTTTGAGAAACTTCGTTTCTTTGTTCAGGAGGGAGTGGTGTTGTGAAATGAACAATAGAGAACATAACCAGAGCACGGCTTACTGGCGGTCATTCCCCTATGTTTACTACCACTGCCCTAAGGATCCTGGCCAGGACCTAGTATTCTTCTTCTTACTGTTCTTCCCCCTAAATACCCTAGCCTCACCATACCAAAGGGGCTTGGGTATGTTTTCTATTATCGCATATCATAACAGAAGCATAGGCAATGTGTGGTTGTAATGACACAACTATTCTGTTGCTATCCTTTATTTGCATAATTGTAGACATTATTTAGTGTTTATTTCTTAGTATTTCAAAATCTTAAGTCTTGGGCCAGCATTTGTAGGAGTGATACAAATAGTAATTTAAGAATGTATTTTTTGAATTGGATCTGTTGTCTGAAATATATTTATTAAAACAAAATGCCTTTTTTTTATTTTTTTAGGAAAATCTGGTTTATGAAAGACGGAAAAGAGCCAAAGAAAGACAGAGGAAGAGAAGATCAAATATGACACCGAAAGAGAAACAGGTTGAGAAAGACAAAGCAAAAGCGAGGGAAAAGGAGAAGTGAAGAAGCTGAAGAAAAGAAATTGCGAAGAAAAGCCGTTGACAAAGAGAAGAAAGCATTCTACAGGAAGCAAAAGAGTATTGCGAAACTTTGTCATGATTCTGTACCTACTGAGTTGATGGATGATAATCAAAAGTTGTTTGATTCTCACATGAAAGGTTTAAACTGGTATGTTTGTCCGCTTTGTCATAAGAAACAATTAGTATCTGTAAATGACAACAAGCTTTGTGTAAGATGTGAAATATTTAGACTTGAAAATGATTTAGACCCTGGTGATGTCCTACCTGAGTTAATAGGCTTGACAGTTACTGAACAGCTTTTGATATCTCGGATTCATCCAATAGTTTTATTATATAAGATTAAGAATGCTCAGTTCAGTTACTCTGGTAATGTCATAAGCTTTCCTCAAAATGTTCAAGAAGTTGCAACAAACCTTCCTCACAAAGTTGCTGACATGACAGGTCGTATTGCTATTCGAGTGAAAAATTCTGGTGGACATTTAGATTTTAACCCTTTAGGGCACAGAGACATTTTTGGTTTTGGAACTTGGCTGTTTTGGCGAATTTGACATCAGTGCACCCATCTGAACATTTTGAGCCCAGGTGGAGCTCAGTAGCATGCTTAGTTCAGAAGTTATCGTACGTCATTTGAGAATGACGTCATGAGTTCTGGGTGTCTGTGGTGAATTCGTTTTCTGACTATACTGCCAAAACGATATCAACTATTTTGGGCAGACTGGAAGGTCTTTGTACGCATTCTCTAAAGATGCAGCAACATTTTTGAAGTTTGACCCTATTTGCCTTACAAACAACTTTACTCAACTTCCAAAATCTCATGTAATTACCCAAACAGGCATACTTAGGCACTATATTAACATTTAAATTTGTAGGATTAAAGCTGACGTATGCCATGTGATAGCCCCAGGTCCAAAACCCAGAATATATTAAAATTACTTGGTGCATGACGCGTTTTTTGCAACGTCACTTTGAAATGACATCGTGAGCTCTGGCTGGCGGTAAATCGGGATATCTGCTTTTTCGTACGAATTCTTGGCACTGCGTGGACCAATATGAAAGACGAAGTCATCCTTACCAATAAGAACCGAAATTTGACACTAGCCATCGCAGGGCATGGTGGGTAGGCAACACCGCAGCACACGGCTTTCTTTTTACATTCTGCCTCTCCCCAGGACAGTTGTGATAATTTTTTTCAGAAAGTTGGCGGTAAAATCGTTGTCTTTTAGGCCCACTGAAGGTTTTCGACCCGAGCTGGGCTTGAAGCATGAGTAATTTGGAGGCTTGAGTATGTCACTCTGGAATGACATCGTGACTTCTGAGTAGCTAGCAGTAAATCAGTATGTCTGCCTTTTCGTACGAATTCTAGGCACTGCGTGGACCAATATGAAAGACGAAGTCATCCTTTACAATAAGAACCGAAATTTGACACAATTCATCGCAGGACATGGTGGGTAGGCAATACCTCAGTGCACGGCTTTACCCGCAGGGCCTCATGCATCTCCCCAATACAGTAGGGTTTCTGCATTCAGGAGGAGGAGGGAAGAGGGTGGGGGGATGCAACAAGTCTGCGCTCACGCGAAAAGAGCGATTCGCGTTTCAGAACGCAGTCTTGCAGGCATTGTTGGCCGTCGAAAACGAACCAATGAAATGTTCTTCAGCGTCTTGGTAAAAAAACTGCAAGGCCTTTGCAGAGGTAAGTGACTACGGTGACTGATTCTTTCCAAGGTTTTTGAAACCTCGAAAGATCTGCGTGATTCATTCTAACAGTTTATTTCTTTTTGCAGTCTCCAAGACAAAGAAAATGGCAGAACCTCAGCCCGAGAAGTTTCGGTGCCAAAAATCGTGCTGCAGGGCGCGGCGCGCATTGGGACACTGGTTCCGTCAGGCGTTCCAGAGAGACCACCGAAATCAACAAAATGTAAGTACCAACGTAAACAGGCCTCAATGCTGTAGGAATTGGGCGTGGCTACGGTCTTGTCGTCCGAGAGCAGGGGCCAGCGAGCGGCACAGCCGCGCGCCGCCGTCAAAGGCGGCGGCCACGGTCTTGTCGTTGTCCGAGTGCGGGGGCCAGCGGCACGGCCGCGCGCAGCCGCCGAAGTCCGTGGCCACGGTCTTGTCGTTGTCTGAGGGGAGCTTGCCGCCTCTGCAATCGTTCGGTGCCAGTTTGTTGCGTCCTAATGAAAGTTGTTTTTTTTTGTTGCAGGGCCCTAGTCTCAGTTTACCTGAGGTGGCTGCGAGTTCTGCCGCAGTCGCAATTCGTTCTGCATCTGCTGCATCTGCGACTTTAGCTCCACCTGTGACTCCAGCAACACCGGCAAGTCTTGTTGCACCTACGAGTCCAGCTGCATCTGCGACTTCAGTCCCATCTCCGACTTCAGCTCCACCTGCGAGTCCAGCAACCTCTGCGAATCTTTCTGCACCTGCAGCACGTGTGACTTTAGCTCCACCTGTGAGTCCTGCAACTCCTGTGAGTCTAGTTGCACTTGCAGTTCCTGCTGCATCTGTATGCAATTGTGAGGTAATCATGTTGGCGTTGGACTATCCTGATCATCTTATTTTTTTAATTGAAACTGATACATGCATCTTTACCTGCAGGAGAAATTTACGATTCTTCTCGAGGAACTTAGAGACTTAAGAGGAATGTTTGGACTGAAGCGAATATCAGAAGTAGGTTGTTAAAAAAGGGGCTTTTTACAATTTTGACATTGTCCAAAATGATTCATGCTGTATGCTTCCCGGTTGATGCAGGCTGATACTGCTCAGATCCCGCAGTCTATTGATTTGAGCAGCAGCAAAGGACAGGATATGATTGTGAGTGGACCTGAGAGTCCAGTTGCTCCTGTGACTCCGACTGCACCTGTAAGTCCAGCTGCAGCTCCGAATAATGAATTTGACTATTTAAAATTTTACAGTTCATATCAATAATGCTTAATGGATCATTCCCTTTTGTGTTTGTGTTTAGGAGGGAGTCCATGGATCTGATTCTATATCTATATCTGATGTCCATCTTTCACCACACCGTCAGGATGCTACCACTGATTTGACCCACTCGTAAAAGGCATTTTGGATTCCTATATAAACAAATTTGTAAAAATTATAATTGTGAATGAAAAGACAAGCATTTTGTGGGTACATAGGTATGTAGACATTTAATAACGCTAATAAAATACATGCATTTCATTCAAAACATATTTAAAACATTTTCCTAAAGCACAAATTAACATCTATAGTAAAACTTAGTATGAAAGTGACTAAAAATTCATGACTACAAATTAAGTATGTGAGTGTGACTTAGAATTCATGAGTTAGTATGGTAGTGTTGGGCACTATGAGTGGGAAAAGGGCGAGAAACGGTACTGTATGGGAGATAGTCCGGTTTATTGGGAGGTTCTGTACAGGCTGGGGCTTGGCTACAGACTGACTGCGGCTCTGAAGCGCGCTCCGATTTATAGTTTGGGCAACAGTAACACCTGCTAGAGGGTGCGTTCAGAAAGCTAGGGAATAAAGGAACCTTGGCCAAGGAGGGGAAACCATACCAGAGTAAGGAAGAAGAACAGAAATCAGAACTGACACTTGTTGCTTTCAGTGTACACTGTAAATCGTTACACCACTCCCCCTTAAAAAGAAATTTACTTTATACCAGTTGCCTCAAACTTTACAAACTTGTCCACTCTAATCTCCCTCGTCGAAGCTGTAATCTATCGTCACACTTAGGCCAACTCAGGGCAAGGCTGTCCAGGCCTTCCCTGACACGCCATCCGTGATCAAAATCAAATAAAAATAAAGCGAAGCAATGCTGATCCTCTATGCAGAGTGGTTATGTCAGCGACACTCATGGCACGTCCAAAGAACTTGTTAAGGACGCCATCCTGAGGTGCAACTGTCGCACCTGACCAGCAATAAGAATTAAGCTTAACTGTCATTCATGAAAAAATTGATTAGTCTGCCCTTGTCGTTTCTGGATCTTGGAAACTGATGTCACGAGTCACTTGAAACTCCTGGTCTTGGAGAATGACGCTGCGAGGCTCTAGAAGTTCTAGAAGTTGTCGTTATAGATCTCACACGAAGTTCTGGAAGATGTTGCAGTTCTTGTAGTTTTCTTCTGGAAACATGCAAAACACTTTGCACAGTATTTGTATCACCAATTCCCCCCTAACTAAAAGAGTGGGGTGTTTTGCCTTGGTGTTTCCTAATCCCTGACTAGCTAGCTAAATTCCTATCTAAAAACACCATTGAGATCTAAGAATCCTATGAACTGTGTTTTAACTACAGCACTTAGCTTTGAACAGGACAGGGTACGGTTCTGCACTGCACAGCAGATGACTGCACGCTGCCACTGGTGGTTCTAGCCATCAGCTGATGTGTGGTTCCAGGAGTCCTCACACTGGCCTGAAAGTCTTGTTGCAAAACCTTTTGACCCTTGACCTGTGATTGTCGTCTGATCAGACAACTCAAATTTTAGTAGTTTTAAAATTTTACATTAGTTTTCTCACATTTGAACTGCTTTTTCAAACAAAAGTTACGTATCAAGTTTAAAGTGATAACATTTTCAAGACTAGTTTTGACAACTCATTGTGGTGAGTACTTTTTTTACTTTATATGACCTTTTTAGATATTACTCGCAGACTTCAGTTACCAACTTGACTTTTGTTTTCCAGTACACCTTTTGACTCCAGTGGGATTAATACAGCAGACGACTCGTCTACCACAAGATGTAAACAGAGAGAGCCAAGGGCTCAATCTTTTGCTTAAAATGGTATTTGTGTCATGTGAATCAGTACAGTGTTCCCTAGTGTTAATGTGTAGTGAAGCACAAAAGCGCGATCAGGGACTTGACCCACTGACGGGCTTACTTTGTGTTTTGTTTGTGTAGAAAGCACTCAACTCGGTCCTACGGACGGGTTACGAGTGTTTCTCTAAACAATTTAAAAACATTTAACTTGTGTTGGGGGGAGTTCAAAAGGAGTACCAGGAACAAAATGTTAATAAACAGTTGTCATTTAATGTATCAAAAATATTTTCAATTGAACTAGAAAATTCAAAGTGGTTAAAACAGTTCAGTCTCGGAGAAATTAGTAAGTCAATTCAGAGTCAGAGGTTAAAATCAAAAGGAACACATTGTTTTTCTTTGACTTTGAAAGCACACATGACACCCGACTGGACCAGCAACATAAAGCAGGTACGTTTTACACTATTTTCTTACATTACTGTGAGTAAAAAGACCCGTTTTTAACAGTACTTCCATTTCCTTACAGGTTCAACACACCTTGAGGCTGGATCACTTTCTTTCACTTCAATTGGCCATTCATTTCTCGTGTCTGGACTTAGGACTTTCACTTTCGCTTTCCTTCACTGTCCTTTGCTGTCCTTCATGGTGACGTCCACAGAAACCTGCTAGACTACAACGCAAGGAATTACAAGGATATGGACATTATCCCTGGCATCCTTTTTGCTGCATTATCATGTCAGGCTTCTCGTGCCTCAACCATGCGCTGGTCTCTACCAGCTCATCAGCCTTCAACTTTCCAGGTTTGTCATTCACAAGTTTTCTCATTTGCTACTTTCTCGTACAGTTTTCTTTCATTGAACTCTCCATAGTTTCCAACCTTTGCTTGAACGGGACTTTTTATTTCTTGGGCCAGGCTCATCTCATCTGCCCATTGTGAACTTAATATGAAATATTTTAATTCAACAAGTTTTACTCAAATGGTCCAGACTGGGCCCTGCGTGCTAATAAAATCTTTATCAATTCTTTCAGTTCTGTGCTTGTTTGCTCTGAGCCTAATCGTTTTTTTTTTTTTTTTTTTTTTTTTTTTTTTTTTTTTTTTCTCCAGACTAGCAGACTAGTAATCTTCTTCTCCGTCGAATTCTTCTTCGTCTTCCTCTGCTGCTGCAATTCTCACTCGCTTTGTAGGACGCTCTTCAGACAGTAATAGTCCTCTGTTCAGGTTCTTCATCGCCTCTGCCAGTGTATTGCATGGAGCATAAGCAAGGCGTTCTGCTGCCTGCTTATCGTGAAGCCCTTTCACAAACGCTGTAACTAACGTTTCTTGGAGGTCACTTTCTGGATAAGTGACCATATAAGCTCGTCCTACTCTTTCCAGTTCCCTTGCAAATTCTTCTAAGCTCTGATCAGGTTTCTGGACCAGAGTTTCAAAGTTTCTTTTTCGCTGCCACAGTGATGTCACAGCAGTAAACATCTTTCTGAGTATGTCGTCCAGCGCCTCGAACGTAGGCAACTTTTTCTGCTGGTCTAGAATTTGAAGCACCATCAGGGCTTTACCACGGAGGGCCGCCACCAACTTTTCTCCCTGCTCAATCCTGGACAATCCGCTGGTGAGCGCTATAAACTGTGCTCGCCACATGGAGTAACAAATTTCTCCGTCATACTCAGGGATCCGAACAAAGTTGTTGTTCCGGTTAGGGCCTCCTTGTGGTGCTTGCTGTTGTAACGCTTGCTGGAAAGCTTCCTGTTGTTGTTGGAATTGCTGCTGCTGCTGCGCCAGGACCTGTGTCATCATGTCGAAGAAAGGCTGCATGGCTTGGAAACGAGGCTCGAGGACACGTTCCTCTTGCTCGCTCTGGCCCTCCTCTTCTGCACCCTGAACTTGCCTTGGACGGAGCACGCGCTGAGCTGCACCACGGCCTCGTCCACGGCCGCGTCCTCTGCCACGGCCACGCCCCCTGGCTGCTGGCGGCGCGTCGTCGGGCTCCGCTTCGGCAGGCTGCTGCAGCTCTTGTTCCGCTCCCTGGACACGGGGAAGGCCAGGACGATCTTCGTGAGGCGCGACTGCGTCAGGATCACGTGGCTCGTCGTCCTCCATCGGATGTGGTAAAGGATTGGCGTGAGCGTCACGTGCTTGTTGACGACGGGAAGGCAACATAATACAACTGTTCTCTCTTGATAACTTGAGTACTTCTTTCTTGCCCTCTGAACTTACTGACAGTTTGCATCTTGCTTGTTTTGCTTCAAAAATAGGGCTGTGCTGTCCTTCAAAGCGCACAGCTAGATCAGGCCGGTATCCTCTTGGCTCCTTGATGATATTCTTCGGAGATTTTGCTGGTGTTTGTTGTGGAGCTCCCCGAAGGGATTTACTCACAGCCAAGCGGAATTCCTTGGATTCCAAACGAGCAGGTTTACTTAGAGATGCTCCGTGCCGTTTATACAAGAGCCAGGAATTGATGATTGATAAATCAATCATGTAGCCAATCAGAGGGACATACCACCTACGGGCTCTGGTAGGAAGTCGATTCAATTGCACTAGCATGTCATGCAAATCAACCCCACCCATATGCTTGTTGTATAATTCAAATGCACGAGGGATAGGCACATGTATTTTGGCGCGTTCCTCTTTGTCCCACCTGCAAACAAACCAACAAACAAAATAAGACTATTTGACTGTATACACCTGTTCGCACCATCATAAATGGCTGCCTACTTTGCTCAGTTGAAACTATTCTTCAGGTTTATACTCCTGATTGTATGTCAGTATCAGGCATTAAAAACTTTGCTCCAATTCTGCCTAGCACTTCTTTTTTATTTGATAATTGTTATTTTCTAGACAAAGTAAAGTATAAAAGTTCATGTAATGTGATAACAATAAATAAATTTGACAAAGTGAAATATAGTACGAATGCACTCCCTTTCATACTGCCAAAGACTATGTTATGTAATTACAATAAATAACTGTGACAAGCTATCAGTCGTTCACCTATTATCCCTCTCAACAATAACTCCTACTCACTCACTATTCAAAGTTACTTTAGTAATAAATTTCTACATACCTCTTAACTTTGCCCTCAGGCTGAGTACCAGCCAATGTTGAAGCCAAGTGGACACACTTGTTGTCCAGCCACTTTATCACCTGAACACCATCTCTATGGATTTTGGTGTCGTAAGAACCTCGGCTCAGGGATTTGAGATTCTTGTCAGATAGAAGGGGACAGCGTTCAATGCGATCTTGTCTGAGTGTTCCAACAGACAGCAGATTGTACTCCTTCTTCAGATGGGCAACCAAATTGACTCCGGTGAAAAAGTTATCAAAAAAAACAGCAGATCGTTCTGGGAAATCAATTGACTTAGAGAGGTTGAGTACTACTTTGGCCCCGACTCCAAAGCCCAATTCATCTTCTGTTAATTTATTGTAGTTAGTTGACTGGCCAGCATACGGCAGAAAGTCGTATATCATGCCAGATGAACCTGCCGAATTGAATATTTTAAAACCAAATTTATGTGGTTTGTTCTTAATATATTGGCGTAAAGTTCCTGCAAAACCACCCTTATACTGCACAAGGGTTTCATCAATAGAGAACATAGTTTCTTGTTCCAAACCATTTCATTTCTTGCGAATGTGTTCCAGAAGAGGAGAAACTTTTCGGAATCTATCATTGGGATCAAGATCTGACTCCATGGTTTTATCATAAACGTGAAGGTTGCTCTTGATGGCTTGAAAGCGGTTGTACGTCATAAAGTTGGCAACATTTGGAACACGAGTCTCTGAAGACCAATAATCACGAGTAGAATTCAATTTATTGACTCCCATATAAATCCAGATTCCCAAAAATGTGCGCATTTCTGTTACAGTAATTGGAGTCATGGACTTTAATTCGCCTTTATTATGCATGTAAGTGATGTACGTATTAGTATGACTAGTCATGAGATCAATTATTTCATCATCAAAGAAATATTCAAAATACTCGATAGGTTCCACAAGCTCTTCATAAGGAGGAGGAATTGTTGCAGGATCTCGATGTGTTTCAAGCAAATTACCCTCCATCCAAAGAGGCGAGTCTGAATTATTCAAAATGTCCAAGTCTGTCCACTCTTCATTTGCAATTTGCAGTTCTTCATTGATTGGATTTCTTTCATCTAATTGATTATCCAGAGGAGGCCTTGTTTGCTTAGTGAACTTTGCAGATTTTCTCTTGGGAATGGTCAGATAAACATCTCCATCGTCTGAATCATCACCTTCTGTGTCTGAACCATCACCAACCAAAACATTGTTCTTGTTAGACTGAACTTTGGACTGAGATTTAAGTGCTCTAAGACACCATTCATCTGTACTACCATCACTATCCCATTGTTCATCTTCAGTGTCACTTAAATCAACCAATAGAGAAGTAGCCTTGGGGCACCTTGCCCTTAGCCCATAGCGTGAATTCCTCTCTCTGAGGTCACAATTAGAAAGGAAAGCAGATGATGCAACAGTGGGAGACAAAGGGTCTGCCAAAGATTCAGAATCTGTTGAAAACTTTTGAGACAGCAAACATACCGAGACCTGTACAGAAAAAAATAATAATTAGAAAGCAGAAGGAATTGCCCTACTATAATTTGTATGATATGACATTGAATACCTTTTTTCTTTTCGATGATCTGATATTAGCATCAACACTGCCAAGTGACCTGTCCTTCTGCTTCTTTGCTGACAGCTTGGCTTGTTTTTCATATTGTTCACTATTTGAACACTCCGGTGTGGAAACCCAAAGATATAAAAGCAAACAATGTCAAGCAGCACTAAAAATATGACAAGTCGAAGGGTCATCGAGTCTTTTGTTCTCCAGGATAAAGAAAAAAGTTGAAGTAAATATTTACAAAATGTAAGGCTTGTGCAACTATTGTATTGCTTCAGAAACTAGCAGAAAGGGAAACTGTTCAAAGATTTACCATAAAAAATAGCTTACCAATATATCTGTTCCTTCTACTGGAGAAGGCAATTCAGCTGTACGAGAATCAGCGCCAGGAATGGAAACTGAGCAGGCAGTGTGACTAATGTCAGCAGATGGATTGTCAGATGATTGCTGCAAGAGACGATGAATGAGGAAGGAAATTTACACGTAAATTAAATGTCTTCAAATATATAAAATAATTATATACCGAAGTGCCTCTTGACGGTTCTTTAGTGGAAGTATCACATTCTGAATCTTTAGATCCAGCTCTTTCTTCAAAATATTTGTCAGTAGAGCTTGAATTCTTGGAGTGATTAGACCCATTGTCACACAAAATAGCTTGACCTGAATGGTTCCTTTTTCTGTGCACTCGTAGAGTTGACTTTACAGTACATGAATAAGGACACAAGGCACATTTGAATACTTCAGCAGAAGTCTGGATCTCGTGAAAGTCTTTGAAATGTCTCTCATAACGATGAAGCGTCTTGAAGTTGAGAGAGCATGAGTCAACGCCACACAAAAAATGTGAATGAGGACCAACTTTATGTGAAAGATCAAAATGCTTCACGAAAGACTCTACATCTGAGCAGCTCTTGTGGCACACCTTGCACTTCAGCTCCATTACAAATAAAAACTTATTTTGGATTCATTTTGGCAAGACCTGGGAAATATGGTGGGGTAAAGAAAATGCTGATAACTCTATGGACCTGGGATCAATAAAGAGAGGGGGTGGTGGGCAAAGAGAGGAACCACATAGAGCTCACCTTTATAAAGAGTAAAGTTGTGAACTGAACAGCACAGCAGGTATGGAACACAGCAGTTGGGTTGGAGCACAGCAGTTGGGTTGGAACACAGCAGTTGGGTTGGAACACAGCAGTTGGGTTGGAACACAGCAGTTGGGTTGGAACACAGCAGTTGGGTTGGAACACAGCAGTTGGGTTGGAACACAGCAGTTGGGTTGGAACACAGCAGTTGGGTTGGAACACAACAGTTGAGTTGGAACAGCACACTAAGGCAGCAGTGATGAAGCTGACCTAACAGAAGAAAATTTGTTTAATTCAGATAAATCATAAAACCGTTCTAGTCGAGGCAGAGTAAGAATAGAATCAGAGAGAAAAACCATGAGCCAGTAAACAGTAATCAAAACTGGTTTTGTCTTTTATTTTCTGTGCCTTGATGTCAAATAATACAGATAAATTCTTCTGATATTTTGGTTTAAATACCCCAGTGGTATCTTGCTGCTTCTTGCAATCCCACTGTGATGGTCTTGTTGCCAGTAACATTTCTAATGCTGGGACAAGTATCCACTTGCACTTCTGTTCTACCGGTTATTGTTTTGTGAATTCCTTCTGGATGAAGTATTTGGCCATGATTGCTATCTGTTACTGCAGTGTGATCCATTCTTGTAAAATGGAACATTCCCAATGGGCTAGGACTACTTTTAGTCTTTTTGTCACCACACACAAAAAAAATTAGCAAAACTTAAACTGTTAAGCTGAATTAATTAAATAATACTACTTTATAATCACTTGTGTGCTGATAAAAAGAATAAAAATAGTCCTACCCCATTAAGAATGTTGCTTTTTACAACGGTGTATTACACTGGAGTTACAGACAGCAATCAAAGTCCAACACTCCGTCCAGAAAGATTTTACTCCGGACGTCAAGTCAACTCATCGCTCATCAACTTGTGTTTTCATTGCCAGGGACTAGTACGCCATATGGTTATTCTCTGTAATCAAGATGTGATATAGTCTTGTAGAGAACAGTATACCTTATGCCCCAGGATTATTTTTAGCCTTTAAATCACCACTCATATGATTATATAACAAAAATAAAATTATGTCATGTAACTAATTTAAATTAACAATTTTAATTTTGTTATATAATCATATGTGTGGTGATGTAAAGGCTAAGAATAGTCCTAGGGCATAAGGAACACTGTTCTCTACAAGACTATATCACATTTTGATTACAGAGAATAACCATATGACTCACGAGTCCCTGGCAATGAAAACACAATTTGATGAGCGATGAGTTCTTGACTTATTGTGGCAGCACCTTCAGAAAACAACAACCTAAAGTATAAATGAAAAATTCGTCCACTATGGCATTGGAAATGTTGTTGTGTGCAAGAATGTATCACACTGGGATTAAAAAAAGCTGCAAGACACATTGTTCGTGTCACTGAGAGCTACGATGCAACAACTTATGCTTGACGTGAAAACAAGGCACGAGAAAGAATTTCTTATCAACTTTGATGAGTAAAAGAGGACAACATTGTCAAGAGATAGAGACCTGAAGCCCAAGAACATTAAAATAATAAGTAAGAAACAAAAAAAATTCAGAAGCCCGATAGTCAAGGGCAGACAAAGCAACACTCGCCTAAGGGCAAACTACTTCCGAGTCACTCAGCAAGAAAGCCTGCAGCCTTAAGATTATACTAAATTATTTAGGAAATAACAGCTACTCGCAGTTCTTTATGAACGAATTCAAAATGGAGATTATGCTGGATCTGACAAATGGATCTTTCTTTCAAAGTTCTACAGCACATCAAGTCGCCCTAACCTCTAGTATTGCAACGCGCTGTTAACCGCTGCGCGGACCGTATTTTACGATTAAAATGAAATAAAAATTAAGGAATTAGTTTGAAGTTATGAAACCGGCCGTGACATCAACTGAAAAGAGACGGCGGACCTTCGGCACGACAGAAGACCCAGAAATTCGTTGGAACTTTTCACACGTACTTTCGAAAGAAAAGTGACACGACCAATCAATACAGAGTTTAGAGGCCTTATATTAACGAACATTATGATTAAATGAACCAGGTGCTTGCCTGCAGGAGGCACCGAGGTAAATATACAACCTGCCACCCGACGCGTCGCTTGAATTTGAATCCTTCACAGCTCGCAGCACCAGCCAACCGCCAAACCGTTACGACCAATCCGGCGTTGTGTGCGCAACGCTGCCAACCCCGCAGACTTAAAGTTGCATCTTGCCCCCGGGATTTTTCTGGCTTCTTGATTGTGCGTCATCTGAAAACAATAAATAAAGAATGTGTTAACAAACAGATTTGAGCTGCAACAGATCACGGAGTCGATGTTAAACTAAAGGACTCATAAAACGTTTGACAACGTTGGCAATAAAATATCTGGCCGGCAGTCCCCACCCTCCTGGCTGCTCTTAGTGTTGCCACGAACGGTCATTGACCTCCGCATCAAGTCAAACCCGTCCAAACCCAGAATTTTACCGCCAAGTCGAATTTTGTGTTGTCAGCCGTCTGTCAATCTGACATTTCATAAAATGTCACAAAGCAAGAGCTCCGAGTTACAGAAGAGAATTGAGGCTTTGGAGGCAGAGCTACAGGATCTAAAGCAAAGGTAAATTTGTTCAAATCCACTTCAGGACTGAACATTTGTTTAGCAGCCCGCTCCCTAGGTTAACCAAGCAGACGCGGATTTAGGGGAGGGGTAATGGGGGTAATTACCCCCTCCTTGGGTACTAGATAGGCCGCCTGGAAGGTAGGCAACAATACCTACTTTGCCCCTGTCGGCAGGCAAAAAGCACTGCTGTACCCCCTCCCTGGAAAAATCCTAGATCCGCGCCTGTAACCAAGGGACAATAATAATTTTGGTCTTGACTAATAATGTACAAGAAGTTTAGGAACAATTTGGCTGACAATGTTGGTTTTGTTTTTCAGTTTAGCTGCTCAGTCGGAGAGAGGCAACCGCATTGGCGATTCTTCTCCCAAGACTCCATCAAGAGAGAATCAGAATCAGTCACGACCAAAAACACCCAACAGCTATGACAGGTACTGTAAACATTGATAGAATGCATGAAAAGAGCAAAATTCAGATTCAATACTAACATATATTATTCCATTCCTTCAGAGTGCCTAAATCTGATGAACTGACGCCAAAGAAAGTGCGAGGAAAGCGCAGGAAAAACTTGCAAGGCAGCACCTGCGAACAATGTGAAGGCGTAAGTAACCTTTAAAATTATGCTTTTCGATGCATTGTCTTTGCACTTTAATCATTCAATCTTCTCCTACTCTTTACAGTTTGTAAAAGCGGCTAAACTGAGCCCGAAGACTGTTCAACAATGAACAAGGCACAGAGGACCAAAACAGCCAGCCACACCAGAAGGTAAATTACCCTATTAAGTATGCTCTCGGAGTCAATCATATGACCATAGCTATAACAACTGGTCTGTTCACAGGATACTGGAATCCAGGGTGGTCATCTCCAAAGAAGACGCCCCCAAAGTTTATTCCTGAAACATTACCGAAGAGGAAGACCTTTAAAGAGTCAGATTGCCACGTTCAGTGATACAGTGAGCATGTTTTTAACGCCTATTTTTGAAATAAACATGCAGTTCTAAGTTGCTTCTTGTATAGAATCTATGTTGCATAAGAATTAAAGTCATTTCACAACGGCACTGCTGCTCATATTTCTTAGAAAACATTGCTTGGCACTGGGCATTTAAAGTTTTCTCAGTTAAAATCTATTCACATGACCACATTCTCAATGAAAGGGCATGCAGGGAGATTTTTTACCTGATGAGTGATGCCTTCTGTAGAATAGTGACCAACTGTTTGAGTGCCACCACTGACAGTGTTTTGAACTCGGCTTCTCCATTCCCTCTGTTCTCCAGCAGGGCACGAATGGCATGGCGGGCTGAAACATAAATCTTATGAGCTAAATTGAATTTTAAACAAAATCAAACAAGTAGTTATGAGCCAAACTTTGTGTGCATTTGCAAAGAAACTACCGTTGGTCTTACTAAAGGCAGCATAAAAAAAAATTGATCTGAATTAGTTTATTTTAAAACAGTGCAAGCTATCATCACTATACAACGATTTTTTTTTATGATGAACAGGCACATCATGCTTAAGCTGTTAGAAATTAAAATTTGAAAAAAATGATAAACAAAATTTAAAAACTAGAGAAGCAAGGCTATTGAAAATATCACCATCTGAAGTGGATTCACCACTGTTGCCCTCCCTGTCCTTGGTCAGTCACCCAGTACGCAGACCAAGTTGGGATTTGGTTTATTCATCCAAGTCAAACGAGGATCACAGAGCTGCGAGAGACAGAATGTCAATTCTAAAAACAGGTGACATTACTTAGAGAAAAGATTACTGGAATGCAGCAAGTAAGTTTACCTCAAGTAATGCCTCCAGAAAACAGTGTGGTTGCCATAACAGACAATGTTTTGAGGTTGGCTCCACACTCTTCATTGATTTCTCGTACAAATCAACAAGCTAACAAGGCGAACTAGCAGTGCAGAGGGACTGTAGTGAACTCAAAACAAACCATACCACCATAGTAAGTAGAAAAAAAAAAAACAAAAAAAACTTAAAACTCAAAAGAGAAAAGTGAATTCTTGTTGTTGGCCCTTCAGAACCTAAAACATAATAAAACCACTTATGTGTCGCTTTGATGTTACAACACTCATGAAATCAAAACTTACAGCTACAGGTAAAATCAACAAAATGGAGCTGATAAAATTTCTAGGACACTGGTTTCTTTTCTCCACAAGTTTAAGACAGGCCTCTCTGGCTGAATGTCGTGCAAGTGCGGTCAGCTGATCATTGTCATTCACATTCGCATCAAAACCTGTCATATTGAAATTTCTCATACCCACTAACTATGAGACATCTCAACGCGCGCCTTTCATGATACGTTTGAACTTGAACGTCAATGGTGTCGTTGATTCGATAACACGGCTCGTCAAACGAACAGGTCCGGCTGACCATAAACTAGTCTCAAGTTGAGCGCTACATGCACAGGTCTCCGGACTGTGATGCAGAAAAGTAGCCATAAAAGGCGTACGGCTCCACAAATTTCATGTTGCCTTGGAGGGGCAAATTTCCTGCTGTGGGCAAGTGGAGGTTGTACGATGTATCCGTACAATAAATTTCATGTGGACTTGGAGGGGTAAATTCCCGGCTATGGGCAAGTAAAGGTTGTGCGATGTATCCGTACCGTAAATTTCATGTGGCATTGGAGGAGTAAATTTCCGGCTGTGGGCAGGTAAAGGTTGTACGATGTATCCGCACTATAAATTTCATGTGGCCTTGGAGGGGTAAATTCCCGGCTGTGGGCAGGTAAAGGTTGTACGATGTATCCGCACTATAAATTTCATGTGGACTTGGAGGGGTAAATTCCCGGCTGTGGGCAGGTAAAGGTTGTGCAATGTATCCGTACCGTAAATTTCATGTGGCATTGGAGGCGTAAATTTCCGGCTATGAGCAAGTAAAGGTTGTGCGATGTATCCGTACCGTAAATTTCATGTGGCATTGGAGGAGTAAATTTCCGGCTGTGGGCAAGTAAAGGTTGTGCGATGTATCCGTACCGTAAATTTCATGTGGCATTGGAGGAGTAAATTTCCGGCTGTGGGCAAGTAAAGGTTGTACGATGCATCCGTACCATAAATTTCATGTTGCCTTGGAGGGGTAAATTTCCGGCTGTGGGCAAGTGGCGCGGACGTTGCGTGCCCAAACTGTAAAAACCCTACTTGAAAAACCAAATTTGCATAGCTAAGACTGAAATTTCATTGTTCAAGTACATATGAAATTCACGTGTCTGGGCATGTGCCGTAGTCATTCAGTGCCCACTGGGCAAGGGATCTCACTTTCCTGCGGGGGCAAGTGAATTTACTTGCCCAATGGTCTAGGAAATCTACAAGGATTTTTTACAGTGTTCATTTTTAAGATATTAGCAGGAGTGGTTTTTATTTAGGCCTCAGATCCTTAATATTAAGTGATGTAATGTTGATCTCATCTAATGTTGAGGAACTCAAAGCCAAGAATGAAAAAAGTGAAAATTAAAGTCTTTCCTTGTCACTAAACAAAATTAATTGTTAAGAATTCTGTACGTTTTAACATAAACACGCAAAGGATGTAACTTGTCCTATGAACATAAAAATAGTGATGACCTGCATCTTTCACCTAGATCGTCAACATTTTCCAATATTTGGATCATCCTGCCACCCGGAAAGTAAAGAAATCATTTAGAATCACATACGGGCAATTTTATTGGTTCAATGGTCTCAAAAAATTGCATAGCTCCTCCCCAACTAATATGATATGTTTCCTATGCGCAGGCTAAAGTTGAAGGCATTTGCAGTGATTTTATTCGCCTGAGGGTTATGTGCACTCACACCCATTCTTCCCACAAAAACTGTCTGAAATAAAGGATCCTATGAAATCAAATAAATAACTTGAGTGCATCAATGACGTGCAATATTGAATCCTGATGTAAATTAAAAGAAATGAATACTTAAAAAATTTTTGGCTGCAATATATTTATCTCAAATAGTACCAGGTTTCGACTTGAAACCAGTCATTTAGTGTTTTGCTCGTCGAGTCTTACAATAGCACTGACCAACTTAAGAAGACTAACCTGTACAGAAACAGCTGGGCTTCTGAGGAAATTTATCGTATCAAGTACGGACTTGACTATTTTTACCAAATAAATAACACGAGTGCATCAATGAAATGCAATATTGAATCCTGATGTAAATTAAAAGAAATAAATACTGATCAGTGTTTGGCTAGTCGAGTCTTTCCATGGCACTAACCAAATCAAGAAGACTAACCTATGTAAAGAAACAGCTGGGCTTCTGAGGAAATTTATCGTATCAATTCCAGACTTTTGTATTTTTACCAAGTGAAAGGGGCCAGTAGCACAACTTGTTTGTTACTTTGGGATAAATATGTTTGGCTTCAAGGCCTTCCTGTAAATGGATGTTGGTTAACTCAACTTTATTCGTGGTATTTGCATGGAAAAAAAGTCCACGCACTCTAGACATTTCACTGCGCGCAGGCTTTTGGAGGTCTTAAGTTATATTTTCTCATATGACTTGTTTTCCCAAACAGTTTTGTTTGGCCTCTACTTTGCTGTTCATGCAAAGGTCCTGAAAATGAATCAGTCGCTTTCACCATTTCATCATAATTTTTACTTGGTTAAAGATATTAAAAACCTAATACACTCAAAAACAAACACTTTTTCTTCGAGGCGTAGAGGCCCAAAAATCAAGGGTGATAGTGGTGCACATCACACTTCTAAGTAAAATGTGCACCTTTCCAAAGAGGGAAGTGAAACGCCCTTACGGGGTCGTTATTCACACCCAACACGTGCATCCCCAAGGGGTTGAGATTTACACCAACAAGGTGGCAGTTTCCATTCGCACCCTCCAACACCCTTGCACACCCCACCGCGGTTAGATTTTACATCCCATCGCACCTCTGAAAAGTGAAAACAACTGCACCCTTAGGGGGGCAAGAATTAGGGTGCGTAAGTGCACCAGGAAAGGCGCGCCTCCTTCTCCAGGCAGTGCGAGCTCCCCCTTTTGAGTGTAAAACAGCACCTTTATAGAGGCATACTGTACTTTCACCCCTCAAACTTCATTCTACTCCACAGAAGGTGTACTTTGAGGGTGTAATGGGTGGCAAAATGATCCTTTACACCTCCATGACTTACAGTGCAATGTGTTAATGTGTTTTTTTCTGTTATGTTTATTTTAGACTCTTTCAACAACACTTTTTAACTATTTAGTTCAAGTAGGAAGACTTAAGCGCGAAAGGACTCCGATGCAAGACATTCTGCTCATGGTTGTGTGGCTGTTAGCCACTCCTGATTCATTCAGGAGTGTGGCTTTGCGCTTTGGTGTCAACCTGGGAACCTTGTATTATTTTTACCTATATATAATCCAGGCACTCAGGGAACTGGCACCTCAGTGCATCTCTTGGCCAAATGCTGAAGAGAGATTTGTAATCAGGGAAACATTTGAAAGAGCAACTGGCTTTCCTGGAGTTATTGGGTGTATAGACTGCACACATATTCACATAATTGCTCCATTGGAATTCAAAGAAAGATACTCGAATAGACATCATCAGTATAGTATTAATGTACAGTCAGTAGTTGATAATAACTTATTAGTTCGCCAGCTTCATGTTGGTGAAGCTGGAAGCTTAAATGATAGAAGAATATTTAGGCGCAAAGTTTCAAAATCATCTGAAACGTCCAGAAAAGTGAAAATTTTCGATTTTGGAGGAAAAAAAATTTTGGTCCTTAAAATTCAATTCAGCTTGAGAAAAAAGTTTAAAACTTGTCTCAAACGTCTGGAAATGTGGAAAGTTTTTATTTTAGAGAAGACGAATTTTTGGTATATAAAATTTACTTTAAGACGCTCCCTCCAGTTTCTCACGCGCGCTGCACTCCGTCATATGAACATATCACTAGGAAACCGGGAATGTGACGTCACGTCCCTTTAAACGTGTCACGTTCGTTTGAATACTGTGTCACATTCGTTTGAAGGCGAATCAGCTGCTCCCGGGCCCGGATGAGGCCGGATTTCGCCCGATTCACGATCAAACGAATGTGACACGATTCACGTTGAAACGAACGTGACGTCACATTCTCGGATTCCCAGTGATTCTTTGGCCGCTTTGAATGCCAATAATTGGCAAGCCTTTACCTTAAACCTTCATTGGCTTGATATTGTTTGGCGCTTCGGTCTCCGGCAGTACCAAATTTTGGCAAGCTGGGGAGTGTTTGAGGGCAAGGCTTGACAATTTTTGGCAATCACATGGAACGGCAAAGTAGCAGAGAACGGAACCCAACCTAACCAAAGAATTCCTTTCAAAAACCGTTAGCACACATTTATCATGACTCCGCCAATAACGTTACAGTGCACACAGAATAGTCAAATTTTACTTTAAATCTAAAGAGAGTCAAATACTTAACAATAAACAAACGAATATTCGCGAATAAAGAACGACCAACTTTTTGCCTCCAGAGTATGATTTTTTCTTCTGTTCCCGTTTAGTCACTAACAACATCGAGTTAAATAATAATTTTTGTTTTGCCGTAAAACCTCTATTTTTGCCAAAAAAATAATTTCTGGACGTTTCAGAACTTTTACAGACACTCTGGTCAAAATCAATTTATTCACCAAAAACAAAATTTCGTAACGTTTTCAGACTGTTTGAAAACTATTTGGACAGAAACTTTGCTTCATCATTGTAAATCTTAATACAAAACCACAGATTTTTTTAAAAGTTTTGCACGAGTACTTTGCGAATTTATCATCAAAATTATGTTCTCCAATGTTTTTTGTGAGTGAAAACAGTTTTGAGGACCAAAACACAACCAGTCTCCAAAACCGAAAATGTTGACATTCCTAGACGTTTCAAATGACTTTTTGGTCAAAATAATGTTTTTAAATTATACTCGAGGTTAATTAAATTTTATGGCCCAAAATTTTTTTGCACCAATGTTCAAAATTTTCTGGACGTTTTAGATAATTTTGAGTCTTTTTGGTCAAAATTGTTTTTTTTTTTTTAAGTTTTTGCTAGTTTTTTTTTTGAAATCGAATCCATTTTAAAGGGTGTTGTAATATATCTCAGCAGGAACTTTTATGCGGAAAATTAATCTCTTTTATAGTACAAAAGATTCCCAAAATTTGGTCAACATCTGGATGTAACACCTGGGACACTTCCTTTGTTAGCTGATGTACTACTTTAAGCACACAGACCCTCTTCTAATCTTTAATGAAAATGGAAAATTATTTCCTGCCGCCCACAACATTTGGACTCTAATAGGTGAAGCTCTTACCATCAGAATGAATGCGAAGTATGTTTGGGTTTTCTTGAACGAAAACAGATACGGCATTCAGGACGAGCTTCGGTCAGCTGCTGGTCTCGCTTCATTGGAGAGTGATGACGAAGATCTGCAAAATGAAGTCCACAATGTCCATCGATCAGAGGCCACATTCGTCGCGTCACTGGGCGCTCAAGACTGGGAGACTATGAAGCCGGTGTTCTTAGAGAGAGATGGAGGGAAAGAAAGATCTGGAGAGATGAGAAGAGTCCTCTCTTTGCCTCCTGGTTCGTGGGCACATCTACTTACAAAAGTTTTCTGGGAACAACACAAGATTCCTTGTCCCTTCGTTTTCAAGCATGCAACAGTAAATGCTAATTATGACTCCAGTCATGAGTACGTAAGATTTTCTAATGGCAAGTGTGCTGAATGTGGTGGGACCGCTGAAGCGTGGATAGATGTGTGTCCTGATGTGGGACAGCCTGTTATTATAACCATGCGTTCAACCGACACAAGAGCTATTCTTCACAAGAAAAAACGTCAATGTAGAGGCTTAAGGCGGGACGAGTACAAAACAAAGTTAACAACAACGACTGCAGAAGAACTTCTTCGAATTGAAGCTCCCGAAAAGACAGCAGGCAAGGTAGTTGCCCCGAACTTATACCCAGCAACAGTTCTGCACAAAATTGACCAGGAACGACGCGACCAGGTGTACAAAGACATGGGAATTCCCTTAATGAAAGATCAGTTCTTAAGCCTACTGTTAATGAAGGGAAGGCAACCATTTGTTGGTTCCATTCATATTGTTTGTATTGACCCTGTCTTAATTGTTTACAATACACCATCACAACAACTCATGAGCAGGGACTTTTATAAGAAGAAGTACAGCAGGATGTCAGTAGATGCGACGGGAGGAGTTGCAAAGCGGATTTCAAGAGAAAATGGCCGCTCCCGCCGCATCTTTCTCTACGAGTTAGTAGGCTGCACGGAATCCGGGACTGTCCCCTCCCCTTAAACCAAATGCTCTCTGAGCGGCAGCATGCCAATGTGATTCAGTTTTGGCTGAACGAGGGGATTCGCAGAGGTTTCAGCAAACCCAAAGAAGTTGTCTGTGATGATTCCGATGTTCTCCTCGTTGCCCCGGCCCGATGATACGCAGACTGCCCCAGCTTGAAGTTCTACATACAGCAATGCTTCGATGTGCTGATAGGAAAAAGCACTGAACTGCCCAGTTGCTTTATCAGAAATTTCAACAAGGCTGCAGTTAAGTGGAAGTTCTGGAAAGAAAGCACAAAGAGATTAGTTAAGGAACATCTTTTAAGGAGGCGCGCTTTGCTTACCTCTGTTCCTTTGACAGCTTCGTGCAAATTTTGTCTGTGGCAGTCCTAGACCGTCCGACACTTAGAACATTTATTCAAGAATGTGCCGAATCCTCCTTAACCATGCAGGTATCATGGGCGCTTGCTCATAATGGAGCCGTAAATGAGACGCCCTTGCCCCAGTAGGGAGAGCGTCCGGGCGCGATATCGTCCAGTATGATGTTGAGGGGAACGCTCGGCAACTCATTTCGTCTCTGGATCTTGGATTTTTTTCACAGACCATCTCTTGGCAATGCCCAAAGAAGCATATTCAGGAAACTGTGAGACAGTTCATATGTGATGAAAATCTTTTGTCTTGTAACGGCAACGAAGTGCTTTCAGACGCAACATTCATGGAGCAGAAGAGACAGTGCCGTAGGCCTAGATGTTTTGAAACATCGTATCCTACGTTTCAAGAGGCACCACTGATTATTGTTGACTGTTCGAGTAAAACTGGTGTCAAGGTTTCCCTGGACACTATTCCTACTACTGTCTTCATTTTGCAGAGGCCTTTTGAGCTTCTCAGCATTGTGGCCTATCAAGCAAACCACTATGTGTGCTACTGTCGACGCCTAGATGGAAAGTGGGAACTCTTCAACGATGTGAACAGAACAAGCACCCTTACAAGGCGAAGGAAACAACCAAGGTCTGGCTTGAGATTGCTGTTTACCGCAAGGTTCGTTTTTAAATCTGGATACAATAACTAACAGTTCTTACAATCTTTTATCACGCCTGCATGTTAAGAAAGTTTGGTTTTTCCCACCTGTATTAAAATGCAATTGTAGACGTAGTCCGCAGTTTGTAATTCTAAACATCCTAATGCTGATTCATGTCAATCGGATCTGATTTAATTTGACTGATTAACTAGCGTGATATAATGTGTTGTCCAACACTTAAGTCAGAATGTGCCACATTTTCCATTGATTCGTATTGTAATTTCCAATTTTAACCTCACATAGTTCCGTAGTCCTAAAATTAACCGGGTAAGTTGATTCGTAGCTTTGTTACAATAACAAACAGTTCTTACAATCTTTTATCACGCCTGCATGTTAAGAAAGTTTGTTTTTTCCCACCTGTATTAAAATGCAACTGTAAACGTAGTTCGCAATTTGTAATTCTAATCATCGTAATGCTGATTCATGTCAATCGGATCTGATTTAATTTGACTGATTAACTAGGGTGATATGTGTTTTCCAACACTTAAGTCAGAATGTGCTACATTTTTCCAATGATTCTTATTGTAATTTCCAATTTTAACCTCACATAGTTATGTAGTCCTATAATTAACAGGGTGAGTTGATTCGTAGCTTTGTCACAATAATAAAGAGCTCCTACAGTTACTTTTATCGCGTTTGCATGTTAAAAAAGTGTGACAGTTCCTACCCTCATTTCACTGCAACTGTAACAGTAGTTTACAATTGGCAATTCTAAGGAACCCATTTCTGATTTCTTACGATCGGATGTGATTTACAAGTCAGATATTAAAGCGTGATTCCATAAATGTATTTATCAACACTTGGGTAAGAAAGTGCTACACGATGATGAAACATTTTCAAGCGAACGTTTCTCAGGCGACCAGCACTATTTTCAATTCACTTTTCCAGGATTTTGTATGACAAGTCAGCCAGCACATAATTATAAGGCTTTCCTCGAAGAAGGCCTTGCAGAGGAAGCAGCCGCAAAACGTTGGTGGAACAAACGTATCCCAGGTGACCTGCACCACTTTAGAGTCACATTTTTAGGATTTTGTACCGAGAAATCCGCCAACCTTTACTTACCAAGGTGTTCTTTTAAACCCCTTTTCATAGTTAAAATCTGCAAAACAAAAATGGAACATGTTAGGACAAATGCATCTAAGGCGGCCTGCAGCTCGTAAAAGTCATTTTTTCAGGGAATTGAACGTGCAACTCCACTAGTTCTTACTTGCTGCCCTTAAATTTTGGACGCCTTTCGAATTTTGCAAGCCGTCTTACTATAGAAGGTCCTCTAAGAACATAAAACACTAAAGAGAACAGCACCGCATTGAACCCTTCTCTTAGAAATTTTGCAGTGGCAAGTCCTCCAACGCATGATTATAAGGCTTTCCTCGGAGAAGGCCTTGCAAAGTTAGCAGCCGCAAAACGTTGGTGGAACATTTTAGAACAAACGTTTCCCATGTGAACTTCACCTGTTTACAGTCTTTTTTAAAGAAATTTTTAGTGACAAGTCTGCCGACTCTTGGTTATGAAGCTTTTTTCGGAGACGGCCTAACCATGGAGAATTACACATTACATGAAGTCGCCACGGGGTGCATGGGCGACACCATCTGTCGAGAAAATGCTAGAGAGAGAAAGATGATCAGTAGTTGGTTTTTATGTGCACCCGTCACGTGTAAGTGCGAAAATATGTCACCTGGCATTGCCTTGACACAACTGGGATAAATAATGCTGTTTGTTTGGTCAAAATTGCATTATAGTCGGCGTTTAGTGTTCAAGAAGGTGAAAAACTATGTCTCTCTCTAGCATTTTCTCGACACACCGTGTCAGCTATATTTTGGCCCATTTGAGGTGTTTTGAGGGTTTCGTGGTACACATAGACCTGGTGTTCCAATTCTGTGGACTTTTACGAGTCAATTTATGTGTGAGTCAGGTCTGTACTGCCGATACAGCCGGAGTTAAGTGGTCAAAAGCAAAGCTCTGCGCGGTCCCGTAGCTACTTCATGTGATTCGTCCTCATCCAAGGCCTTACAAAGTGAGCAGCCACGAAACGTTGCAGGAACATTAAGGAACGAACGTTTCCTACACGACCAGCACCATTTCGATCTTATTCTTCAGGATTCTCTACAAACAAGTCAGCCAGCTCACAGTTATTGAGGTTTTTTCGAAAAAGCCCCTGCGAAGTTAGAAGCCGCCGAAATTCGGTGGAACATTTTTAAACAAACGTTTCTAAGGGGAACCGCGTTGTTTTCAACTCTTTTTACGCGGATTTGTACTTGGCAAGTTCGCCAACCCAAAAAACCAACCGTTTTTCGGAAAACGCATTTGTGTTATCGGTGGCCGTGAAACGATGGTGGAACACTTCGGAACAAACGTTTCTAAGGCGATTGGCATCATTTTCAACTTTTTTTTTACGCGGATTTGTATTTTGGAAGTTCGCCAACCCAACAAAACAACAGTTTTTTGGAAAGTGCATTTGTGCTATCGGTGGCCGTAAAACGATGGTGCAACATTTTGGAACAAACGTTTTTAAGAAGAACTGCACTTTTCCTAGGTCGATTTGTGCATTTTTACTGGTTTGAAGCTGGCCAGCTTGTTATCGAATAACAATAACGAGCCTGGAGCCGGTCTCGTTGTGGAACAAATTGGAACAATTGTGGAACATTTTGGAAGACGGAGATCTCCGTTGTTTTGGGTACGGAGAGAGGCTGTGAGAAAATTAACAGGACTTGCTGTAGTTTTTTCTCGCAGTGTAACAGGGTCTTTGCAGAATCGTTTCGTATAACGCGAGTCTGCAAACGTAACTTGTATCGCCGAGGAATGTTTATTTCCAAGCTTGAACCGCGGTCAACACTTCGAAGGTAAATATTGCAAATGTATTGAGACGGCACATTTAGGCGTCCTCTCGCGTGATGGCACGGGCGAGTGGCAACACTAGGTTGAGGCCGTGCGAGCCTTGCTCCGAGGCTAGCAGGGCCAGCGCCATCTCTCGTAAGAATGTGCATTTAATACGAGACGAATCAGGGACGAAGTTTGTTGTGGCTTTCGATTTTTATTGTCATTCCCACATATTTTCCCTTCTATCAATGCGAGAAAAAGTGTAAGCAGAAAAGTGTTTATGGAATCTTTATTTTTGTCGTCGACCTACTGTCGGCCAAAAATTTTGTGGAAAAGTTTTAGCCAGCCCAAAATACTCACGTCGACGGGACGGTTAATGTTGTTTATACTTATCCAAATAAGTTTATCCATTAAGTGAGATGAAAAAAAGTTTCATCTTTTTGTGACGGTTGATACTTTTGTGATAATAATTTGACATGTAAAGGTCCTAAAGTTTTGTTTCCGCAACCTCTATTTTTATGCCCTTTTTCTAGAATATGTGGGCGAAACAAGCGAAGATTTTGAATAAGGTGTCACTAAAGCCAATTTCTTCTTGGTTAGTATATCCGCAAGTTTGGTCTCTAAGTTGCAATTGTCTGTAGCCGCCCTTGTATGGTAGGTGGAGGTCTGAAATTTTGTTGGGTTACTTTCAGCCCTCAGACCTTGGACTGCTCAAAGCCTGACTCTCGTGAGAGGCCATCAAGAATTGCCGTTGGCTGATTACTGTACATAGCATGTAACCACCAAGGCAACATGGACACCTAACCTTCAATTATTCAAATTGTTCCCCGTGAATGGAAGGGAAATTTGCTAAATGGGTAACAACTAAATCGCCACGAAGCCACAAACTGCAGTTACATTCTTTGTTCATTTTACGCAGCAACGGCCGACAACCACTGACAGCTTAATAAAAAAGAAAATAGGTGCAAGCTGACAGCGAAAAAGGGCACTAAAGCATTTTCCCCTACCTGACACATCTGCTTTCCCACAATTTATCTCGCATTGATAAAAGGGAAGACATTGGGGTGCTGATAGCTTCCTCTGCTTTTACATAACTTGGGCACGCATCGTAGATGGAAAAATATTTGGATAAGTAAGAACAACATTAACCGTCCCGTTGACGTGAGTAGTTCGGGCTGGCTACAACTTTTCCACAATATTTTTTAACCGACAGTAGGTCAACGACAAAAATAAAGATTCCGTAAACACTTTTCTGCTTACACTTATTCTCGCATTGATAGAAGGGAAAATATGTGGGAATGACAATAAAAATCAAAAGCCACAACAAACTTCGTCTTTGATTCGTCTCGCATTAAATGCACATTCTTGCGAGAGATGGCGCTGGCCCTGCTAGCCTCGGAGCAACGGTCGCACGGGGGTTATAAAAATAAGCTTCGGCCAGCCAACCGATCGACCGACCGATCGAGCTCTCGCGTCGAATTCACTGCTCCGCGCTTGAACATGGGCATGAACTTGCGTGAAAGTGCATCAACCTTTATATATTTGGAAAGACGAAGACAAGACAACTAATATTCTTCGTTCATTTTGGCATTTTATGTAGTTACACTTTAATGGTCAGTAACTGTGGTAACTGTGCTGCTGCCTTGCTTTTGTTTTGTCTCCACCACTTCCCAACCGTCTCCAGTATTCTACATTTATATTTATACATATCCTGCCGGGATGGCAGTCGTGACTATAAAAGGCGGCCGCGGAGTCGAACACCTTCCCACACGAGTCACAGGGAGGGGAAGTAATACCCTACCTCACTGTCTCTTTGACAGAGTGACGAAGGTCCACAAAAAGCCATTTTATTGATTCTTAACATTTTGAGCAGCTTGTTACGGGCAGTGTTTTCATGACGGTGCCAAATTCTTTCCAAGCACAAAGGAGGTGATTCTCCCTGCATTGTGTGTGGTCCCATTTCTATTGCAAGCAATTTGGAAACAAAAACATCCATATAAAGAAAATGTAATATAACCACTATATTATACAAAGGCACTCTTTTGGTTCTTATTGCTTCCAATTGAAAAGGGGACCACACACAATGCACTGAGGATCACCTGGTCCCTGCTTGGAAAGACTTTGGCACCTTCATGAAAACACTGCTCGTAACAAGCTGCTCAAAATGTTCAGAATCAATAAAATGGCTTCTTGTGGACCTTCGCCACTCTGTCAAAGAGACAGTGACCTGTTCTACCCATAAAAACAAGCACCAAAAATAATAACAATAATAATTGTGTCATCTATTCTACCTCTGGGTGTGTATTCGACATTCCTCAATGTGGGTATCTTCGGATAAGCATTGCCAAGAAATGTTACGAGCTGCATGATATCTGATAAACTTGACGCACTAGAGCAAGACTTAAAGACACAGAAAAAAATTCCTTCATCAGTGGTTTAACAACATGCATAAATGAGGTCTGAGCGGGGAGGCTTCTTCACCGCTCGGCCGCTAGATGGCGCCAGCGGGCGAGGTCGCTATGAAAAATCCAACGTAACGTTTAGCGTCGAGTGCGTCATACGGCTCTGGTCGTGTCCGTAATGTTTATTTGTTGCTACAACCACAGAGATAGAGGCGATTTTTAACATATCTTAGTTCCTTGTGCTTATTGAGGATTGGTCTGGAATACATTGTGGTTTCTTTTCTCGCAACACCACGATGGTGCGGAAGTGTTGTGTTTTGAGTTGCAATGAGAACGCTAAGTTTCGATTCCCAGCCAATGCAGAGTCAAAGAGGAACTGGTTGATTGCTATCAATCGCCCAAAATTTGACCCCAAAAGCCAAAAAGCCGGGCTTTGCGCCAAACAATTTAAAGACGAAGATCTTTTACACGAGGGTTTGGATTCTGGTAAGTTACGTGGCCTATGTTGTGTTACGTAACCTCCAAATACTCCATCGTAAACAAACTTCTAATGCAATTCATTGTTATTTTTATGGCAGGGACAGCTCTGCATCGAGTTAGACTTAAGCCAGGAGCTATACCATCACTGAACATTGATGACGACACATACCATACGCCGTCCAAGAAGCCTAGAGTCGCTGTTGAAGATCAGGCACTAGTGGACCGTTCTGTGTCACCTGAACCACAAGTTCTTCAACGTCAAGATTCTGACTTGGGTGTTCAAGAATTGCCCAGTAGTGCACCAATTGAAGACAGCTTTGTTTGTGACAGTGCAATTGTTTCTAGTGATGAAGTTGATGAATTCAATTTTAAGATTGTGAGTGCGAACTGTGCTGATGCTTCTTGTGGGCCAGACCAAATTCAATTACAGAATGTTTCTACTCAAACGCCACGTAGGCGGGCTCCTTACACTATCAGTTACTTCAAAAAGAGGCCTGTACAACTGCAAGATCTGACAGGACTTCGGTCTTATGATTTGTTTATTTTAATCTTTAGATCATTAGGGCCCACTGTTTATTCTATTAAGTACAAGAAAGGTAAAGTTCTCAACGTGTCTTTGGAAGATCAATTATTTATTACTTTGTGGAAGCTTCGTAAGGCTACTACTGACATAGAACTTGGTACCCACTTTGATATACATCATACTGTTGTTTCTAATATTTTCAATTCATTTATTACCTTTATGGCTGATCAATGGGGAAAACTTAATTTGTGGCCTACTAGGGAGTTAGTGGATTATTATATGCCTGCTGGTTTCAAAAAGTCATATCCCAGCACCAGAGTTATTAGCTGCGTGAAGTTGGCATAGCCACTTGACGCACAAATAAAAAGCTATATACCAATAATTTGAGCGTAATTTGAGCGTTCGAATGGCCATAGGTATATAATTTGTGCGTCAAAAATAAAGCCTGTATCTAGAATTGTTTATTGGTGATGCCAATTTCACGCCGGCATATCCATTATCCATTTGACGCACAAATAAAAAGCTATACACCAATAATTTGAGCGTAATTTAAGCGTTCGAATGGCCATGGGTACATAATTTGTGCGTCAAAAATAAAGCCTGTATCTAGAATTGTTTATTGGTGATGCCAATTTCACGCCGGCATAGCCACTTGACGCACAATTAAAAAGCTATACACCAATTATTTGAGCGTAATTTGAGCGTTCGAATGGCCATAGGTACATAATTTGTGCGTCAAAAATAAAGCCTGTATCTAGAATTGTTTATTGGTGATGCCAATTTCACGCCGGCATAGCCACTAGACGCACAATTAAAAAGCTATACACCAATAATTTGAGCGTAATTTGAGCGTTCGAATTGCCATGGGTACATAATTTGTGCGTCAAAAATAAAGCCTGTATCTAAAAATGTTGATGGACATCACAGATACAGGCTTTATTTTTGACGCACAATTTATGTACCCATGGCCATTAGAACGCTCAAATTATGCTCAAATTATTGGTGTATAGCTTTTTATTTGTGCATCAAGTGGCTATGCCGGCGTGAATTGGCATCACCAATGAACAATTCTAGATACAGGCTTTATTTTTGACGCACAAATTATGTACCCATGGCAATTCGAACGCTCAAATTACGCTCAAATTATTGTGTATAGCTGTTTATTTGTGCGTCAAGTGGCTATGCCGGCGTGAAATTAGCATCACCAATAAACAATTCTAAATACAGGCTTTATTTTTGACGCACAAATTATGTACCCATGGCCATTCGAACGCTCAAATTACGCTCAAATAATTGGTGTATAGCTTTTTAATTGTGCGTCAAGTGGCTATGCCAACTTCACGCAGCTAGAGTAATTGTAGACGGGACTGAATTCCCTATACAAAAACCGAAAACTCCAACAGCACAACAAGCAACTTTCAGCACTTACAAAAACACAAACACACTGAAAGCCCTTGTAGGTGGAAGCCCAACAGGGCTCATTTCATATGTGTCTGAATGCTATGGGGGCAGTGTAAGTGACCGACAAATAACGGAGAGAAGCACCCTATTGGATCTTTGTCAAAAAGGTGATTCTATTATGGCTGACAGGGGCTTCAATGTGCAAGATCTGTTTGCATCAAGAGGAGTTGCTATTAACATTCCTGACTTTTTAAAAGGTCGAGACCATCTGCCTGGTACTGTCATTATGAAAGATAGGAAACTTGCAAGTAAAAGGGTGCATATTGAGCGTCTCATTGGCCTCACCAAAACTTACAAAATTTTAGAGAAAAAATTACAGCACTGTTATGTTTTTATGGGCTCTGAGTTATTTTTTGTTTGTGTTATGCTAAGTAACTTCAAGGAAAATATTGTGGGCCATGATGCTTGATAAATTAAGTTGTGACATGTGTGTGTTGTAAACATTGGACCAAACAATAGGAAAATAAAAAGATTTTATTGTTCAAGTATTATGAAGCAATTATTTAGTTGAAACAAAAACGTAACTGCATCAAACATTCAATCACATAGTAGTTGTACTAATTGGTTGCAGATAATGAAACAATAATGTTGCTAAATTACTTTAGCAAAAACAAATGTTAAAACATATGTGTAAATAGAAGTACAACATGTAAAAGATACACAAGAAGGAGGTAAATAAAGTTTTAAAAATTGTACTTATCATAATCCCTCCAAAGAAATTTGTTAAGAATAGCCTCCTTATAATATTTGTCAAAGAACTCAACTAAATCAGAAAGCATTGATTTAATAAAATCTTCCTCCCTATTAATTCTAATTACTTTAAAATCTTTCTTAGTGTAAATAACAAAATCACAGTACTGCCGTCCAGTGACAAGAAGCTGGCCTTGCACTTGATAATAATATTGTTTTTTCTTCAGCTGTAGAGTATTTTTGTCTTCAGACCACTCCAAGTACGGCTGATTGACTGGATCCACTTTGCGGTCTCTTGAGGTATAGGGGCACTTCACCTCACCAATGCCATCAGCATCAATGAGGAAATCTGGTGTTGCACCAATGCAGGGATGGGACTTCAAAATCAGAAAGCCAGTTTGTGTCACAACGGCATCAGGATTTAGAGTCTTGTACTTCTGAATCGCAACTGGCTCGTACTTGATGCCATGATTTGTCACTTTAGATGTGAATTTAACACTATTTAGAACAGCAGCTGCTTTTTTCATT
This sequence comes from Stenchaetothrips biformis, assembly GCA_030522485.1. Classification (NCBI taxonomy): domain Eukaryota; kingdom Metazoa; phylum Arthropoda; class Insecta; order Thysanoptera; family Thripidae; genus Stenchaetothrips; species Stenchaetothrips biformis. The sequence continues at coordinate 2,018,425 of CM060101.1, forward strand.
GGATCTTGAGCATGCAGGACCTCATAAAATCGACTAGCAGTCAGCCTGGGCATTCGGTATTCATGCCACTGCTGAGAGCGGCTTTGTTGGACAGTCTTTGCAGCTATTTTCTCAATTTCTTCTGATGTAATTGATCGTAACTTAAGGTTGTCCAATAGAATGTCTGCAGTAGAGAGAGTGCTGTAATCATGATCATTGAAAATGGCGAAAGGATTTGCTGGGGTGAGTAAATGCTTCAGAGGCGTATTCATGTTGTAAGCACTATTTATAATCAAATTTCTAAAGTAGTTCTGATACTGCTCAATACTCATTTCATTTTCTGGGATGGGCGCTAGGTTTGAAGCTCTTTGCATTGATGAATGTTTCAGATCCCTCGCCTTAAGTGGAGTCCCTCTAAATTTCTTTTTGGGTTGGTGGAATGTTTGGAGCTGCTGGGTGCATGTGACTTCAGTTGTTACAAGCCCATCTTTTTTGCACTGGGCAACGGCTAAAAGCACAACAGTCACATGCTTACAGTGTGCCTCACCACTGCTGCGCCCATGGGTGCACTCGCATGTCCCTCCCACAACTTCGCCATCAGCATCTAGCTTGCAATAGACTTCATATTGAGCAGACTTCTTCATCTCTGCATAGGTCTTCCCATAGATATAGGTACATTCACCTAGAAAATAATTTAGGTTTATAAATAAATATTTTTGGTGACTAGGTAATGCACAGTAAAAAATAAAATCTTACCATCATTGCAATAACGAACAAAGCGTAGATATCCCTTATCATACATTCCTGATGCCTTCCCTATTTTTTTTGGTATTGCGCTAAATACAAGGATATGGCTTGTTTATTGAAGGGAGGTAAAGGAGATCGCGCGTGAATGTCCTTAAAACATTTCAAGTCAGGGACTGATAAAGGGTTTGCTAATGTGTCATCATCATTGTCAGGGCCACTTACTCTAAAATCAGAGTTCAATTCGTAGTAAACTAGTCTGAAATAGGATGAACATAATATTAAATACTGCATTTCCATTCAACAGCACCGATCAAAAATCAACAAAGACAACACCCATACCTGTCAATCAAATCAATTTTTTTCCTTTCAAGGAAGCTTGGGGCTTGGCCCTGAGAAGTTCTTTGAGCTCTGGTATTGTTAGCTTGGCAAACCTTGCCCTGAGTGCATCCTCTCTTTCATCCACTGGTAGGGCTCTGATTGCTCCAGGCTCTTCATCGCCACTCACTGCATTGTTGTTATCATCACTACCAACACAACGGACAAGCCTGAAGTAATAAAAATAACATTATTAAAAAACTGAGGGACGGTAAAAATTAGTAGAAGCATCATGACACAGTTTCTGAGACTGAAGGACTTTCTTTGTAAATCTAACTCCATGGGCCCATGTGCATTGAAAGGTTAGGGCAAAATATGTCCTCTAATAATGTAAGCCAATATGGTACACAAAAAGCATAAAGACCTCAAGCATAAAGCATACTTTTTCGGTCCTCAACGTCTCTTGCAAGTGGCATGACAGTGCAAACACAGATCAAAATATAGAAAATACTATACCTGTCAATCAGTTGAGTCTTGTTGCCACTGACGGCGAGGCCCCTTTTCCTGCATTCTCTTTGGAGCTCAGTTTTTTTAAGAGTTTCCCATTCCTCAGGATTCGACATGATGTCATTACGGAAAACGTTTTTACTAATTTCAGCGTCACTCGATGTTAAATCGCACTTTATACAACAACGCCCTACGACAGTTACGCGAAGCCACGCCTACCGCCTCCCCGACCGCAAACGTTACGTTGGATTTTTCATAGCGACCTCGCCCGCTGGCGCCATCTAGCGGCCGAGCGGTGAAGAAGCCTCCCCGCTCAGACCTCATTAGCAGTCAACGCTGTCACATTACATCTGAAGATACCCATATTGGGGAATGTCGAACACACACATATGCAGAATATGACACTTTTGTTATTAATTCACTATTTTCAATACTTATTGGGCAAATGAAAAATAGAATAAACGACTTACCTTCTTTTCACCTTCTTCGACATTTACATTGTCTTCCAGCACAGGTTCACTGGCGAGGACTTCTAATCCTGAAAAAGACAGTACATTTCAAGAGTAATATTACATCACAAGCCTTACAAGCCATCAAATTTTTCACCAGTTTTACCATGTTCTTGGGTGTCAGTATCCATGTCTATTTCTTTATCATAGTCATTCAAGTGTTTTTTTCTTGAAAATTTCGGCTCATAGAAAAAAGGATCCATGTTACACAAGGAATAGCCACGAAATATAAGTGTATATTGTTTGAGGTTGATATCTTACTTCAGGGTTTAACTTCATCTGATCTCTTAAAGAGTACTCTGCATGCAGAAGTAATGGGCTCCAGCTTGATCTCAGTCTTTTCTTTACTTACAACTTTACTCGGAACTGTATTGTCTGCCAACTCTGTTTAAATGTTGAGATTGTTGTTGCTGTTCATTCTACTGGAGGTTGGCTTCTGTTTGATCTCTTGCTTGGCTGCACATTTACTCAGAACTGTATTGCCTGCAAAAAGTGAAATGATAGGCGGACCCACACCCACAATGGAGACATCAAGACATCACACACATCACATATATCAACAATACTCCGGGCCGATTCTGGCTCTCTTTCTTTGCGGCAGTAAAACTTGCATTAGAAACAATGCAAAATTTTAACTATAACCGTATTTTTGCAGTGATGCCGAAATCGGCTCGAAGTCGCATTGATGTCGATGTCTGTGATGTGTGATGTCGATGTCCTTGTCTCTGACGAACATCAATGTCGATTGTGGCTCATTTTCTTTTCTTCGGTTCTATTAATATTGGAAACCGCACTAAATTCTTAACAAATGCCCTGAAATATGACAAAAATTGTGACAATGTTCACCATCGTCAACAAATGGGAGACATTGGGCATGGAAGGTTGGCAGCAGCACTGTTAGTAGGTGTTGTAATTTTACGACAAAAATTTGCACGAGTACTGTTGTATTTTCATTTTACGAATAAAGTCCTAAAATTACGATAACTTTGCTGTAAATTTAAGAAAAACTTGTAATCCTAAGGATACGAGCAGTTGTAAAATTACAATGAGTGTCACAAATATAAATCACGACTTCCTATGTAAAAGTACGTTGATAGCAGTGACAATTAACGATTAATTTTGTAAAGTTACGGATAGTAGTTGATAGATGTAAGAATCAATTCACATACAGTGATCTAAAATAAATAGTGTTCCATGATGCTTGTAAATACACAATCATTTTTGTTCATAAGAACACAATGCAAAGGTACATAGACCTGCTGTCGCAGTCAGCAGAAGGATATAAATGTATCTACTGTCTGAGTATCTGATTTCAAAATGATCACCTCAGGCAACCAACTGCACCCCAATACTTTGGATAATTACTAATTTCAATCATCAGCGACAGAATTGTTGTTTGTTCTTTTCTGATGGTTTGTTTGATTTTGGTTGGAGTGTGAAGATAATGAGTAGAACTGAACAGCAAAGATACTCAATGCATTCAGAGAACATATTCCAATCTGTTTAAGGTTATCATGATTACCTTTTTTACCGTTCTTATCCAAGAATCGTCCTCATACCATCAATAAATACCTCATGCTTGTTGCAATCCCTACGTTGAAAAGAAACAACTCCATATTCAAAACGGGCAACATTGTTAAACGCTAGCAAACATGAGAATAGGACTGTCAAGCCCTTTTTCATGCTGCAAACGATGAAAAACGTTCAATCATAACAAAGTCTTTTGCATCGACAAATCTCAACAAATCACGTATTCGTACTACAGGCTTGAGTGCAAATAAGTCGGCCGAGGGGTTGGGGCAGGTTGGTTTGGGCATGCAGACGATAAAAGGCGAGTGGCGTCCGAAAAGGCTCGTGTGCAGTGTTCGCGATGCAGCCGCTGTTGTTTTAGTTTTGTTTTTGATGGTCGGTGTCCTGCCGTCTCAAGTGAGTCTCGCCAGTAAGCGAAAGTTTTTCTCTCAAAGCTCTTGGAGTCTGGTACAATGCACTGCTTGAGCCTTATCCGCCTTGGCATGCGTGTCGCGTCCCTCCTTCGCTTCGTCAACATTTCTTTTGCGCAGTTGCATTCATTTCGTTGCGTATTTTTGACGACCTAACCCCTTTCTGAGCATAGCAAGCTTATTAAAAGTGTGTTGTTGTCCTTGTGTTATTGCTCTTGCCTAACGTGCTGCGTTGTCGTTTTGTTCAGGAATCAATGGAGGACTCAGTGTGGATCGAGGTGGGAACTTTGCAGCTGAGCCACGCCCAGGGCTGTCAACTTTAAATCATGCTGTAGTTGAACGGCAGCAGCATGGGACGCAGGCATTCTACACAGGCATTCAAGGTACAGAACAGTATTGCACGATTAGTCTGGACTGTTCATTGTTAATTTTTAACATTGAGTGTCAACTCTGTCTTTGGTCGAACTAAGAAAGGCACTCGTCACAAACAAGGGCAACTGCATTGCCGACATTTGTAGGAACATTCGATAGACATAATTCAATTACGTTAATAATGGAAGTGTATACTTTACTCTCTCTCTCTGCTTGGTTTTTCTCTAAAGCTTTAATTTTTTCTTCAAGACTAATGTTGATAGTCTGCTACAAGCCCTTAAATTAGTATTATTAATTAGAAGCCTTACACAACATTTGAAGTGTTGTAACGTGTACGTGTCTGTTGCTCCCCATTGATTTTAAGGGTGTATTTGAAGTGATTTTACTGTTTCTGTTGCAGTCTAGTGCGCTGATCCTGTACCACCAATTTCGAAGATTGTAGGCCTAAGAATATGAATCTTCTTAGTTTTACTTCAAGCTGGAACGGCTTCCTCCATCACTACATTGCTGCTTAGTGAAATACCAATCCACCCAAGGCAAGACCACAACAGCGTCTCTGAGTAGTTTTGATCCTTTGCATTTGATTTTTCTACTTCAGTTTATCTCTCTGCCTCTCTCTGGCAAAACTGCTTTGTCTCGTTTCATTTACATTTTGTGTTATAATTCTTTTTATCTCTTGATGAGTTTTTATTTTTGAAGGAAAGCCAATCTAAATACTGTAATGTTCCTTAGAAGTTAAATTTAATCTATTTTTTTAAGACTGTTTGCTTGTTCCTGTTTTTCAACATGTTGCCTTGTTTTTATAGAATAAAAGCTTTGATGTTCTGAGAGCTGAGTTAGCCACTCATGTCCCATTGCCACCCACCAGGAGACAAGACCCCTGCAACTGCTCCTGTGACCACAATGAGTCTTCTTTGCTGGTTCTTTACTTGAATGTGGAATGATCCACAACCTTTATGTGTCACATTCTCAAGTTGGGAAAAACAGCAATTTCCTGACTAAACTTAACTCGGTAAGCATTTAGATCTTTATGCTAGCAATCTCATGTTATGTTCTTTGGACAGAAAGACGTACCTTTCCTAATGCTGGGTAACCAAAATATAGTGCAATAATTCTATGATATTTTGGGTGATGGCAGGTTTGCAGTTTGACTTTATGGAAAGTACATCCAGAGACAGAGGGAAGGTTCACAAAACATACTCCACATTTTAAATGTAATGTCCAAAATATTTTTTATTCATGAATATAACAGTATTACAGCTTAAAGTGCATTTTGCTGGCCAAACATAAGTAAACACAATTTTTGTAAAATTGTACTGGCGTACACAATTGGGAAATATCTCATCAAAAGGATAATTATATAAGGAAAATAAAAGCCCGAAAATTGCAATAAAAATACTTATTTCTTTCCTGTGGGCTATACTTCTTGAAGTAGCCAGTTCATTAGGCAAATGAAATAAAAAAATACTTATTTCTTTCCTGTCGGCTATACTTCTTGGAGTAGCCAGTTGATTAGGCAAATGAAATCAAAAAATACTTATTTCTTTCCTGTCAGCTATACTTCTTGGAGTAGCCAGTTTATTAGGCAAATGAAATCAAAACCAAACTCATATACACCAGCCTCAGCTTAAATTACAACCTTTGTCTCATACATTATTTTTACACCTTTTTAGACTATGGTGAGGTCACCAATTAACTAATTGATTCAAGTTAAACATGTAGGTAACAGATTTAAAGTTTCAATATGTTGGTGAACAGCAAGCCCTCTGGAAAGAGCAGGATGCTAAAGCGAAGTTGTATATCATAACAACAACGCATAAAACTGTCAATCAACATCTAATGTCATGCAATACAGCAAAAGAAATGTATGACAAGCTTAAGAACATTTACGAAAAGGATGCTGCACATCAGAAATGCCATCTGATGCAAGCTTTGTACTCCTGTAAGTGGTCCAGTCAAAAGACAGCCTTTGAGAACATAAGTGGCGTGCAGCAAATAGCTCACCAACTAAACTCACTGGAACATGCCGTAGATGACATGTCCATTATGACTAAAATTACAAACATGCTCCCTAGGGAGTTTAGTAACTTCGCTACAGCATGGGACTCAGTCCCCAGTGAGGAAAGAACATTGGATAATCTTATAGCTAGAATTCAGTTAGAAGAGAGTAAGCAGTCTACCAATGAGGAAGAGCCTGTAGCAGTGTTCCAAGCAGTGGGAAAAAGCAGTGGAAGGCCAGTCTGCCGAAAGTGCAAAAAGCCAGGACACTTTGCAAAAGATTGCTGGACAAAAAAATGTGAACACCGTAATCGCTCTAACCATTCATCTGATAAGTGTCGCTTTAAGAACAAATATAACAGAAAGTGTAGCATATGCAAAAAGACCAATCACACTGAAGAAAAATGTTACTTCAAAAAGGCAAAAACAGAATCCAGCAATACAGGCAGTTCTAGCACTAATGAGAAAGACACTAACGAGAGCAACAAGAGAACTAAAACTGATGAAAAGAAGGCCTGCTTCATGGCTTTCAAGAATCTAGATATTCACAACAAAGACGATGAGGACAAAGTTAGTAGACATGCTTCTTTTGTTGTAGATAGTGGGGCCACCACAGGCCACATGTGTGATAATCCCGATCCACTTCTCAATAGAAACTTTAAACACAGCAATATAGGAACAGCCCAGAAGGGAGCATCTCTAAGCTCTCCATTCAGTGGCGACATTGAATCTGAAAACTGTAAACTGATCAATGTGAATTATGTTCCAGGAATAACCAAGAATCTACTATCAATAGCAAGGGCAGCAGATGCCGGGACATCGGTGGCCCAGTCAAATCTTTTAAACAAGACGCTCACCAAATTTGAAAATGAACTTACGTAAACTTTCTATTTTACAGGTATCTCATTATCTAAACATCAGACATCTGAAACATTTCTGACGATTATATTTCTGATAACTAGCAGTTATCAGAAATCAGATCAACTTATCAGAAACGTCTCTTTTTCTGATGTCTCCATTCTGATAACCTATGAAAGAATCTGCAAACAAAACGGTTCTGATAACCTATTTCTGATAAATAACTGATGTTATCAGAAAATACTCAAAATCTGATGTTTTGGTGTCAAGTTATCAGAAAATCGACCGTTTATCAGAAAATTTCTGAATTGATTTACACCAGTGTATGTATGTAGACATGCAAACAAGCCTTGCCTACACCATAAGATTAAGTGTGTATTGATACAATTTATCTCAGGCGATCTTGCCCTACAAAATTTAGAAGACTGCTTTTGTGATTTTATTCTAGTTTTATAATAACCTATGTATGTAGACATGCAAACAAGCCTTGCCTACACCATAAGATTAAGTGTGTATTCATACAATTTATCTCAGGCAATCTTGCCCTTCAAAATTTGAAACAATGCTTTTGTGATTTTAATCTCGTTTCATTTCTTGCTTGTTAATTTAACATGTTTTAAGTTAAGACCAAGATGATAGTACCCAATATTTCCTTTCAGGAATTCAAGTGTGATTATTTTCTTGTTTAGTTTCTGATTTAATAACGTACTTGACACACTGTCCTTTCCTATTGGTATACATGTCACTGCTGTGTTCCTTCACCCCCTCTCCTATCAATGGCATTGTACTCGAGTTCTTATTAATAAAAGTTGTTAGAATTGACGCTTCCTTTAATTCTTCAATTAGTCCTAATCAGCATCAAAACAACCAACAGAGATTGACGAGACTACCATTTAGCGAGAAAGGATAAGGATAAAATAGGTTACAAATGTTTAATATAATCTTAATTATCAAAAATGAGATACAAAAATAAAGAAACTTAAGGAAATCTGAGTTTCAATTGAATTCTAATCCACAAATAATACAGATGCAAGTAGTAAGGGGGGGGGGGTATTGTAGCGGTCCGCCATCTTGGATGGGCATTGTTGCGGGTCCGCCATTTTGAATTTTTTTCAGAAAATATTTTTTGGTCGTGTTCTTTTCGGAGGGTAACCTAACCTAACCTAAGGGCCTTAGTCACCGGAGGGGCCTAAGTCGCAACCTGGATCCGCCCCTTGGTGGGACAATGTTGCGGTCGCCCCTTGGGGGCCCATTGTAGCGGGTCCGCCATTTTGAATTTTTTTCAGAAAATATTTTTTTGGTCGTCTTCTTTTCGGAGGGTAACCTAACCTAACCTAAGGGCCTAAGTCACCGGAGGGGCCTAAGTCGCAACCTGGATCCGCCCCTTGGTGGGACAATGTTGCGGTCGCCCCTTGGGGGCCCATTGTAGCGGGTCCGCCATTTTGAATTTTTTTCAGAAAATATTTTTTGGTCGTCTTCTTCCCGCGAAAATGGGTTTAATATTATTGTATTAATCCATGTAAGGCCCATATTTAAACTTAATTAACTCTTTATTTAGTACTTATTAAGAGGGCTGACCTTATTTATTTTATATGGGTCTTCTTAATATGTTATTCCAGGACTTATTTGAGTCAAATTAATTTTTTCCCTTAATAAAAACGCACCTTATAAGTGAATTTCTGGCGCCAGGCACCTTATTTAATTTTAATTTGGTATTAATTAAGCCTTGCACACTTTGCGTTCTGATGCTGCTAGGGGACCACAATTTGCGTTCTGATGCTGCTAGGTGACACACGCGTCAACGTCCAAGCGACAGCCGGCTCGTTGGCAGCCCGGCGGGGTAGGCAGCCCGCTTAGCTCTGCGGCAGTCGGGCCGCCTCCATCGCAGGCGCTCCGTGAGCCGCGCGTTTTCCCCTCCTCTCCGTCCCGCTCGCACCTGATCAGGACGGAGGGGAGGGGATCGCAGCTGATGTTCACCGACTCAACCAAACTCAACCAAAATTCAGCTCAGTCGTCATTTCGCTACTGGCAGCTTGACATGGACAGCGACAGCAGTGACTTTATGGTGGGGCACCATGAGGAATGGAATGAATTGCCAGGACAAGAGAGCCAGCAGGCGGAATCCCAAGAAAGCCAAGTGAGTAGAAGCAAATAACCTCAGTCCAGTAATACTGAGAGAAGAGGTAAACATGAACTAGAACATTATTGCTTATTTCTAGATTGATTCTTTGCGCACTGAACTGAAGCAAACCAAAGAGCTTCTGGAGCACATGGAATGGCATTGCCATGCTTACAGAATGGCTCTACAGAATGTACCAGGGGGATTGAAAGCTTTGCACGAGGCACATCAACTGATGGAAAGTGCAACGTCTCCTCCATGCAACGCTTGCGAGAGAGATTCAATGCTGCAACGGATTAAAGATCTTGAGGGCAGTCAGGGTGGCTCTCCAGTTTTTCGCTCCACCTGTGTCAGGAAGGTACAAAATATTGACTGTACTCTGTGTTGAGAAAGTGTCAAGTTTATCTTAATGACGAACTATGATGTGGGGCATGACCCATGTCTGTTTGCATCAATTTTCAGAAAAGAGAGGGGACTACAGAAAAACAACAGTGAAGAAAACTAGAAGAGTACAAATATCTTATTTCATTTATTTATTTATTTTATAAATGTTGTCATTTAAGCACAATATTGCATGTCAAAATTAAATATTACAATAGTAATGAAATGTAAAGGAAGCGGCAGAATAAAGTTTTTAACAGTATTAAAATGTGCCAGTAATTATCACAGATACTGCTCGTAGCGATTAGGGCTAAGAGAAATTGTGTCATGAACTCTAATAACCTTGGTTACGATGTCATTTACTTTCACCAACACAATATCCTCTGTTACTTCATAAGGAAGAATGTGCTTCACAGCTAGTCTCAAATTATTAATATAGAACATCCTTGAATGATCAATTCTAAACTTTTTCACAACTGCATAGATAACATCACTTTGAGAAATAAAATATCTTATTGCTCCATAAGCCCATGATGTTTCAGAAGTTTTAAATTTGATTACATAGTTACATCGCTTTCTTTGCCTCGTATATGATTCAGAAGTGAAATAATCTCTGCCCCTTCTCACCCTGGAATATACATCATTAGCAGTTACATTGGTCAAACCATGATCAAGAAAAACATGTTCATCTTCCTGAAAGTAAACACTTGTGCAATTGTTCACTGCAATAAAATCTTTAGAAACATCATCTTCAGTGCTATGAGAATGGACCTTACTTCTAAGAATCTCCACTCCATGGACTAGGCGAACATTTCCCATTAATTCTTTACCGGGATTTTTAGTGCCATGGGAGAGATTGACCAAATCACCGTTACAACCTTCCAAAGAAAATGCTGCAGTACACCACAAAGGTCCCCACCATTCTACATACAAATCCAAGTGGAGCAGTTGATGTACATTATAAGTATAGTCTCTCTGCCTGTACAATCTACCAACATCTTTAACAAAAGCTGTTAACAATAACCGAGCATTTCTCAAATCTTGTCTCGTTATCTCTTCCTGCAAAAGTATGTGTACTGCTGACACTAACAGAGACCAATGCTCCACATACTGATTTGGAAGTTTTTCTGAAATGCAAGGCAAAGAATAGAAAAGCAGCCAATGTCTAAACTCACTGGCTTTCCAATACTTCCATTCACTTACATTGCGAGGTAATCTAGTAATATAATGTGGAGGAGCTACACCTTTCATAAAACTATTCATATCCTTTTCAAACTTAGAAATATTCCAAGGACCTGGAACAGTCAGCCACAATTTCAGAAAGCGTTTGGTAACACCTAAGCAAACTCCATGCATGTACTCGCTAAAAACACATCGTGCCACATTAAGGCCAGGAAGAGATGACACTACAGTAGGGCCTTTCACACCATGACAAGCTTTTTGAGTATTGAAAGCAATCCTGGCTTGCCGCTTCATCCTCTCATCAGTGCGCAACCTGGCAGGTATTTCTTTGAAAGTGTAACCTCTTTCACGAGTTACTTTGTCACCCTTAAGTTTCTGCTGCCATTGTTGTCGAGTAAGAGGTATTTTATCCATAGTTTGTTCACAAGTGTTACAGCCGTTATTTCCATTATGACTTATGATATTTTGTATCTTGGCCCTTGCAGGGGCATCGGCACAGATAACAGGTGCCCTTACACTAGATCTATGCTCCTCTCCTGTGTCAGGATGCTTCCACAGTACACCACCTTCAGAATCTATTTCATTAACAAGTTCAACAAACGGCTGCAAAAAGGTGTTCATTGGAGGATCACTTGTGTCACACCATACACCACAAATTATAATAAATCTATGTCTTATGTGAGGAGGAACTTCACATATTACAACCATGAGGGGCCACAACTTGGTTTTAGAACTTTTCCTAATTGATACTCCATCAGTATAAATCATTAATGTTATGCTAAATTCACCATCCACTTTAACTTTCAAGTACTGAGATCCATCAGTGATATCCCGTATTACTCCATCTGATGCAACTCTCTGCTTTAAATAAGATGCCAGATTACCATGTTCAAAATAAAATCTAATCTGCTCCTTCAATGAAAACATATAAAAGTTTGAAAACTTTCTAGATTCACAACAAGCAATAGGGCACCTATTGTCAGAACCTAAGAGCAACAAGCACTCTTCACAATATGGAATTGGTTTCTCAAAATAGTCAGGCACTAATTGTAATACATGGTTTCTTAGTTGTGAATAAGTCTTTGGCATATTATTACGCTTAGGCAAGTATTTTAAGAGAGTTTGAAAATGGCACTTCAAACTAGCTTGAGTTTCACAGTTCTTTATGCTGTCAGTCATGATGTCAAAAACAGCTTCATCAACACTAAACTCACAACCAGTATAAAGTTCAAAGAAATCTTCTGAGTCCGAGTCTGAGTCTGAAGCAGAACACGAATCTGTACTGGCATCAAGGCTACATTCTTCTTCTTTCGTATTATCACATTCAGAATCAAAACTAGAATGACAGAGTTCACTTTCACTGGATGACGCCTCAGACACAATTGAAGACGTACTGCTGTCAAACTCCGAAACACTGTTTTCACTGATGTCTTGGTCAACATTGAATTGTTCGTAGAGCACCGAATGATTCGCAGAAGTTGATTCAATAGGCACCTCCACCTCCTCCATCATTTCAACACCAATGGCTTCCCATCTCGTGGCTGTTGGTCTTGTTGGCTGGAAAGATAAGGAACATAAGTGATTGTGTTGAAACAAAACAACAACAAAAATGCAACTTCACCAATACTTACAGAATTATCAGCATCAAACACTCGCCACTTTCTGCGTTTGATGGGAGGGCTCCTTGGCAGACTGGGAGAAGAAGCGGGTGATAATTCTACCCTCAAAGGAGATGAAGGTGGAGAAATATTTAAGTTGTCCATTGTCCATAGCAGTTGCCAAGCCACTGGTTTAACCTACAACACAAGGCCAAATAGAAAGGAGTCAGCTATAGTTTCCCGTCAGAATGTCGTAACAGCATCCTGAAACTTAACTAAACCTTGAATTGTATTCACCTTTAAACTGTGTGAACAGCATGTCAAAATTAAAATTAGGGGCGGCGAAGCTCGTCTCCCTCGAGCGGGGCAACCTCAGCATGGCAAAACAAAGAATTTCAAGTACTGTTGATAAGAGACAGAGAGGGCGCCTCAGAACTACTTTCGGTCTGGCCAACGTGTTGCGTGAAATAAAAGTCTGTCGTCGGTCTTGGATTCCCAGAAAGATGATTTGAAAGCAGTTTAAAGAGTCAATATAAAATGATAATTTATTTCAGAGTTATTTTGAACGATATTTTGAACAAGACACGCATCTGTTAACTTTCCTTTTATTTTATTTTTGTTAGCTGTTGGCTGTACCGATCGAGTCTCTCGAATGACGAACTCGAAGTCCGAGTCGATGGCAAAGATGGCGGAGACGTCACGCAAGGTACATAAGATGCAATTTGACCGGTTCGAATCTAGTTTGCCTCCGACAAAGTGTTCCAAGTGGACCTGCCTTTCGCGCCTACTGTTCTCAGTTTGTTCCCTGCCACCATGGCCTCCGGCGAGTCGGGCTGCGGGGATCTGTACGTCGTTATTGAAACACCGAAGGACTACTGCGTCGTGGATGAGACCGCTGTCATCTTCTCCGAACCGCTCAACATCGGAGATAAAGTCAAGTTTGACTGGTCCAGATCGCAGCGGCTGGAGGGCGTCGTGCGGTTTATTAGTGGTGAGTACCGATATGTTTCATTTCAGGGGGCGCATAACCTAACCCGTGCTCCCTTTCCACGTGCAGCAAAGTCTCTTAACCTCAAATCCTGTAGTCATCCTTCTGCTTTCTGTTCTTCAAAGTCTTACGACTCTCGTTGTAGACATTCTCGTCGTTAGGATTTTCATGAATGTGGCCCTCATGTGTGTTAACCTGGTCTATGTTTGCGCCGCGGTTTCTTGATCCAATCTCAAATCAGTCGTTATCTGCTCCCACCCCCTCCCACAGTGGGCAAGACCCTGCGCAGGCAGACAAAATTCTAGACGCGTTTTGAGCTCCAGAGTCACTACATGGGACTCATACCGAGCGCGTGACCCCACCGATCGATCCTTCTTTCGGAGAGCAATAGATTGTTGGGGTTTGAGTCCCATTTAGCGACTCTGAACTCAAAACCCGTCCCTGATTTTAACCGCCTCTCCCGGTCTTCTGGCCCACTGTGCCTCCGTCCTCTCTCTTTCTCTCTTTTTCTCCTGATCTCTAGTTTTTGGATTCTACGGTAATGCTGTGCTTTGTCATTGCAGTTGATGTGGATTTGTGTCATGAGGAAGCCCGTCGCCTGCATAGGCTATCTAGGAAGGATCGTGCCTCTGAATCATTCCATGCAGACCAGCCAAGGAAATGTCGTAAGAGAAAGGATGCGTCTGATGCTCAACCTCGTCCCAAGAAACGCGCTAAGGTGAGGAATCTCTGTCCTTCCTCTGAGGGTTACATTATGGTTAAATTGGTTGCTGGAATAATTATTTGTATGATCAGGATCCAAAGCCTACTCGGTTTGTAGACGGAGCCCTGCTGAAAAGCGCTACCTATCAGCTTCATGGTCGCAACATGATCAACTCAGACAATTCTGATGCAGAATGTGATGTAAGTGAATTAACAATCTTTCCGTTTCCTCTATGTACATGTATTTATTTCCATAATTTAAACACTTTCTACTATACAGGATGATGATTTGGATGTCACAATCCCAGTCGAGGTGGACTCTGTCTCATCAAAGGAGAGCAGTGAGAGTAACCAAGCGTTGCTGTCTAAGGTTAGTATAACTTATCTTTACTAGTTCTTTCTAGTATTACTCGTGCACTTTCATTCATTGCTGTTTGATCTGTTGCAGTTAATGATGAGATTTGATTCCGAAATGCTGAGGAAACTAGCTGATGGAAGGATCTCTAGTTTAGAGGATTTGGCAGGCAGCAAGAATTTAAGCTCTCTTTCTTCCAAAGCCTCGTCTCAGCCCCTCGGCAGCTACAACAGCTTTGTGACTTCCAACTCTGTTGCGAGACCATCAAGTAACTCAACACCACTCAACTCATCACATGTGAAGAGGAAACTTGTTACTTTCCACAGAGTGACCGGAAAGGTGGAACCATTTGTTGGACAACAGTATTTGTTCCCAGAGGAACCACTCGATCCCAATGAGGTATGCCATCAATTTTCAGTTGCTTCACCTCACTTTTAGAGCCAGCTCCGTTTCAGTCAGTATGAACCAATCACAATGCCGATACCATGGGAAAGGTTTATTTATTTTCTAGCAATAGTTTGATTGCAATATTTTTGTTTAGAGACTCACACTGACTGAGGCAGAGCTTGCTTTTTTCTGATCATGTTTATGTTCGATAAACTAATGGTGTTTCTTTTTTCATTTTACAGGCTGTTCAGTTGTATGAGAACTCTGGAGTGTTCTGCTGTGCTCTTCAATTCGCCAGGGCTGAATCCGGCTCCTCTGCCACTATGGTTGCGCGCAGACTGATTGAAGGGGTTTTTACTCGGGAAGCTCTCCTGTCCTCTTCAGTTTCTGGTTTGCCTCCAAGGGGCAAAGGAAAGGCTGCCTATGCAGGGCAAGGGGGAGTAGTGGTGAAACCTTTCCTTGACCCGAAGGGTATCAATGCTATTGTGTGTAAGTAGACGGCTATTATAGTTAATCATTGAAATATTACTATGAAGTGTTAACGTTTTCTCTCTGTGCAGGTCAGTCATTAATCTTCCAGAAGAAGAAACACTTCGTGAAGAAGAAGGATGAAACTCAAATCCGTCAGAGCATTTCAGTGCGGTTAAATGAGTTGCAAAGATTACTTAACTCTGAAAATACTACTTTCTAAAATAATTCCACTATTGTAAATATGTAAATATGTCACTTGAGATCGTTATGTTTGAAAATATGTGCTGGCATTAAATGAATTTATGGCAGTCTCTTTCTTGTATGGTACCCATTCAGATTCCACCAGTGAGACTAATGAAAATTTTGACAAATTGTCTACAGTTCATATTAAACACACATAAAAAGTAATAAGAATTTGTTCCTTAATATAATAAATAAGACTGAATAAAATGGACCCAAATAAAACTAGATCTGATCAAATAAGATTCTATTCAATATTATTAATTCTTTATTAAGAAATGGCAACCAAATATCCCTAAGACCACCCCTTCACCTCAAGATGATGCACTTTTATGAAGTTATATTGAAATTAATTAAAACAGCCTTATTAAACTTTAATACAAACTGTATAAAAAGTTAATTAAACTCTTAATTTGGTTCATATTAAATTTGAGTTCGCGGGTTTTCGGAGGGTAACCTAACTCAACCTAAGTGGGTCGCCTTCTTTGGTGAGGGTAACCTAACCTTAGTCACCGGAGGGTCCTAAGTCGCAACCTGGATCCGCCCCTGGCGGGACATTGAATTCTGAAGCAGGTCTGTACCTGTCCGCCGCAGCTACTTTTCGGAGGGTTACCTTACGCAAGCAGGTCTGTACCTGTCCGCCGCCGCGGTCTCACCTGGTGTACGACACGGAGGCACGCACGCGAGTGCGGTCCGCCGCCTCGTTTTGAATGCCGCGGCGCCGCTAGCGCTGCCAGCGCGCTCTACCGGCCCGGAACGGAAACTCCGCCTCTGCGCATGCGCGCACTGCGCAGCCGTGCTGTCTGCTAGTGGCACTCACCCGACTCTTTTTTTTCTTTCTGTAGTTTTATTTTTCAGTTGTCTCTTGACTGACAGACTCTTTTTTCTATCATTTAATGTTAATGTTTCACCTCACACATTTTATTTCATGCCATGTATCTGTTTTAAATCTGAAAATACGCGACGAGCGGCAGCGCTGTGTAGTCTCCAACCCAAAAGCCGCTGGCGGCGCAACAAGTTCCTTGTTATTTCATAAGAATTGAATGAAGGAAGTAAAATAGTTGCATTGGGACGATTTCTACATGTTATTGCTACATCTGATCTCTTCAAATCGATTCAATTCGTGCGCGAACGTGAAATACAACGAATTTCGCCCGTGCCGGTTTTGAGCCCTGCGCTCTGATTGGCTCTCGCCGAAATTTAGCCTCCACCCCGCCTCTCCCCTCGCCCTGCCCGCTTCCGCACGGGAACGAAACAGCCACTTGTTGTTTAGCCTCTTGCCGACATGGACGCCATCAGGGAAGCTTACGGCTCTTCGGAGTCAGACGAAGAGATAACCTGCGAAGTATCAGCGCAGGACCTTTTTGGTGTAAGTAGGGTGAAACTCTGTCCGTTTGTGTCATGATTTTCCTTCGTAGGGCGAAGCTATGCCCGATTTCGTACCGGCGCGAGGCAATTCTAACCTCGTCGCCATGTTGGTTTTCTCACCAACTAATGCTCCGTTTATTTTCCCTTTTCCAGCTGTGTGTACCTAGAGTCAGTGCCGAATTTTCGCGAGTGTCAGTGTTCCGTTACTCTAAAACCGCGTTCTCGAAATGTGTCGCGAGTGTACTGTGTGGGCCAGTGTTCATTTTCCTTGTCTGTAGCGGAGGCTTCGCCGCCGCTGTGTCTCGATGGAAACTCCGTTTCTGTCGCTGTGTTCTCGCCTCGTTTATGGCGACTCTTTTGCTGTCAGTGCAGTGCTCGCCTTGCCTTGGCGAAGCCTGCCCATATTATTTTTTCTCTTCTAGTGTTTGACGGCGTGCTGCGCCGTGTCCATTGTGTTTTTTAGATTGCAGTAAATTCCTTAGTATTTTCTCTCATGTCGGGCGGTTTTGGCGTGCCACGCCGTCCCGAATCACTGAAAGTTTGGTTATGTTGTTGTTGTTCATTGAGTTTGGCCTAGTGTGTGGGTGGGTGGGTTCCTCGTCAACTTCATCACCATGAATGAGTAAGTCAAGCTGTGTCAACAGCTCAACTGTCAGCATGTGTGTGTTTCTCTTATTGCAGCTGCACTTTTAAATGCTTTCAAGGAATTTCTTAGTGTCTTGTCTTCTTGCTCTGTGCTTTCGTTCACCAACCTAAACTGGACGTTTGGCTTTTAAGCTTCCAATTTTGGTTCGTGTTTTGTCATTTTTCTATGTCATGAAACTTATCCATTTTTTACCCTTAATGGTTTCAGCTTCATTCTAACATCTCTAGCAGCGATGAAAGCACGTCGCAAGACCGTGAGTTAACGTCCTCAAGTCGCTGTCTGTGACAAAATTGTTATTTTGTATGTTCTTAGGTGTTCGTGCCTCAGGAAGAGGACACTTGCTCATCGCCCCAGCGCTATGACGTCCCTCCTCCATCTACAGACCCCTTGGGTCTCAAAGAAAGTTCACCTCCTCGCAGGAAGGGACTCCTTCCAACCCCCTCCCCAGGGAATTAATGTCGTTGCCGGATCTTAGCAGGCCCCCTTGGTACTCGCCTCCTGAACTTCAGCCTCGTGGTGTAAGTATCGTATCTTTTCATGTGTTATTATTATTCTGATAATCTGTCTTCCCCTCTGACCCTGTCTTACTATATTTTATGTTCTCTTTCAGCCTGTCTTCAGTCGTCTAGGCAAGCGTGCGAGGCACGAGAAGCGTTGTCATCATCCGTCTCGTGGGGGACGACGCAGAGGGCCACCCTCCCCTCCACCCTGCTGCTAATTTGTTTTAATTCTTTTTCATCTGTGATTTTATTCTGTGATTTTTGTATGGTTGTGTCCGTGTGTGTGTGTTTGTCTTTTCTAAATTTTGTCTGTTTCGTTTGTGTGTTTGCGTGTGTGTGTTTTTTCTTCATTGTGTAGTTGTGTGTGTGTCTGTGTGCGTGTGTGTTGGGTTCAAATTATTTTGTTTTGTGTGTTAATGTTTTGGGGTTTGTGTTTGTGTGAATGTGTACCGATCAATCTGTGATTCTCTTTTTTTTTGCCCACCAATCGACTGAAATCATCTTTTTTTTATTGTTAATCATCGTTTTTTTATTATTTTTTTTATTAAATTTATGGGCTTTTGTTCTCCATCCTGTGTGACTTCTTCCTATCCTTTTCCGAAGATTTTCAAACGTTAATATCTTTTGACAGTGGCCTTCCAGACTCTCCATTTTACTTCTAAATCCAAGTGTTAGTCATGCTTGCATGAAATTAGGATAAAGAGAGCTAGCATGTTGATAACATACTTGACTTTTTGTCTTATATTAGTGTTTGAGAGGAACTCAAATTTTTTAAGCTGATGATTGACTCTTTGACTACCATTTTCATTTGAGAAGCTTTATATTAGTTCAGAGCCACTCTCTGCAAAGTTTGGTGCTAATATATTCACTCCTTCAAAATTTTTTGCTTCTGAATTTGACTTAAAGGTTTTGCGGCAGATTTAGAGCCGAAGTTGCTTCAAGTTTTGTTAAGGGTCAAACTGAATTCTCCTATTCCTCCTGGTGTCTTATTATCCAAGCCTGAGTACTTCTGATATGATTCCAGACAAAATTAATTTTGAATTTCCTCAAAAAAGTTGGTTTTTTAGTCATAGCAGTGCAGCACTCATTCACAAGGTTATAAGGCAAACTAATGAGAACGAACACACCTCATATGTTGGAGAGGCTTTGCAATGAAGTAAACTCAGTGCGCATTAAACATCTTTCTTGAGAAATCATGAGAACCTGTTCTATGCCAAAGTTTCCGAAGTTGAGAATATTTTCAATTCATAATATCTTTTGACTATGGCCTTCCAGACTCTCAGTTCTTGTTTCAAATCTAAGTGTTAGTCATGCTTGCATGAAATTAGGATAAAGAGAGCTAACATTTCCATAAAAATGTTGGCTTTTTCTATGTTCTTGAAATAGACACAGGAAATCAAACTTTTTATCTCTGGAGATGCATGAATGGCCATGAATCTTATTGGAGAGAATTTGTATTAGTTCAGAGCCACTCTCTGCAAAATTTGATGCCATTATATTCACTCATTCAAAAATTTTTGCTTCAGAATTTGACTTAAAGGTTTGCGCCAGGTTTAGAGCCGAAACAGGTTTCACTTTAGTATGAGGTGCAATGGGCATCTCAGAGTCCTCCTGTAGTCTTTTTATCCCAGTTAGAGTCTTTCTGACATGAATCTGAACAAAACTAATTTTGAATTTCTTAAAAAAAAAGTTGGGTTTTTTTAGGTCAGGAGCAATGAATTCATCTAATGAACTCTCCCAAGATTATTTATTTTTTAAAGGGGCCTTGTTAGAGTGGGCTCCCCTGCACGCCACTGTTTGTTTTTTTTGTGTTTTTTTGTCAGTTATATTAGTGTTTATGGGTTTTGTATTTTATTCGTTTTTTTGTTGTTTTTTCAGTTTTTTTATGAGTAAGTCAATGAGAATGAAAGCAATTAAAGTGTCAGTTTTATTCCTGCAACTTGGTTTTCAAGTGGGATAAATGGAAAAATATGAGTTCTAGCTTGAGTGATTCAGGGAATCCTTGAGCTTGGGCGAATGCTTGCTTCACCTCGGTGTCACTGGGCACATTGATGTTGTTTTGTGTGCAGTAGCTTTTGGCAGAGTGCAGGAATTGGGGCCAATGGGTTTGAGCGACTTGAGCCATCTGAGCAATTTGCTCCATTCTGAGCTTGCAGAGGGGCAGTAAACTCTGAAGCATGAACAAGGAGGACTCAGCCAGACAGATGCTTATGTTAGGGGCTTGCTTGCGGCCCACACACATCGAAGTCCTGAACTTTTGTTTGGTGTTCACCAGGACCTTGATATCAATGTCACCCACACTCAGTGTAGCTGGGTCTAAAGGCTCATTTTTGTGCAGGGCCTCGACCAGAACCTTGTGCATGTCAGGGGCAGTAAAGATTTGGAATTCTTCTAGAGAGAATCGAACCCAGGGCCGGTTGGACCGGGCGTTGGCCTCGCCCAATAGCATGATGAAGGGGGTGAATGTGTGTCCGTCGAGGCCGAGGCGCAGGGCCTTGGACCCGTTCCGTGTCAACGGCATGTCCCTCGTCTGAGATCCATTTGTACAAGTCGAGTGTTTAACTACTTTATTGTCATGACGTAAAATTATAATGGAACACAACTATGCATTTTAAATTGAGCCGTACAAGAACAACTGGCATGTCAAGCAGTCACATTAGTTTGGCACTTGTTTCAGTAGATTGCAGGCAGTGCAGGTACACACGACGATGCACACATGAGGCTGATTGTCGTCAGCAATTCCTCTGTGATTTGAAGAAAACAACAAATGTTCATTTGCTGATTTTCTTATACAAGTTAGCAATGACCCGAATGTGAAAATAAGTACCTGAATGCTTTGCAGAGTCCGCACTCGCACGAGCCCCAAGTCGTTCTTATGGCAATGCAACCAGCACACGGGCACTTGCACACGCAAAGTGACGCTACAATTTCAGAAGGTGAAGGGCTCGACATTTTCAGATCTGGATAAGCAGAATCATTCGTTTCACTAATTAAGAAGTCATTTCGTCCAAATCGTCATATAAAAAACATCTGCCACTATTTTAAAACTAAGATTTAAGAGGTTAGAAACGAAATGTTGATGTTCTACAGACAGAGATAGGGACAAATAGAGATATCCTCATTCTGATGGCCTCCGCGCAGCGCGCAAGTTAGTCCTTTGGGCATTAAAGTAATCTCACCTTCTTCGATCACGGCAAAAAGGTCAAGAACAGGCGTGCACACGCCCTCTTAACTCTTAAATAAGGCTCACACAGTGACAGCACTGAAGCAAATTTTCTACCGCCCCTTCGTAAGTTGTTCCGACCATTCGGCCTGTCGGACGCACTAGGTGTCCCGGCAAAAATCACCCCCTCCCCCAAATAGTCCGCCCGCGCCAACCCCCGAAAAGCCCAGTTTTTGGCTTGGGCGGCCGACTGCCTTTATTTCTTCAGTCATCGTCTCTCAATTATGGCTAAACCATCAAACTTCACTTAGTGTGCCAGACTTCTCGTAGCGTCGTAGCCAATAGGAGGGGTGCCTCTCGCGGATGAAGGGGGCACTATGTGTCGGAGGGACTACATCCAGTCGGAAGAACTTACGGGACCGGCGTGCTTCTTCCTTTCGCTCCTCGACCACCATCGTGAAAGGAAGCCCGTTCGCTCCTGCCTTGCGTCTAAAGGAAGACTTCAATTGTGAGTACTGCGACCTTTCCTTGTGCCTAACCACGTTATTTATTGCCGCTCTTGTGCTGTGGAGATTGATTTAAAGTCGTATCCGCTGGAATGTTCTCGCTCGAGCGTGGCAATGGGGGACTCGTCTTGGCGTGCTCTAACCTATTGCGGGTCATTGCCGCATGGCCGCCCAATATCTGTAATCCGTGGCTCGTTATTCTTTTTTTGCTCCATTTTTGCTTATTCTCGTGACCGTGACCGTTCGTGGCTTGTCTAACATCCGTTGAATGGTGAAATTTGCCATTTTGTGGGAGGTCCTATGGTTTTTGGCGCCATTTTCCTCCATTGTTCTGGACGATTGGGAATGTGCCGGGCTGCTCCGTTTATACAGTCTTTCTTTTTCAGCTGGAAATGTCGGACCAACCTCCGAGTGGATCTCCTGGTGCCCCCGCACCAGTCGCGCCAGCAGCGCCAGCTGCCCCGCCACATGTCGGGGGTCCAGCCGTGAATGGCCAAGGTAACTAGGTTATTGTCCTACAGCGGCTCTTTACATTGATTTGAATCACTCTTTCGTCATCAAGAGAGCGACTTATGCATTTTCAGTTCGCACATTTTCTTCGAAGTCCTCATGCTTTGAAATTGTTACCTCTTTACATTCATTTTCTGTTGACTTAATTATCTGTTGTGTGAAGACGCTTGTCGTCTTTTGTAGCTCTCACACATTCTCACTCCGGATACCTCAATGGTATTTGTTTATGGCAGAGGGTAGGACAAGATCACCATGGAAACATTCATTGACCATTAATTGTTCAAATGCACCCATGTAAACCTATTCGACAGGACTTTGTCGAGATCAGATCTGCTAGATCTTCTGATTTTCCACCTGAGTGCACAGCCAGCTCTGTTTTTCTTAATCACTTGTTTCTTCTATTGACAGCTTGGCCACAGCAGCAGCTTGCTCAGCAGCCTCAAGGACCTCCGCCACAGCTTGCCCAGCAGCATCAAGGACCTCCGCCACAGCTTGCCCAGCAGCATCAAGGACCTCCGCAGCAGCTTGCCCAGCCTCAAGGACCTCCGCAGCAGCTTGCCCAGCCTCAAGGACCTCCGCAGCAGCTTGCCCAGCCTCAAGGACCAATGTTTCCACAGCAGCCAGCCCAGTCGCCTCAAGGACATCTCGTGCTACAACCCAATGGCCATCTGGTGTTGCAGCCACCGACCCAAGGGCACCATCTCTTCCCTGCTCTGAATCAGGGACAACCAGCTCCTCTAGTCAAAACAAGGCATGTTGCCCCCCATTCACTTTCCTACCGAGTGGACTCTTTACTGCGCAAATTATGATTTGATACTGAAAGTTTTGTCAGACTTTCACCTTTGACTCATTATATTATAGAAACTTTCAAACCTGTAGTAGTTTTTGAAGTGGTGAGAAGATTATATTTAATGTGATTTTGTATTCAAATACAAACCATGCCCACAGCTTGAGGAATTTCCTTTATTCAAACCTTTAACATTGGCATGTGCGTGGACCATTGGAATGATAACGCAAACCCACACTACAATCCTGTCAACAATCTTTGACTTAACATGGACTTAAGATTGACCCTTTTTCATACATCCGACTGACCTGGAAAAAAGATTATGCAAGCCTTGTTTCCTTTAAAATGCAATTAACCGCCCTAGCTTTCCTGAGAGTATTGCAGGGAGTCTCGGACAATTTATTTATTTTATGAAATATGGAATCAGAACGGTTATGCTTTACTACACTTGATTTTATTAACCACCCTAGCTTCCTGACAGTATTCTAAGGCAGCCACTATGCAGACATGCAATTTACTTTATGAAATATGATATCAGAACGTTTATGCTTTAGCACCCTATGATTTTATCAACCGCCCTAAGCAGATTTTCTTAGAAAACTGCAAGATAACTTTAAATTACTTTTTTAAAGCATCCAAAATGCGATAGTAGTTTACTCGCAGTTACCTCATAATTCAGAAATGCCTCCGAGGCAACCGGAAACAGCTTAGTAGCCTCTTCGCCGGGCCGATTTGCTCCGTTCGCTTGTGACCGAGAAATGTGCCATACCGAGCGGGACCGGCCTCTACCCCCCTAGGTAGTAAAAGACTGCTCCCCGCTGCAGACATGGCATGTCTGCACGCAACCTAACCTAACGGTATGATGCATTAAATTGCTCTGTTTCCAGGAGACGATGCTCGAGTCAGACTCGTTCACGTCGTGGATGGAGGAGGACCCCGGGGCCGCGTCCTGCGCCGCGTTCATGGCGGTCGGGGCCAACCAGAGGACCTGCAAGTCCCCCACTTTCTTGGTCCTGGCGACGCGGGTGCGGGGTGACCCTCGCTAGCCATCGGTTCGCCGCCACGCCGAGGAGTTCTGGCAGCAGGCGCGGAGTGAGTATTAGCTCGTCAGAGCTTCTTTTTACCGTTTCACTGCGGCGTGACTCTATCGTATGGCGCTTTCAGGGCCTTCCAGGACAACGTGAGCTGTCCGCTGGGGCTGCTGGTCCCCCTCGTCGGTCCGAGCGCCCACTGCGCCGACTTCTCCACCGTGGCACACCGAGGGAAGGAGGTGTTTTTGGCCGGGCCGATGAGGCTGGCCAATGCCACTACGTCGGGGGTCTCGCCGCGGATCGACATCCAGCCCGCGCCGGCACTGGACCACGGCGCATGGCTGCTGTGGCGCACCCGCGCGTGGCCCTCCGGCAGGGAGCTGCGGTGGTCGTATGGAGCCCGCACCAAGGCGGCGCTCATGCGGATGCTCCAGGACCAGCGCCCCGCTGATTGCTGCGAGGTACCTCACCTACCTTGCGCGTAGGTTGTCGGGGTTTCGGGGCAAGACATGCTGTACTGAGACTCGTTTTGTTTGTTCGTAGGTCATGCCCGTCGTTGTGGAGGAGCCAGCAGAGCCGGCAGAGCCAGCAGAGCCAGTGCAGCGCACCCTGTGCCCAGCAGTCGCTGAAACGGTGGCGGCCAACGTGGCCGGAGGGAAAGTTGTGCTCGTCCTGGAGGCGTTCTCCGAACTGCCCCTCTTCCTGGAGGCCATCCAGGACGGCGCTCGGCGCGTCCGCAAGGCGACCATTGCCTTCACGACCACCGCTCAGCTCAGGCATCGCCGTTCCAGATCGTGAGTTACATTTGTTCGTTTTCACTTTGAGATGAATTTCGATACATTTCAGTGAATTTTAACACTGCAAATCCAAAGGCGATACTGAAGTATCTTTTTTGGCGGTAGAATTGAGTATCGCCAACAAACGGCCTTACCGTAATATTATGCCTTCAAAACGGCGATACACAAAAGAATCGCCAAAATTTGGCGATACTTCGGAGTATTGCCAAGATTTTGTAATAAACTTTGAACAACTCAAGAGGACTACTTCACTGTTTCTTGCCAGATTTTGGGCAATACTCGAAAGTATCGCCAAATTTTGGCGATACTTTTGTTTATCGCCGTTTGGAAGGCATGATATTTCGGTAAGGCCGTTTCTTGGCGATACTCAATTTTATCGCCAAAAAACGTACTAAAAGTATCACCTTTGGATTTGCAGTGAATTTTTTTGTGAACTTTGGTGTACAAATTTGCCCCTTGCGTTCATTAATTTTGCCTTTTGACTCCAGCGTCGTGTACCTGGACGCCGGCACTCTGTCGCTGAAGACCTTGCGGGCGGTGCTGAACGGCAGGACGGCGAGCCTGGTGGTGTTCGTGGCGCCAGGCCACCGGCACGAGGCGGAGCTGCGTCAGCAAGCGAGCGTCGTGGTGGAGGCTGTGCTGGCCGCCGCCCCTGCCGCCGCCCCTGCCGCCGCCCCGGCGACCGCCCCAGGGACCGCCCCGACCAGGAGAGTGCGACGTTACCCCCTGGACGAGGCCGCGGTGCTCGCCGTCACGATGGCGGTCCAACCAGCACGCCTCACTGATGTACGTACGCAATGCACGCACGCTCTAACCCTTGCAGGCTCTGATTTCGATGCTGTCTCTCTCTCTCGCTCCGACGCCTTGTGAGTGCGAGAGAGACGGAGCGACGAAAGTAGTTCTCGGAATGAGTGTGTAGGCAGTGGAGTGAACGCGTACTGTACTGTGTGTTCCAGGTGGTTCGCCTTTCCAGTGAGGTGCTGCGCCTGGCTGCGCCCGGGTTCAAGGCGAACGCCGCCGCCACCTTGTCGGCGCTGCTGCGGCGCGGCCTCGTGGGCAAGCGGGCCCAGCGAGAGCACGCCATCCACCTGTTCTCGACGCCTGACCAGCTGAGGGACCTGGATGAGGACATGTGCCTCAAGGACCGCGTTCTGGGCGCCCTGCGGCTGCTGGTCCGGCCCGAGGACGAGGTAACTGTCCGCCCTGCGTCGTTATTAAGGTTCACACTGCACTTTCTGAGCACTCACTCAGCGCACTTTTGACCCTCGTGGTGCGCTTGCACGGGGCACTGAAGATGGGGAAGAGAGGGAAAAGAGGGGGTGGGGGAGGGGTGAGCAGGAGGAGAAGGAAACGTGGCAGGAATAGTCGTGCTCATAAAATTGTCTTTTTTTTGTTTTTGTTTTTTTAGGTGTGGCTGTACTCCCGCGTGGCGTGGGTGCCCTCAACATCGCCTTGGCTCACCAAGTATTCCGCCGCCCAGGAATGGCACCTGGAAAACATCTTCCGGCGGCCTTACTGGTTAGATTACTGCCGGAATCGCACTCTGCACACGGTCAGTATACTTGTTTTTTTTTAAAAAAAAACTCGATACAAGTGTGTTTAGTCGCTAGTAGTCGCCGCGATCGGCTGTTGCCCGTCATTTAATATTATTATTATTTTATTTTTTTCTACTTTGCAGGTGGCCAGGAGGCGTCTTCGACGGGCGGGCCGGCTGGAAGGCTGTGGGCCTACCATCCCGTTTCCCAAGGACCACCAGTGCCGGCGGCCCCTGCTCCTGCCCGGACCCGAAGGCCTCAGCTTCGTCGTCCCTGATTTGGGCATGGACGAGGAGCAAGTCGCGGAGGATGCCATCGCCTCACGGGACTGCAGCCATCCCTTGCTGGGAGATGTGACGCGGGAGAAGCCGCGGCCAGTGCCTCGGCAGGAGTGGCCCGCGGCCCGTTCTGCGGAGGTCATCGTGCGGCCCCCGAAGAGGTACTGGAAGACGCCACTCGCTTCAAAATTCAGTTCATTCCTTCTTACATTGATACACAAAATGTTATAAATAATACTTACGAAACTACCGAAGACATCAGTTGCAATGCCGAACAAATGACCATCGCCCATCGCCGACAAATGATCCCTAGTACCAGAAAGCGCCGCCAGAGGGAGATCGCGGCAGCCAAATCTCCAAGGTGACAACATCTAAACGAAAAAGGAGTCGTTGGTACTGTTGGAATCGATAGGTCGATATCTCGAATCCCGGATTTAGGTTGGCACCCTTGGAGTTGGAATCGATAGGTCGTTATCTCGTACCCCACATGTCTTATCCTTTGTAGCCGTCACCGTGGCGATCGCAGAAATTGTTTCAAAAGTGTTTGTGTCAAAAGTGTTTGAAGAAAATGGACAGAGAGAGTATAGGAAGTATAGAGGCCAAGACCCGATATCCCTGAAATATCGCTAATATAGTTGAAAGGCATCATGTTCCGTTAGAAGAATTTCTAAGGGAAATGTCGGTGTACATCGGTAACCTGGACGAAATACGTGCCCACATCAGGCACCCGATGGAGCCATCGTACTTCGGACGGCGTTTGAAAAGCTATGAAAACCAAGTAAACCAACTCGGCCCTACCGATCCGTCAGTGCTCCTGTTGAGATACGCACAAGAAAATTATGTTCCGGCTTATTCCAAAGCCCGTGCCGCTGGTGCGGAGGGTGCGCCTTCAGCCACCTGGCAGCCCCCAGACGGCCTTCTTCCGGGAGCTCGGCAACAAGTTGAGAGCAGTTCCACGCGTCATGTCGGGCAGGATGCTGCCCCCTTCAGAGTGCGTTGTGCCGGCCAAGCAAGAACTGCAGCACGGCCTTCTCGCCCGCATCGTGGAGGCCAATAGCCGAAACGACGTGGGCCCTGTGGATGTTCCGGACGTGGAACGCCTGCTGCCGTGTTTGGGCTCCTCACCATGTCCAAATCAGCAAGGTGATAACACCGTAAAAAAAGAAACGAAACCAGACAAGAAGGATAACTGAGCAGCGTTTTTAATGTTCGTTATTTTTTTATTTATTTTTCCAAACAGTCGGCAAGAGGATGGGACTCTTCAGCAGCGAGAGGACGCCGTTCGCTGCGCGTCGGCCCTTCTGCCCTGCGGGTCCGCGCAAGCAGGCCGCCGCCCGCCGCAGGCTGTAGATCCGACTCGCTTCGGCGCCGTGGGGGAGGTGACCTTGGCCAGTCGTCTTCGCCCCTTCCCGACTCTGTCCGCCCGCTGCCTTCATCGGCCGTGGGCACCCCCTTCACTGCCAGACGCAGTCAAGGGGTATCTACAACCCGACCACGACCAGCGGGGTCAGCGCTGCCTTGCCCGGCCGCCTCTGCCCCGCGCCACACCGCTGACGTCACCGCCTCCTCGCCTTCGCCGGCCTGGGGGCATCCCGGAGCGACAGGGGAGGTGTTGCCGTCTGGCCGCCTCCCCCCCCCCCCTTTCTGCCCAATGGAATGCGGGGGAGTGTACCGTACATTGACATGCGAGTAAAATTGAATCTCGCTGCCATATAGGGCGCACTCTCCGAGTAACATTCCCGGGCGATCCACAATACAGTGCCAGCGGTGAGGCAAGACCAGGACTAAAGCAAAGATTGTCTTTTGAAACGTTTTCACGGTAAACCAGTTTCCTCGGATTTCGGGGCGTGAAACCTTGGCAATTTCAGAAGTCGAAGACAACACTCTGATATGAACGCGTATTTGTAGTTTCCGAATCGTTTGATATCGATTTGATGTCTTCCAATTAAAAAGAATGAGACAGACATCGAATTTGGCGCGTAAACCCCGAATTGTGTCGGGCCACATCGTGATCGGCGCAGCGCCCTCAAAAAGCAGGCGGCGCGCCCCGGTTTTCGGTGGCCCTGGGCGTATTCCGACCGATGAGCGTCTTGCAGATTTGTCTTGGATGTCACAGTGCAGATTAAGACACAATTTATTAATTTCTAACAGAATTTTTTGGTTTTAAATTTAGGAAGAAGTTTTTTAAATTATTCTAGAAGGCGGTGTTTGTATCACTCTCTCTCCTACCATGCTCCCGCCGAAATGTTTTGGACGCCATCTTAGGTTCGTGTCATTTGTTGAGTGAGACCTGCCTCTCTTTTCCACTCTTTGTTTCTTTTACTTTCTTAATTTGAAGACAGTGCTCTCCTCGGGTAACACAAATTACCGCTTCTGCATCGTGCCGCGTTTGGGCGTTGCTTGGTTTAGTTCGTAACCAATTCCTGTGTCTCTTGCAGGCTCAGATCGACGAACCCTAGGCCTAGGACCCGGCAACTAAACTAGGTAAATGGACTGGCTGTGCTTTCGTTCTTTCTGTTTTAAAGATACGCACGTTTTCCCCCAGCTTGTCATTATTTTTTGGAGATTATATCATCAGTTCCTATTTGGGAAGCTGAACGGGGTTTACGTTCGTTCTTTCATTAGATTGTACTTGAGTACATTAACCTGTTGATTTCTTGATCAAATTTGGGTTTTAAAATACCTTCTGCTCGTGTTATTTACATGTAGAAATGTGGAAACGCAATGCACTATTTTTCATATTTTTGTATAATTGTTTCAGGTAAGGATGACCGATCCACAAGCCAAGCGCCTGCTTTTGTCCAGCAACAGATCGGAAATTGTCCCTGGTCCAAGTAACAAGCAGGATGATGTTCGGAGTGACAGTGACTGTGATGATCCGGGGGTGGCTGATGATGAAAGTGACCTCAGTGACAGTGAAGAAGTAGATGTTTGGCTGAGCGATTAGCGAAGCCAGTTACTCCAGTGGGGTTGAAAAGTTTTGTCTGTCTGTCTGTCTGTTTGTTTGTCTGTCTGTTTGTGTGTCCGCACTACTCCTCCCAAACGGCTCGGCCGATCGAGACGAGATTTTGCAGGGTTGTTAGGTATATCCTTGGCTCGCCACACGCCGAAATTCAGCTCTCTATCTCACATAATTTAGTCGTACCAACGAAAAAACACTAAAAAAACGGCAGAAAAAGTGCAACTTTTCAGTGACTTTATATTTTAGAGACATTTTTACATGATTTCGTATGTTTTTGAAGGTGCTGATGACGAAAATGAAATCAATTTCGACCCCTGACCAAACTTTTACCAGCGAATTGGCTACCTCGGCCCGAATTTACTAACGTAATCAACTTTGACCCTTCATCTTGAAAAAAGGAGATCGACCGACCAAAAAATTTTATTGCAGATTTCGATAGGTCTCGGCAAGACCTTTTCAAAGAGGGGTCGGAAGGGGGGTCTAGGAGCCCGACTTCATCAGTTAGCCGAATCAGGATCTTGAAAAAAGGGGATCGACCGACTTAAAAATTTTATTGCAGATTTCGATAGGTCTCGGCAAGATATTTTCAAAGAGGGTTCGGAAGGGGGGTCTAGATGCCCGACTTCATCAGTTTGCCGAACCAGGATCTTGCAAAAAGGGGATCGACCGACTAAAAAATTTTATTGCAGATTTCACGTGGTGCATTACTCAATGCCTCAAATACCCTTGAGATAGCTTGCCGAAGGCAAGCACGGAAGCGCCGCAGGCCAAGGTAGGTGTAACGCCAGGCATGGATTGTCGTAACTGGCGCAGCATCGCGAAGCCTGTTACGACAAGACACGGTCTGGCGTAAACCTACCTTGTACTTATGAACCTCATGACACAACAGAAGATGTGACCGAGCCACCTTCTCCAGCTCCTGGTGTGGTTCGTACTGAGACTCCAGATGTGAATCCTGCAGCTGGATCATTCATACTGAGTTTGCATGAAATGTGCCTTGCTTCACAGTCTGACAGGGCAGAGATTCTTTCCGATGCCAAGACATTAGCAAAGGATTGTATGAAACAATTTGCTGCATCCCTTAATAACGCCCTCCAAGCCAAAGGACTCAAATTTAGTCTCAGTGACATTATGAATGTTGACAAAAGTGTGTCTGCAGCTTGCTACAACACTTTGAAGAACATTGAGACTAAAAGGCAACAAGTATTTCAAAGAAGCTCTTGGTGTCACTGAAGTGAGGCGGATACCGCTGGGGAAGATATTCATTAGAGGCAGGAAGGGCTCCGTAATGAAGACCAAAGTGGTACACCAACAAATGATGTACATACCCTTAGAAGAAACGGTTGAAAAAATGATCACCCACCCTGACTACAAGGTTTTCATGAAACATAAATCAACAACAAATTCCGACATTTTAGACTCCTACATGAAAGGCGAATGATGTAAACAAAACAAAGTGCTCAAGAATCATCCTGACGCCTTACGATTTATTGGCTGAGCGATTAGCGAAGCCAGTTACTCCACTGGGGTAGAAAAGTTTTGTCTGCCTGTTAGTGTGTCCGCACTACTCCTCCCAAACGGCTCGGCCGATTGGAACGAGATTTTGCAGGGTTCATAGATATATCCTTGGCTCGCCACACGCAAAAATTCAGCTCTCTATCTCAAATAATTCAGTTGTACCAACGAAAAAACACTAAAAAAACGGCAGAAAAAGTGCAAATTTTTTGTGACTTTACATTTCAGAGACATTTTTACATGGTTTCGTATGTTTTTGAAGGTGCTAATGACGAAAATGAAATCAATTTCTACCCCTGACATTAGTTTTAACTGCGAATTGGCTACCTCGACCCGAACTTTCTAACATAATTAACTTCGACCCTTCATCTTGAAAAAAAAGGGGTCGACCGACTAAAAAACTTTATTGTAGATTTCGACAGGTCTCGGCAAGACCTTTTCAGGGAGGGTTTGGAAGGGGGGTCTAGGAGCCTGACTTCATCAGTTGGCCGAATCAGGATCTTGGGAAAGGGGGTCGACCAACTAAAAAAATTTTATTGCAGATTTCGATAGGTCT
This sequence comes from Stenchaetothrips biformis, assembly GCA_030522485.1. Lineage (NCBI taxonomy): Eukaryota > Metazoa > Arthropoda > Insecta > Thysanoptera > Thripidae > Stenchaetothrips > Stenchaetothrips biformis. Next base: position 2,050,227 of record CM060101.1, read on the forward strand.
TGGCAAGACCTTTCCAAAGAGAGGTCGGAAGGGCGGTCTAGGAGCCCGACTCCACCAGTTGGCCGAATCTGGATCTTGAAAAAAGGGGATCGACCGACTAAAAAATTTTATTGCAGATTTCGATAGGTCTCGGCAAGACCTTTTCAAAGAGGGGTCGGAACGGGGGTCTGTTAGCCCGCCTTCATGTATTGTGAAAATTGGTGCAACGGCCATGTTTTGCACATTAACTTTGGCACAGTGGGAACACAAGAGCGGGCCTCAGTCCTGATGTTACATCAATAAGTTTGCGCTTTACCTCCACGGGGTGTGAGGTGCGAGGACCGAAGGCCCGAGAGACGGCCTCCGATTGGGCCAAGCCAGGTCTGGTGGAAGGGCGAAGAAGGCCTGAGAAGAATCCGCCGGCAGGCAAAGCTGGTATCGGCTCCTGTTGAACTGAATTGCCGGCGCAGCGAAGCGGAGCTGCCTACTCCGTTCGACGGAAGGGCGCGCCCTAGCTTGTATACTTCGACCAATTATCGCGTAGTGCACTACTCTTTGCCTCAAAAACAGCTTGCCGAAGGCAAGCAGGAAGCGCCGCAGGCCAAGGTAGGTGTAACGCCAGGCGTGGATTGTCGAAACTGGCGCAGCATCGCGAAGCCTGTTACGACAAGACACGGTCTGGCCTAAACCTACCTTGTACTGTATCGGGTATTTCCCTGGATCCTGGCCCGGAAGTAAGAAGAACAAAAGTAAGGTCTAAAACGGAAGTCGCTTGGGCCCGGGCGGTATGAGAAATGTACGCTACGCTCGTTGTTTGTTGTCTGCCGCTGTTTCGCGCGCGTTGAAATGTCTTGAAGGTAAGATATATCAGTAATGTAATAAAATGAAGTGGCATCGTGGCATTTATTTGAAACTGATTAGTGTTTTATTCATTTTGGGTGTAAAAATCAATGTGGGATGTCAATATAAGTTTGTCCGTGTGTTAATTCTCAGTCAAATACGGGGTTGGAGGTAACCTAACCTCTCCCGTACCCTTCTATTTTCGTCTTCCGTGCAGTATCTGAAACTTGTCACGTAAAAATTAAACTGAAATCACAGGTTACATTCGGGGAGGAACCCTTATCTAATATCAGAAGAGCTGAGATTGATTTAAACATTTTTCTGAGAGCTTGTGATGTGGTGCTTGTCGCAACCAACATCTTTACCAGAAATCATTTTTGACTAGCTTTAAACTTGATGACATCCCCAAACTCTCATTTTTTTAAATTGAAAATGTTTCTATTTAATCTCATCTATCACTACTCTGCATCATTTGACTCTGTTAGTTACAGGTTTCTTTCTTTCGGCTGGGCAAGAAACTTTCCTTAATCATGGCGGTATGTTTTCTGCAAGCATAGTTTATCAGAGTGTGTCTTTAGCAGATGTATGAAGCATCGTGTTTATTTCAGCAGTGGGTTAACTCCCAGCCGCCGTGCCCTTCCCAAATTTTGTATACGAAGGAGGTGAAACTAACTTGGATGGGAGTCAAACCTGCCGAGTCAGGATTGGCGAACTTAAATAACTCATGCTTTCTGAACGCAACTCTCCAGGTAATGTGTTTGTCAAATTGTTTTTTGTTGGCTTTGTGTTATGTTACCAATTTTTATTTGTCTTAGGCCCTCTTACATCTGCCTGGTTTTGTTGATTTTTTGAAAGGGGATAAGTCACACAGATCAAAGTGTTTCTCCTTACTCAACTGTGTCCTCTGTGCACTCTATAGATCATATTTAAACATGAGTCTGCACCCTTCGTTCAAGCCATTGGGTCCCTTCAACCTGCTTCCCAGTTAGTAACACCCCTATAATTTTTTTTTGTATAGCCTTAAAACATTGCAACTTACTTATTTCTGTCTTAAATTTCTGAAGAAATCAATCCCAAGTTTAAAAGAGGACAACAGGAAGATGCCCATGAGTTTTTGGTATGTCTTCTTGATGTGATTGATGTTGAAATCTTGAAGCGGCACTCTGGGAAGTAAGTGCTCTGTGATGTTTGAATCATAATGAATAGAAGATTTGATTGCCCCATATAATATGAGTGATCGTTTTTGAATGCATGCAGGTTGGATTATTGCTCTAAACAGACAACAGCTGTGGGCCAAATATTTTCCTGGTGGACAGTAACAAATGGTATGTAGTGTACTGAGTTGGAGTATTGCGTGTTTATGCTTGCTGCATTATAGTGTTTGCTTGTTTTGACTGCTTTCAGATACTTGTGCTGACTGTCTCAGAACCAAGTCTACTTATCAGCCAATGAGAAGTTTAGATGTTCTTCTCACATCTAGTAGTGCACTGTTAAAAAAATCGGATTGAAATTTCATAACATGTTAATGTAATTATTATCACTTTTCTGTTTTGATGAAATAAATTTCATTGCAGAAAATCGACATGAAATTTCATAGCAACGTGTTATGAAGCTTCATTAAATTGTTAATGAAAATGCATATGTACGTTACGATATTTCATTTGCGATTGTGATGTTGTATTTCGTACAAAGGTAATGAAATCTCAGACCGGTATCTGGACTTTTGGATACCCACACCAGTTCTAAAAATTGCAAGCAGGTAAAATCCATCTTAGACATCGCTCCTTCCTGCCCCGGAGTGAAGCGCAGAGAGGAGCGAGGAGTGTCAGTGACACATGGTACCCCGTCTATGCTGGGGCTCTCGCGTGGACCTAACCCAATGGCCGACCATGGGCGCCAGCGAGTCGCAACATAGTAATGCGTTTTTCTCGACTTCACAGTTATATTTTGTTTAAAACTTTTAGCATACGTCTAGAGCAGATATTCACTTAGGTAACCAAGGATAAACTTTTGAAAAAATATTTATTTTACTTAAATGAATCGGAAATACTCATTAGTGAACGGAGTAGTAATATTAAAGCGGTCAACCCCTAACGGAGTCATCCCCCCACCCCAGCACCTCCAACATCCCCTAAATCCCCCACTCCTAGCACCCCCCAAGTCCCCCCACCCCCTACAGCCCACCCAGCGCCTGGCAGGCAGGCAACACCTTCAACAACTGGGTCACCTCCCCTCCCCCCACCCTAGCACCCCCAGCATCCCCTAAATCCCACACACCCACTCAGCGCCTGGCAGGTAGGCAACACCCCCGACACTTCACAGATGGGCAGATGAAGAAACAAATTCAAACTTTCGGGATTCCGAGAATGAGTGATATTAAAATACACACCCAGTTCCGAAATCCCACAAGTTTTTGTTTGTTTTTTCCTTTATTTATTTCACACAGGTACAGCATTACATAACGTTTCTTGGTCGAATATGAATCATAATCGAACATTCGCCCACAAAGTCGCTGGCAGAAAAGAATTCTTCATCAGCAGTCGTGAGCACAATTCTCATTGTATTGAACCACCAATGACGAATGGGGTAGTACTGCACCTGGTCAAATTGGTGGTAAGAGGATTGCGATTCATGTGGATATGGAATGAGTCTGAGAAGCGGAACGAGACCGCCTCCCACCCGGGTTAATTCCACAGCATCAGACTGAACAAGAATGTAGTCTGGTACTTTTTGCGGAACAGATCTCTTCCGCCTCGCTTGCTCGTAACTGAGAGACAGACAAATACTCCTCCACTCTTTCAAGGCGCTAGTTAGGACAGTGTGATTTGGGGTCGCCCCCCTCAGATACGAGATAAATATTCTTATATTTTCGTAAGTCAGAGGCGGTAATGTCACCGCTACTCCACCAATTGTGATTCCCAAACGGAGTCCAACTGTTCGTGGATCCACAGATACCATAGTTGGTTTTATCTCGTCATCATTTACCGCCGCGACCACCATCCTCGCATATTCAATTTTTTCTCGCTTTGAAGACAACTGTTTCATTATTTTTTCATGAACAGACGAGATTGATTGGTAGACCACGCAAGGAATGCGAACGATCTTAGCACCAATTTTTAGAGCGATATGAGGGCTTACCCGATCTACAAAATCCAGAATGTCAACAGCAACCTTCCTCGCCATGTCATAATCATAACAACCAAGAACAGTGATGGACCTTACCAAATCCTCCACCGATTCATACGTTTTATGTTTAAAGCAGATGGCATATTTGTAGCCGTTCAGCCTATTGACAAATCGATCGTGCGAGTATTTAGTGCAGGGAATATATGATGGGATAACGCCCCTAGCAGCATGAGTTGAGGAAATAATTTTATGCGCCTCTCGCGAGAGATAGGCAAGAAATACTGCACGCCACACACTAGGTAAGGTGGAGAGAATGGGATTGAATATGTCATCCACTGATGCGAATGTTTTAACCGGAAAGGCAATACCACTCGCCCCAAAAGGAGCAAATACAATGATGTTTTTCTCTCCCACCGGACGTTGGTGAGACTCGGGTGGTGGTTGCATCTTTTTTACACCCTCAAAGTCTTTAATCAGCTCTTGAAATGCATTGCGTAATTTTACAAAGGTGTCATATTGCTCCTCGAGATCTTGTTTAAGCTTTTCGGAAGACTCAATCTGAGCTTGCATATCCCGCCGTTCCTTTTCAATTCGCTCCTCGGTCTCCTGTAACGCGGTGGCTCTACCCCTCAATTCTTCCCCCTGTCGTTTTAAATCTCCTTCGCGATTGGCTAGCTCTTGCAATCTAGTTTCCAAAGCTTTCCGCTCTGAAGCTCTAGTTTCACCCAAGACTGCTAATTCTCTTTCCAAATTTTCTCGCGCGCTTCTCGTTTCTGTAGCCGATCGAGCATGCTGTTGCTGCTTCTCATCTAAATCATCATACAAATATTGAAGAAACTCTCTGTCTTTCCCAATTTTTTCCCCGAGCTCCTCCAGTTTCCGCCTTTCCGCGTCGGTCTTAGCTCGCTCCGACTCAACATCATCCCTTTGCTTTAAAACCTTTTTTAGTTCCTCGGCAGCTTGTAATTTTATCTGCTGCGCCTCCCGAGTTAACTCTTCGGCAAACCTCAATGTTGTATCTGCATTTTCTTTAGTCTCTACAGCATCGCGAAACATCTTCGTAGCTAACTGATTTTGTCCAACAAAGGGAAGGGATATTTGACAAACACCCATTTCCCAAAGGCGGGAATCATCAAGAATAACAGGAATGCCCAACACCGTAGTAAAGTCTCCAGGAGTATTACCTGGAAACCGTTCCGCAGAGGAACTACTCCTTAAACAAATATAGAAGTCGTCTTTACTCATAGTACCTGGATTCTGAAGGCGAGGAGATGCCAGTGGCAGACGTTGCTTATATACTTTGTGGAGCGGCATGGGTTGATGTGATGAAAAAAACTACAAACCCTCGGACTTTCAGGAATGGGTGATATTTAAAAACACACCCAACACCCGAAAGTCCGACGGTTTTTTGTTTTTTGTTTTTTCTTCCATTTTTATTTATTTTTCACACAGAAAGGGATACAAAGTCTTTTTTTGGGGGAATACATGATTTTATCTTACGAGCTAAGGTTACACACTTAAAATAACAATAACCAATCACAAAGCCCATTATACATATAGCCAAAACTATTACATATGCAGCTATTTTAACAGTCCACGGATTCCACATGTTTACAGAGTCTTCATACACAAACACTCGTCAACCCCTCTTTCCCCGTCCTGAACACCGCCTTTCTGAGGACCTCTGTAACAGAAATTAACCATCCGCGTGCGGTGGTCATAGTATTCCAACCATTGGCGCAGTCTGTCTGCATTCCGCAATGCGCAGGTCATTACAGAAAGACCGTGGCATGGGTGAAGACAGGACACTCCAATGACTGCAGTACAGTCTGCATCCAGAGCTCCAAATTCCTTTTCAATGTCAACAAAGGTTCGCCCACACAATTTACCCAAGACTTTGCATTTTTCCTCACCACGGGCATACAATGCAATTGAGCGATGAGTCAATCGCTTCAATTGATCGCCAAGCTCGTGGTGGGGAATAACACCCTCGTCCCAACAAATTCCATGTTTTTGTTTTATCTGGTGCTCGTAATTGGACTTTGTCTGAACATCAAGAGAAGACCAGGGAAAGGGGGGTTTGACTAGGATGTGGGCACTGCGCCTCCCATCCAAGGAGACGATGCCAACTTCCTTTACAATAGCCTCCCCACCGTTTTCAAACGCGACATAATACACTACGAGCTTCATCTTAAAGTGTGCAGGATATAGCCCGGTCGGCATATTTATAGCAAATCTGCCCTCCGCTACATACAACGTCCATCCCCCCACCAAATATTTTACTGTATAGTTTTCTAGCAGCTTCGTCTTTATCACGAGCCAGCGCATTGATAAATGATTGCATGGAGCAACAGCGAGTACGAAAATAAAGAAATAAGGTGGCAAACTTGCCGCAAGTTGTCGAATTTGTACCCTGCAAAGGTCTGCTGTTAAACGCAAAGGTCTGAGCAGGGTCGTTACTTGAGATAAATGCCATTAAACGCTCTTCATTAGGAGGTAAGCCATAAGAATCAAAATACTCTACACTATTTTTGTTTAGAAACAAAGCCACCCAATGCTCTCCACTTGATGCCGAGTAAGCCGTGTTTACAACAACCAATGAAGGTCTCTTTTCAATATAATGGTTTGGTAAAAAATCTAGTGCAAAAACACCAAAAAAGTGAGGTGATGTAAATTTATTATTGGCAAGCGCCGAATGGATCTGGGTAGTCGACAGCGCATCCGCCCCACCTATTCGTTTCTTTCCAACCATAGCAATATAGCCTCTACCCTTTCTTTACAGCTCAAATATTTTGCTTCGCGCCACACATATGGTCCCCTACTACTCCCTAAATACCTACAACCTAGAGTTTTTATATTAACAACTCTGCAACGCACGAGCGCTGTCAAAATGTCATAGTCCATATCATTGGCAACAACAACACGCCAAACATTGTGTTTAGTCAAAAACTCAACAAGGGGAGCTTTGCCCTCCACCACACCAATGAAATGAATACCCGCACCACCAACCAATGCAAACGCAGCCCCATCAACACCGAATGCTACGACCGCAACCTGTCTCACTCGACCCAACAGATTAAAAGACTCAACTATTTCCTCCATTTAGAACGAAACAAACACGTTCCTAAATTTATCAATTTCGAGACTGCAATTTTCCCACAAACAATAAAAGACAAAGGTGACGGTGGACGTAAGCGGTGTGGCAAAGGAGGCAGTCACACCAATGTTACCAACTCGCCGAAGAGACGTGTGAGTATCGTGTCCGGCTGCATCGCCATCCGCGGTGTTATCGAGACCAAGAAGGGCCAACCCCTGAGGATATTTTTCGTAAGTAATTAAACACGTGTCCCCACTCCGTAAAAGTCCGGTGGACGCCAAAAGAGACTGATAGGCAGACCCATATTGCATTGGATTCGCCGAGTAATCGAATGGACCGATATTATAAGGTCTACCATTTACAGTGAACACGAAATTGGTCAAACTAAAATGTTTGAAAATCAAAGGATTTGACAATTTGTCTCCAGCCAACGCGGTATTGTCACAGATGCCGGCGATTATAACAGATGGGAGTGGTCCATTAATTACATTATCGAGCTGAACTGTTGTTAACCCCTTTGCAACTGTTTCGGTCCGCACCTCAACGTGATGAAAAGGTATAATTGCATTGTTCGTCTGAAAAACCTTAGAATGCGCATTCATTACAGCCGGATTAATGTGGCAGAGTTCAATGGTTAGATATGCTCCTTCCAAATGCACCCGCCCATCATTCGTCGCCTTGCTCATCAGCAAAAACGCGTCCGGAACAAGATTAATAACAATATCCAAATCTAACCCATTTGGCAAGAATAGCTCGCTTTTCCCAATGTCTGTGTGAAGTTTTCCCACTGTGCTACACACGCCCCCAGCACCCAACAAGTCATAGCGTTTTTTAAACCCAGTATTGGTGGTAATATCTGCTTTAAGATCGGCGCCATCGTCCAAGTAAAATCCACCAGCCGCCAATTGGCCCTCCAAGTCCAGCTTGCTTGATGTACCCAACAGCGCCTCAATGTATGCTCGGAGAGGATAATTTCGAGTATTCCGCGTAATGTATGTATCATTTAACTTAATGTCGATACTTTCTATACACGTTTGGTTAAAATAATTGATAAGCGCGGGCTGGGTATTAGCCGGATCTGCCACGGGTGTGCCATCATTCTTTGCTACTTTAAAGCTAATATCCAAATACATATGAGACATAAATCGATAGTAATCCGTGTTTTTCCCTAAATGCTTGAAAACAATCTGTTTTGACTGCGAGTTGATTGCATTGTGTGGAGACAAAACAACGCGCTCATAGCCGATTTGCGTCACCTGAACGCGATTCTTTCGAAAAATATCAAGCTTCGACTGAGCCACTGGCTCATATAGCGCGGAGGAACTCATGATTATGGCAAAGAATCGACCACCACATCCTATTTATATAATTTATCCAAAAATATCACCCTTGGTTCTACGCTTCTTACCCCGCCTTTTACTCTGGCTTCGATTCCGCTTAGAGCGACGTCGTCGCCGAGCTCCACCGCGCATTTTTTTGACCAGAGCATCGCGTCCCTCAGTCAGTCTTGCTTTAGCTATATCTTTCAAATCCGTTGTGTTGGACGTCGACGCGGCATCAGTTAGCATTTTAGCACCGGTGTTGAGAGCCTCTTTGCCCAATGCCTGTGCCCCACTACTAAATAAAGGAGCTGCCCAATTCCACAAACCCTTTAATGCATTTGTGAAAACACCACGCCCTTTTTGCCCACGTGAAAACCCAGCCTTGTAAACAGGACCAATTCCTTCTAAAAGAGGAGCTCCAACTCCCCCACCACCCACTTGCGCCTGTCGCGTATAATACTTTGTATATTCATCCATTTTTAACGTCACTGCAATCACTGCGTCTACTTATATAGCTCTTTTCGACTAAAGTGGAGCACCGCAATGACGGGTGTCTGACCGCTGCTAAAAGGATATTTAGCCCCAGAACGATCAGTCAACAATGTTGTGATATTATCTATCCTTCCATTAATTACGGGTATGTAATATCGATCGGGAAACGTCTGGTGAGCCTTGGTTTCTGACACAATCCTCAATAATTTGCTAGTCGTGTCACCCACGCGGGAAGTACAAAGAGCATCAACATACACAAAAATTGGACCAGCGGTGGTAGACGTGCTAGACACGGCTTTATTAGCATCTGCCTGAAAAAGAATTTCCGTCAACGCGACAAACCACTCAAATCTTGGATCTAAATCAATGGGCTCGCCAAATGAACAGTGAAAGCAGCTTTGACGTTTCCTGGAAATCTCGCTTCACTCGCGTCAGAGCTTAGATATACGTATATTCCATCCATCAACCCAAGTCGGCGACAGTGCTCGCCTCTACCCACTCTTTGAATTTTTTTGGAAATCCCCAAAAGCGGACCAAATGCTCCTTTCGACGTGTCTTTTTATTTATTCTAGTATCCAATATTTCATCAATTTTAAAATCTCTTTTACTGTCATACACTACTTTTGTTAATTCGTCAGCAACCCACCCACCAAGAATGACCTCGCCCAACAAGTCCTTCAGGTGAAATAAAGGCTGCGCCAAGTATCCTGTTTGATGTTTTGTTTGAATTCGGTAAATGACAAAAATTTCGTTGGAAAAGCCCGGTTTAAACCCACGATCCTGCAAGACGCCTTTTCTCTTAACCAATACTCTGACGTGGTCTCCGACTTGGAATCGAGGCGGAGGCGTTGGCCCACTCACGCGGCTTTTATAGTGTCGACTCCAAATGGTGTAGGCATCTTTCGCAGTCACATCAGCTGGTGCTATACCAAGACGACTATGGCGAGAGTGATTATAGCTTGAGACAACATCATCTAAGATATCGATATATCTAAAGCTTCCCTGATATGTAAATATTCGGAATAATTTGTTTTTGATCGTTCGAATAACTCTCTCGCAAAGACCAGCCTTTGCCCAATTTCCGGCAAGTTGCCACGCGACGCCAATGCTCTTCAAAAATCGTTTTAACGCTCGATTGTCGAATTCCTTGCCCGCGTCACTTCGGATCCAACGAGGTTTCCGCCCATTTGCTCGTTTAAGCACTGCCTTGAAAGCCGCCAACGCCGCTTCAGCATTTTTTAATTTCATCGGCTCTACCCACAGATATCTATCAAACATATCTACTACAAAAAACAGGTATTTAAAACCATCGTTTTCATCGGCGTGTTTATCAAAAATCGCCGAATCTAGCTCCCAGCAATGATCAGGATGAGTTGCTAAATTAAAATTAACGGGAAAGTTTCGTCGGCGAGGTCTAAAGAGAGTGTAATTGTCCTGCGACAGAAGCCACGGTAAAACGGCGTCACGGTCTTTTTTCGACACGGCATTCTGCAAATGTTTAATGGATGAGAAACCTGCGGGAGATTTTGCATTATAATAGAGTCGTTTAAGGCGCGCCTCTACACTCTTTGCATTTGCGGGTTTTGTTTTGCGGCGTCTTCTAGAGTTGCCCATTGCACGGGTGGTCCCTGAGATCTAACGCGGCGCGGACTCAATTGCTCGCTTTTTATTGACAACGCCTTTCTACGTATAGCATCCTTAAACGTTTGAGGCTTGCCGGTGATTGCGGCTGCTTTTTTAAAAGTAGGCAAGTGTGGGGGAAGCCACTCTTCCCTCTTTATTGGTGGTCTCGCCACGATGGGAGCTATGCGTGCTGTATGGGGTCTTAATGTAATGGCGGGCGGAGCTGCCTCTGAGGGCAATGGCAAAGGAGGTGCAGCCCCGTCTGTTTTTAATTGGTGATACAAACGCTCGAGTTGCTGCTGCATGCGCCGATATTTTAAATGTTTTAGGTAAGGATCTTTAGCCAGAGCCTGCGACACAACATCTTTTTTATTCGATTTTCGAGATTTTCTTTTTATTTCCTTTGTGCCACCCAAATGCTTTTTTATAGTGTTTTCCAATTCCGCAATTTTTGGCATCACAGTGGGATCTAGCGCGCCCCCTTTCTGTAGTTTGTCCATTTGATTTTGATCTAAAATATAGTATTTATTCATTCAAACAAGCTTTGATAATACGCCACTCAAAAGAGTACCTAAAATGGTGGGAATAATAAACCCGCCCCGCTGTTGCAAAATGGCCCGCTTTCTCTTGTAGGGAACCCTACGACTGGGCGCGGCCAACTGTCGCAAATCTTCCTTGTATTTTTTCAACTTTCGCTTGCACTCGTCAGAAAGGGGTTGGTTTGAATTGAGCACGTTAAGAGAGCATTCACCAAGTGTGAGCAGAAGGCTGTTGTCGGCATTATTTATAATAGCGCGACGCATCTTGGGATGCGCAGTGCGCAAAACATGCAGCATTGGTGTGTGATCCTTTAGCCTTTTGAGAGGACACTTAGTTTTGATCTTTTTCATTTTTTAGTCGATTTAATTGCTCACTTGTGCAAAAAAACTGCCCCGCCCCGTCTTCCGGAAAAATGCTATTTTTGAAGCGAAAGGGTGCAAATTCAGCAGCGCTGGCTGGATGACAATCAATTATAAGATAATTAAACGGCTTGGCAACGACCTCTTGATCGTAAATGTCTCGCAGCTCGCGCCAGCGCTTGGGCTCCAACTGGCGGAAAAAAATGTCAATTTGACTACGATCTCGCGGCGAGCGAAACAATACGTAATAATGTGAGTTAAGGGCCACGCTCCTAAAATTCTTTCCGGGTGTAAAAACGTTGTGCAAATTTATAACCAAACTTTGGTTTAAATGGTGGACGCCCATTAAAGACGCCTTATATATAGCATCTGAATTTGCTCCCTCCTTTGAGCAGTCGTCTGCGATAATGAGGCTATTGCGCGGAAAAATAGAGAAACTTGAGGGAAGACCGCTGTGAAATTTGAGGTTGGTCACGCTCTTTAATTCATCGCGAGGGACTGATGTTTCCCCGGCCTCGTAGCACCAAATAATTGCATCAAACCTATTTCCATATACTTTTTCGGCATGTTTCACTAATTTTATTGTAAAAGATGTTTTCCCAGCCATGCTACTCCCGAAACAACACGTCGTCGAAGGATGTCTTAGCCCCAGCGGATTCATGGTGTGTTTGATGAATTACGCACGTGCTCTCTATTTATGTTAGCTCCGTAGGGGTAACAAACACTGGGCGAAACTACAAACATTTTATCATCAAAGCCAGAAAGAGACACTTTATTGCAGTGTCGCGTAAACAACTCAATGCCTTCGACGCCTATCTGCCCAAACTCGTGGTGCATTCTTGCAGCTTCGCTCACACAACGTTTAAAGTGCTCTTCTTGGACATTTCTTTTAACAGATCTTCGACATAGGCCCTTTACTTTTTTGGTTATGCTGTTGTCCGCCGTTCTTCTGGTGGAATCTGTAAAGAAAGAAAAAAGTTATATTAAAAGTGGGTAGTAGACCATGTGCTAGGCATGGGTGTTGAATGGGTTGTCTATGCGTGAGGCGATGCATGCGTTGTGTGAAAGAGGTGGCAGTAGGTGGGGAATGAGTGAGAGAGAAAGATAGCACCGTGGTTGGGCATCGCAGTCGAGCCGGCGCTGCGGCGGCATGCGCCAAGTGTGGGTAAGGGGGGAGAGGCACAGTGCTCGCGTCTAGACGGCGCGGCGGTGCGGCGGGGAAATGAGTGAGAGAGAGAGATAGTAGTGTGGTTGGGCATCGCAGTCGAACCGACGCTGTGGCGGCGTGCGCCAAGTGTGGGTAAGGGGGGAGAGGCATGGTGCTCGCGTGTAGACGGCGCGGCGGTAGCAGTAATTACATAGCGCGTGTGTGCGAGATGATTGACTCGCTTACCTGATGGATGGCGATCGAGTTGGCAGCGACCTCGGCTCAGTGGGTGCTGGGGGCTATATGCTGGTCGACGACGCTGACGGCGTCCTGGAGAACGACGTTGGCCAGGACGGGAGCTAGAACGACGGCGTCCTGGAGTCGGGAGAGCTCAGTGGCGAGCTGATGGAAGTACAACAGCGGTTAGCATTATGACATCGTCCTGGGCGTCGCAGACGGCGGGTATACCTCTCGGTGCCGCTGCTAAGTCCTCTGGAGAGCAGAGCTTCGTCGGAGTCCTGGAGCCTGGTGGCGGGTAGCTGCCTCACCGAGCTGGTAGAAGTACAACACCCGTTGGCACTATGATGGTGTCTTGGGCATCGCAGACGGTGGGCATACCTCTCGGTGTTGCTGCTGAGTCCTCTGTCGGGCAGAGCTTCGCCAGGTCCTGGGGCTTGGTGCTGGCTGGAGTCGGCTGGAGAGCTGGTCTTGGGACTTGCACTGCTGGCGGTGGAATACTGTCGTGGGTTTTGCGCTCTCCTTAAATACCGTTCTGAGACGCGGGTTTCAGTGGTGGGTTGTGTTGGGGGGGGGACTTTGACGCATTGAACACAGCAAGGGTGGTTGCGGGGAAGAGTGGTGTAAGTGAACGAGTTGGTATAAATAACGCTCGCGGCGCCGTATCGCCACAGTGTTGCGAGCCAACAAGCCTGCAACGGTACCTCTCTCGCGACACGTGGTAATTATGGATCAGCTGGGCAGTGGCGCGTTTGAGGCGATGGAGGCTCTTGTTGAGGAGGCCGGCGTCTCGACTCGCGGTGATCCCATGTGGAGCGCCTCGCCGCGGGTTGGGCGTGGCGTCGCCAGCAGTCCGACTACGATGCCGACGACGTCGCAGTCCTCACCATCCAGTCCAGCGCCTGAGGACGGCGTCGTTGCGGGTGCTGTGGAGCCACCCGTGGGCGTCGCGACGCTGTTTCGAGTGCGCCATCAACGCCGCGTGCTGAGACGCCGGGTCCTACCTTTCATGAAGACAGTGCTCACACGAATCCATCATCGAGTCATCTTGATGTAACAGACGAAACTTATCGAGGTACTTTGGCATCGAGGCTGTTGACGTATGATGGATTCCGCTCTGATTTTGTAAATCCTTGGGATTTGGCCTGTGCGGGGTTTTATTGGTTGCGAAGTGGGGACATGGTAAAGTGTTTTGAGTGTGGTGTGGAGGTAGGAATGTGGGAGCCAGGTGATGTGCCTATTTTGGAGCACATACGGTGGAATGCACGCTGTCCGTATACGCTACAGCAAGTCCCTTCGGAGATGCGCCTTGAGCGTGGGGGCTATTTTAATAATTATCTGCAGGCTCGCCTGTCTGGACAGTCAATAGACACACACCAGCGGGAGCCATGTCTTGGAGTAGTAGGAAAAAAGGAGCCCAAAATTCCGAGTCAACGATTGTTTGCTGACCGGTTAACAACCTTTGCTGATTGGCCTGCTGGCCTGCTGGTGGACACAAGAGTGATGGCTTTGAGTGGATTATTTTATACTGGGCGGAGTGATCTTGTAGTGTGTGCGTACTGCGGTGTCGAAATAAAGGGTTGGGTGGGTGGGACAGATCCGTGGGCGAAGCATGCGAATCACAGCCCTAACTGTTTTTATGTGCGAGTAGTGGTGGGTAATACTGTAGATGCTGATGATAATCCAGCATCTGCAGTACAACCCACGGTCGTTGAAGAGACGTCGCCTGCTCCTCCTAGAAATGGTGTGGGTTGTGTTGTTTGTTTGTGTAAGGAAATAGCTGTAGTATTCATACCTTGTGGACATTTGTGTACGTGCATTGACTGTTGGGAGACTTTTGATAGGTGCCCAATGTGTCGCACTAGTGTTAAGGCAGTAGTTAGAGTTTATCTTCCCTAAATTGTGTGTGTGTGTTTATTGTTATATATATTATATATTGTATTGTATCGAAATCGAAATAAAAGTTTAAAAAAATATATTTTGTGTTGTTCTTTTCCCAAAACCCACACAACTGGAGAGTGTGTGCGCCTGTGGAATGATTGGCTGCAGTCCCGCGCGCTTGTGCGCATGGTGGGCTGCCTACCCACTGGGCGCGGCATGAAGGCGCTGGGCGGCGTCGGAGGTGATGCCCACCTGCCAGGCGCGGGTGGGAGACTTAGGGGATGCTAGGGGTGGGGAAATTGTTTTTCCATCTGCCTATCTGTGAAGTGTCGGAGGTGTTGCCTATCTGCCAGGCGCTGGGTGGGCTGTAGGGGGTGGGGGGACTTAGGGGTGCTAGGGGTGGGGGATTTAGGGGATGTTGGAGGTGCTGGGGTGGGGGGATGACTCCGTTAGGGGTTGACCGCTTTAATATTACTACTAACGGACACGGCGCTCCAAGCGCCACCTAGCGGCAGGTTCTTGAAACCTGACTTTGAGCCCAGGTGGCTGACAGGCCGTACCATGTGAGCAGTGGATTGTGCACAGTTTGCGTTTGTTGATACTAAAATACTATTTTGGTGCGACGTTTGATTTACTTACTCATATCATCACGCTCTATTACTCAGGGAAGAGCATTGGAATATTCCGAATCACGATTGGGTTCAAACTCAGTCTAAACTGAAGTTCCTTCCACCCGGGCATTGTAAGAGCCATCATAAATTGCTTATCACATGTCAAAGACCGACATGAAAGTTTATATCTTGGTTATAAATTTTCAGAGCCACTCTAAATTTGTTGTGTCACGTTATGACTTTTCATCAAATCTCTTGACGTTTCATTGCAGACTTGAATTTTCAAGGAGATATTATGACATTTCATGGAATGTGTTCTGACATTTCATTACATTTATGAAATTTTATGGCCGCTGTGAAATTTAATGGCGTTCATGAATTTTAAATGCATATTTGTAATGAAAATTCATAACATTTTTAACAGTGTGTGCAACGTGCAGTTGCTGAGTACATGGAAACAGTTGAAATTATTCGTGAATTCAAGTGTTTGGAAACATGTGTTGGAAATGGTAAGATGTGTTACAGAGGTATTGCTTCCCACACTTACCCAAAAGTCCTTAAGATTGTACTTAAAAGGTGAATATTGGTCCTCTTTGCTGTCATTGTTAATGTTTGCTGCCAAGTCAAATCAATTATGGAATTCTTGCAGGTTCGATAATAATGGTCATAAAATTTTGTCACCTTTCAATATTAAAAGGAGTATCACAATTGATAAAGCTACATATCGTTTTGTTTCTGGCATAATTCATGAAGGGCCCATAGCGACTGAAGGTCACTACACCTGTATAGCTGTTCGTTCTGATGGGAAGTTGGTGCATTACAACGATTCCATAGTAAGCTCACCCTTAATAACTCTATCGTGCCCTAAGTACTGCATCTTTACTTTGAACTGCCTTTGTACCAGGTGACTGCGAATGCAACCTTAATGTCTGATATATCTGCATCTGGCATTTATGTTTTATTCTACCAACTACATCATTTTAAAGTGAAGTTTTTTTTTTCTCTAATTTAATGTTTAAAATATGGCAAAGATGTAGCTTCCAATGTTAATTTTCTAAATTAATATTTTGTTTAGGCTGACTCTATCAAAAGAAGTGTTCCAAACACACCCTCTAAATCTGCCAGCCCTCAGCACAAAAAGGTACATGTGACATCGCCATTGAAATCACCACTCAAGTCTCCCATGAAGTCTCTGGAAAAGAAAAAAAGGGGGAAGCTGAAAATTTTCAACCCCAGAAAGTTAAAGAGAAAATTGGGTGAATTTTTTGGTGGCTTCTTACCCACTACCAACAAAATAAGTGAAGGTGCTGACTCTTTAGCTGAGGTACGTATTGTATTAAAGAAAGTTTAGGTGTAATATTTTTAAACAAATTTGAAGCCTTAATGCTCTACTTATTTTTGCAGCCTCTCCCCTTTTTCGATACTGAGAAAGAAGTGGAGTTGCAAAGTCCATCAGTCGTGGTGGTGAAAAGGAGGAAAAGTCTGGTATCTAATGGAAGTCAAACATCATCTCTAAATGTTTCAATTTCTGGACTGGTCACACCGATAAGAGATTCGGTACAACTTCGTTCCATGCAGCAAACCTCATTCATGGATGCATTTCGTTTCTTATCTTTTTATATCCCTTTGCAGACATTGCAGTCTCCCGCTTCACAACCTGCTCTGTCCAAGGAAGAGACACCTGTCTTCACTTCGACGAGAAGACGCCTTGCACTTGGTGTGAGTACACCTGGACATTGTCACCATGATGAATCATTAAAGAAAGATGTAAGTTTGTTAGGTTACTCTTTCTTATATCAAATAGTTTTTTTGTGCGTTTAAAACATGTTTATTACTTGTTCCAGGAATTTGAAGACACAGCAAATGCATCTAGAAACGTCAAATCCTTACAGTGTGCGCATGGAGCTCAACATGAATGTGTAACTAGTCCTTCTTCTCATCCATCTGAAGAAACAGAAGATGCTATGGTGACCCCCATAAAAATAGTTCTGAAACCTGGAGCACCATGTGCATCAACAAGCACTCCTTCATCTCTTCCGTCTGAAGCGACTTTAGATGCTGCAGTAACACCTATCAAAATTTCTATGAAACCTGCTACACAACTGGAATACAGAACCACACAGACGCCTCCCCAGCAACACACACTGTTAGAAATAATTGTGCAATAACAACACAAACACTGACAAAAATCTTGTTGGATTACAACATCTTGTTGAAATCCAAAATGAAAATGTCATCAAGGTACAGTTAAACTTGTTTTGAAATGTTATTTTTGTTCGGTGAGGAATTATTTTTTTTTGAATCAAAACTAATATTATGTTATCTCCAAACAACATTTCAATCAAGGAACGACAAAAGTTGTTTTGGTTTAAAACAACCAACTTGTCGTATTCAAATGGTATTCATTCAAGAAACAACTGAGTTATCCTGAGGTAAAACGATCAAGGTGCCTTCTATCAACAGGACTTAAATCATGAAACAACAAAACAAATTCAGACTTAACACAAGCAAAGTCTCGTATTGAAACAAGATTTTAATTTAGGAACAAAATTTCAATTTCAAAATGAGATTTCAATTCCAAAACAACATTTGTAATCGCAATCAATAATATTTTTAAAAAAAATCACCTCACAATTAAATTGTTGTATTCAAACAATAATATAGTTTAGAAACAAGATGGTAATTTAGAAACAAGATGTTAATTTAAAAACAACATTTGTTATTGGAAAACAATCCGAGTAATTTAGAAACAACATTTTTAATCAGGCACCTAGATCAGTTCTGCTAGAAAAAGAGTTTTAATTTGCAGGAATTCAACACACTGTGTGCCTGACTATTCTCTACAAGGAAAATAAAATCTGAATCTCTGTTAGAAAGACAGACAATGATGTCAAACTTTTGGCTTAAAAAGATACTATATTGGGCCTCTACGTTTCTCTGGGAGCAAGAGACTTACACGAAGTTGGTCTGATCTAGAGAGGCATGGATGGGTATGGGCATGGGCATCCTTTTCTTTCCATTCCAGCTTTTCAGCAGGTTCTTCTTTGTCTACTCTAGTCTAACAGTGGTTTTTGATGAGCTTTAAACGTGATGACTTGAATGCAAAATCATCTTGCAAAACCAGCTGACAGAATTGAATTCGTGATGACACAGAGGTGTAAACAAAGACGCACTGTGGTGTAAATAAGACAAGATGACGTCGTGCGTTGTGACGTCATTTGTTATCAGTCATCGGAGGGAGGGGAGGGGAGGGGAAGGGAAGGGGAGGAGCCAATCGGCCACTGGTTTCTCACGACGGTTCCCAAGTGAGTCATCTTGTTTGAAAATTCTGCTTTAGCGACAGCAGCAATTCTCTGCATGCCCGTCTTTGTGCTGGCCTCGCTATGTTACGCTTGATTTTGTTTTGATGAGCCTGTTTGACTTCGTTTCCGCCTAAGTCTAACCCTACTTTAGTGCTGCAGTAGCCTTCTCGGTTTTTGTTGCACACGTTATGTCGTTTTACTCTCGCCAGTTTCTTATGTTTTGTTGTAGGATCAGAGAAAAACTATTCAGTCACCATCTGCGAGGGAAACCTTTCGCGTAGCTGAGTGGCGAGCGGACTAGTTTCGATGGAACTTCTAGTCATATACCTGGAGCCAGCATGGAGGAGGACAGGGCTGGCCAGGGCCTGTACATCAATGTAAACATTGTACATGTTTGGTAAGTGAAAAACGTAGACTGTCAATAGGAAAATTTAAATATTAAATTTTCATAGTGAATTTCTCAAGCGTTGTCACTAAGCATCATGTTGTCAATTTGGATAACTTCGAGCTAAAATCAGGTGTAACGTGTAACGGTATTTGAATGATTGACTGCTTCAATACAAGCTGCTGCTTTCTTTGTTCTTGTTTTCCTTTCTCAAGCCTGAGCATTGGTTCCGTCTCTAGAAAAATCTGTACTGAACCCAACTTGTTAGAAGTCAGTCAACCTGCTGCCTTTGTTTTGTTTTTTAAATTTATTATGGTGCCTCGATTTGTCTGTCTTCAGGCTTTCATGTGCTGCAAACTGCTGATTCAACAGAAATGTGACACTGACAACCAGCATCTGATTAGATTTTAAATGTTGGGCATTCATCAATGGGACATTCCTCTTTCGTCTTAATCCTCTGTTTTAATGATATGATAAACCACCACTCCTTATAGTTCAACATTTTACACAACTACAAACTTTCTGTGTTTTCCAGGTATGGTAGTTAATAACCTATTTTGAACATATTGATTTATTTGTTTCATGTTAAGGTTTCTCTTTCTTGTTTCAGATTTCTTCTTAAGTGACATCCAACGATATAATTTTTCTATGCCACATCAACATGAATTGGACTCCAGATCTCATCAAACATCCCACATTCCTTCAAAAAGAATTGAACATGGTAACTCAATATAATTCAACTTGCTTCTGAAAGAGAAATTAAACACAGTTATAAGTATCCTGCTTTTTTCTTTCTTTTAATAATTTGAGTGATTTTTTTACAGCCTCTCATTGGTCTTTGAGTTAAACGGTACAATAAGTTTGGTGCGTGAGATTACCTTTTATCTTTGAACTATTCACTTGAACGTATTGGATTTTGTTTATTATTATGAGTTTATTCTCTTCTTCATTTTTGTTTTCTTTTTTAAATGCCATGTATATTGTTTACTCATTATTGAATCAAGTTGTTAACTTTGATTTGTATTATCCAATTTACTTAAGCCTCCCTTCGGTCACTCTGTGTGGTGAACTGTTTGGGTTTGATTGTATGTCTAATTTAAAATAACAGCTATGAAATATTGCGGCAATTGATTACAATGTGTTTTCTCAGTCAATCTAAATGGTTTTATTATTTACACAAAAACTGTTTAGATTATTAGTATGTATCACAGCACTTAGATCTTCATTTTAATTATGGAAAGAATTTCTTCAATAACTTTAAAAATTGCACAACTAATAACAGATAAAAGGAACTTGTTCATATGCTAATGTAATCCTTCATTGAAATCCCCAAATAACTGTGCAGCATTACAAAATACAATTCGTCTCTCCATAAGAGATTGTAAATAATCAAAAAATAAATAACTTAAAAAAATATAGCTTGTTGGTTCTTGCAGCTATCAGTCTTTCCTCCCTTGCAATGTTGTTCAATTTTACCGACTTTTCAGCTGATAAAACCATTCTTGTTTGAACAGTGGTTTATTAGCTGGAACTGTCTCAACTAAAGTTTTACCGTGCAGATGGAAGAGATTGTATGCTATGAAATGAAGATAACTGTAGATAGTTCAGACTGCCTAGAATGGAAAGAGAAAAATTATTCAATAAGTTTTCAATAAATAGAAAAATTAATCAGAATTAACTGTGTTTGACATTTCTTACACCAAGATGCTAAGCTTGAATAGAAAGCGTTTTCTGCGTAGAAATCACGGCACATAGTCTTGCCTGGAATTGGAAGACAAAGATAATTAAACTATACAAGTTGAAAATCTTAAGTGGAAAATAATTCTGAAAGTACAAAGTGTCTGCTTACGTTTTCAAGATCTTGTGCTTCAAACTGAAAAGCAATTTTCCTCCCTTTGAATACATTGGATGAGGAACAGGGTAACTCAAAGCATATGCAGAAATCATGATCAGGACTCCAGATGAGCGAAAGCATATTTCATAGACCCCTGCAACAGGGTTGTGTACAGCCTTCTTCACCTCAAGGATGAACTGCAGCTGTTCTTCTTTCGACACAATTACTTTTACATTTCCAACAAAAATTAAGTCTTCCTCGCTTGAAAGAAGCAAAACATCTCCCCTAGTGTAATCAATGCCATAGTTAGCAGTGACTTTACCTGAGTCAAGCCAGCCATGTAAGTCTTGACTGGAGATAAATTGAGGCAGTTCTCCAGAATAATTGTCCGCAGACAGATCCCTTGAGTCATACTCCATAAGCACATTTTCAAACATTGTCTCCAGGTTGTTGTAACAAAAGCTCATCTGATACCTCTCAGCACACGTTTTCTCTGGATTGATAAAGTTCATAGTGTTTCGCATCAACTCTTTCATAGCCTTATGTCGCTGTTCAAAAGGTAGAGTCCAAACATGCACTAATGGTCCATATTTGAGCAGGTGTGCCCCTGCATGCGCCCAGAAATGATGTTTCGGCCTCTTGTTGTACTTTGGTAGAGCCAGAATTGGAACTTTAGACCTTAAGTCAAAGTAGCTTGGTAGAAGAACATCTTGCAGGTAAGGTGGATCAATTACTTCAAAAGCTGGGGCAAACACAATTTCACATATTCCTTTGAGTTTTAGGTACAGCTGCCAAGCAGGGTCTTCAAAATCCTGGATTTTGTCTCCAATGAGCAAGTAGAGATTTCTAAAACATAATAGATTATAAACAAATAATTAAAGAGAGAACAAAGCATTGGCCTTAAGACTAAAAGTAAAATAAAATTTAAGCTCAATTTTTTAGGTATTTGTAAGTCATTACCTCATTAATGTCCAATTCTGAACAGCATGTCCTCCTAGTTTAGCTTTTTTTCTTCTAAGTTTTGCAGGCTTATTTCCTCTGTCAATACCTTGATATTTGAATTTCTCTATTCTCCTGTTAAGAAGTGAGTAGGTAAACCATTTTTTCTTGACAAATGAAGCAATTATGCCAGCTAAATCCCAGTTTATTACACCTTCCAGTACATCATGAGCACTGCATGGAGGTAGATGGCTCGTGGCATGGAAATACTTGAGCTTATTTAGTACGCAAGACTCCTTGATCCCCTTGAAAGGCTTTTCATTTAAAGTGGCTCTTGCGACACAGTAGTCATAGTCCTCAATAGTACGAGGCTCTCTTGTGACAGATGGCTCAGATAGAAATTCCGCAGAAGTAATATCACAATGGCGGCACATGTAATTTGCTGAGAAACACTCAATGAACCCGCCTATTTGGTGTTGGCCTAAGCTGTCTCCCAACATGAATTGAACCACCACCTTAATATTCTCTCCCATAAACTCAATGCCATCTAATTCCAAGGACTCGAGTTCAATCATGGCTTCTTTCAAGACTTCTTCCCTTGGATACTTTTTGAAAACAGCCTCTCTAATCATTAGTATCAGATATTTAGAATTTATTTTGGCTCTGAGAGACGGGTGGATGTTGCCTATGGTATAGTAAAAGACAACATCTTTATATTGGTTCTTTGCAGACCCTAAGACATTTACAACAGGATTAAGACCATCCTGGTACAAAAACAATTGAATCTCTTTCTTAGGATGGCTTTCAGACTTAAATAGAGATCCTTCAGTGTAGTCTGTTATCTTACTCTCATCTTCTTGTTGGCGTAGAAATGATTGCTGAACTTGTTTTGCAACCACTGGATCTTGGAGAACTACAGCAAGACTAGTTTTAATTGAAATGTATTGAAGCCTATCCTTTGATTCTGGATCTTCCGGATTTAAATTTATGTCAGTCGGGTCAATATAACCAAATCTATCAGTAAAGAACTTTTTTCTGAAGTAATAACTAGTCAGATATGGGCCAGCATTACTAGTTTTGTGATGTGATGTGTACAAGCGATCAGACTGAAAAACACTATGGGAGATTCGATTGATTTGATCTTCAGGGATGTCTACTTTGCACAACTCTTGGGAGAGAACTTTTTTCATTCGAGCATGAGTTGCTTCTGTCAGAAATGAAATGCTGTCACAAATCTCTTGAATGGTTGTTTCAGCAAGCTTTTTTTCAGCATACAAGAAGAGATAAAATTTTCCACAACTGTCCAAGAGTACCTCATCATTCATGACATCACCCTCTACGTTAGTGACCAATCGCAAATCCATTGGCTGCCCATTTCTATCATTTCCTTCTAAATTGAGAGCCCAAATATTTTCTTCATATTGACTCCCGGAATTTTCTTCTGATTCAGGTGTATCTTGCTGACTCTTCTTGGGGCATCCCTCATCCTTCCAACCTTTATGATAGATAGACAGGTGTACCTCCAAGGCCTTTCTTGTTCCAAACGCATTTCCACAGTAATCAGAAGGACATGTCACCTTAATTCCGTTGCTGATATGTTGGTACAAATGATGCACTAACTTCCACAGAGACGTAGTCTCAAACTTCAAAGGACAATCACTGGCATCAAAAACATTCTTGCAAGAGAACTTAACTGAAGCATCGGGGTCTATGTGGCGCTGTTCTTTGTGCAGTTGTGAGACATGGACATTTATTCCTCCATAAGATGTAGACCAGAAATGGCAATCAGAAACTGGACAATTATATGTGAATGCCTGGTTCTTGCCATGGCTGTACTGATGTCTGAGGCTGCTGGAAATGGTCTCGGGAACAACTGGGCAAAGTTGACATGGGAAAGGGCCAGGATTTGATTCAACTCCTCCAATAAACAGAAGTATTAATAAAACTCCTGTAGCTAGTTGTGTCATCAGCCAATTCAAAGCAGAATCATTGCAATCTTTCAAGCATATGAGTTTAAGCAATCCATTTTGGGCCTCCATTGTGCATCATCAAGCCTAAAAAGAGAAAGGTGTTGATAACTTAGTGACGGCAGACAGGTGAATGAAAACTGAAATCCATTCCATGACAGCAGGCGCTGGTTAAACACAACACCTGCATTATAAAGAGGAGCTTACCTTCTGAAGCATGAGTAGTTGCCCAATTTCTTAAGTACTCAACAAAAACCAAAAACCAAACTATCCATGGAGTGTATGTTGGAATGAAAATAGTAAAACCTGAAATTATATTCACACATTACTTTCAAGAAAATATAAAAACAGAGAAGTTTTTAAGAAAATGAAGGGTAGGAGGCAGGAACATGAATGAAACTTACAAAAGAAAGACCAGAATTAAACAGTGAGGTCTTAGAGACGCAAATATGAGCCGTGATTCGAGAGGCGGGTCACCTGAAATCAAAAAGATAAACTGTGCAAAATAGGTTAAGAAAAATATAAAAATGAAAACACCTTGGTGGTTATATTCAAACATTCATAATTTACCTGATCGTTGACACGAAAGTAGCTTAAAAACCCGGCAAGATGAGTACCCCCAAGCTCCCCAGGTTAGTTACAGTACCGGCGGTCAGATCAAAATTTAAACGTGGACAAGCCAAACAGGTGAAAACACAAATTCACTGTCTCCACCACTGCCACACACACCACACCACACACAGACACACACTGCACACGTCCACCAACTTCCACATCCCAAACATGAAAATCAACAACAAAGAAAGACTAAATAAAACTGAATAGGTTAACAGTGCTAAAAATTACTGTCGCAAAATAATTAAAATTGCTTTTTAAAACTCTTGAAAAACTAAATTGACACCGAGGAGGTCATTTCTTTGTAGTCGGTTAGTCTCTGGTCAATTAAAGTTGGAGCGTTGATCTGCAACGGACTCTCATGGCCCATAAACCACGTGAACATCGACGAGCCGCCATAGCCAGTTTAAATCGGTTGACCTGTAGTAGACGCCACTTTCTTGAATTGTGCGAATCATTTTGAGTTGGTGTTTGACATAGTCGCGGTAAGTGCGCTAAGTACTAAGAGCTGTGGACTAAAGTGTGCGCAGTGTGCCCTTTTTATGTTTAGTTTTATTTGTGGTAATATCGGACTGTTTCACTTGGAGACAAGAGGTCATTCGAGAATGCTCCATTTGACTGTCGTCCCTTCTTTTCAGCGGTTCTATCTCTATGTTCAATTCTTCCCTTTTTCCAACTTTTGTCTGATCACAAACAATCTGTTTTAACTTTTGGCAGTGTCAGCACAATGGATACAGCTGATTTCAATGGTGTACTTTGCGAGAACATAAGGAAAATACTTCCTCATGTAGAAGAAAGTATGGCTGAACAGGTGGCAGAGTATGTAATGGGCATAGGAGTCAAGAAGGAAAGAGACCTTCGCCGCATCACAGTCGAAATGCTTAGCGACATTTTGGATTTTGTGGACTCATCAGATCTTGTGGAAGAGTGGCAAAATGCATATGGTTTGTGTGTTTGTGTTTGTTCTTTCTAATTCTACCTCTTGTTACTTAATTTTTCTTCTCTACTTATGAAATTTTTTTGTGTAGGGACTGCTCAACGAAAACCAACATCAGAAGGCTTAAGTGCTGATGCCACTGCAGGACCCTCTGGCAGCAGCGGAAGCACCTTTGCCACCAGACCCTCCAGCAGCAGTGGAAGCTTTCTGGCCACTGCCGGACCCTCAAGCAGCGTTGCCAGAGTCATGCCAGTATTCGATGTAGACAGTCCTTACATACCATCTAAAGTAAAGGAACCTATCAGAGACAAGAAGAGGCCATCTAGCAGTGCCAGAGAGGATATGGTTGCGCGCATTGTTGATAGATGCCGGGAAGTTGTGCCTGGTCTGGATAGAAATTACTTTAGTGAGGTGGCCCGTGTGTTAGTGACAACATACCCACACTCGTTCAAAGACACACTGCCTGTCAGCAAGCACGGAAGTGACAGCTTGGCTCGGCAGTTAAAAGTAAAATTTGATAATGACAGGAGGCCAGTAACCAGCAGAGTTGCAAAGGAAAATGTGGCACCCTCTATAAAAGAAGCTTATAGATGTGAATTATGGAATCCACCTCTTCCTGATGGACAGACCAAGGAATCACAGGAAAGATTAATGAATGATCTCATCGCAATGTCTAAACTACAGAAAAGTAAAATCGATATGAGGGCTTTAAGATCCAAATTGACTGACTCATACTATCTTCAAAGACTTCACATTAATGGGTCATTACCAGAAGCTGCAAAGCAAAAGAGAAAGCGTACTCACAAGGAAGCTAACCAGGGCCAAGAAGCTCAGCGTATTCAAGGTTTGAAGATCACTGCTTTGAGAGCAAATTGGCCGTTCCTGTTTTCCCCTGCAGGACTGAACATTCACTTAAAACAATTAACCAATGTGGATTTCAAAGAATGCCTTACACTGGTGTAAATTTTATCAGAACTTTCTGATTGATTTTCTGATTTCTGAATGCCAATCAGAAATATCCTGATTTATTTCCTGATTTTTTATTGTCATTCAGAAAAATCCTGATTGACTACCGACTATCAGAAAATTCCTGACTTCTGATTTCCTGATATCTGATTTCTGATAGCCAATCAGAACTTTTCTGATTGGTTTTCTGATTTTTGAAAGTCAATCAGAATTATTTTGAGTTCTGATTCCCACTCGGGAAATCTTTGATTGGTTTTCTGATTTCTGATTGCCATTCAGGAATCAGAAAGAAACATCAGGAAATCCTGATGTGGGCAAAATACAGAGGCCTATAAAATGGAAAGTTTTCATTATTTCGGCTTCAAATTTGGTATATGGCATGTTCAGCAAAATTGACTAGGGCCATTTTAATTTCAAAGACATCGGTTCATATTTACTGGCATGTAGGGGCCTGATCACGAGCTATCAAAAATCTGACTTAAGATTTGGATCGGACTCAGTTTTTACCCCCCAGAGAAGTTTTCACCGATTTTGTATGTGCCCCGGCTTGGCCATGTCACCGATGTTAAAATTTGTCTTACCAATCAGAACTATCCACTCTGAAAAAACACAATCAGAACCAGTCAATCAGAAAAAGGACCAATCAGAAATCGCCAATCAGAGGTGCGCGAAAATATATCTGGATTTTCCAATCAGAAAACCGCGAATTTAGATCAGGATTTTAACATCAGAAATATCCTGATTGACCATTCCTGATTGAAATCCTGATGAAATTTACACCAGTGTAGTACATTTATTAAAGAAGAAGCCACTGATGTAATGGATTTCTTGGCTACAAAAAATGAGGAACTTGCCAGAATCAATAGAAAAGCTTCCCGGATACAAGACCAGGAAGGTCAATCATCAGGTATCGTGAAACTTGTTGCAGTCTTGGAAATGCTTATCAGGTTCTTTGGTGACAAGATGGCTTCATTTATTAGATTTACTGAGGTTGGTATAATTAAGGGCAGAGTGGTTAAATTTAAAATAAACGACATCCTTTCAAATTTGAAATTTACTTTTTACAGAAGACCACTACTTATGATGAAATAAAAGATTTTGCTGATCTCCCTGAGGACAAGATTCCTATTCTAGTAGCAGCAGGTAATTGTGAATTATGTCCTCATGAAGATTTGTTATTCATAATGATGAGTATTTGTGAAAATCATCTGACTTATTCCTATTACTCTTTTTTAGGTGAATCCCTATATGAATTTGAAAAATTGTATGTGTTTATTGACAACACAGTCGTAGCCAGTGTCAAAAATATAGAAGAAGGGTTTGCTTTTATATTTACTTCATATTTTATTTTCAACATAGTCTTCGCCTCTGACCTTGCAACCCTGCTAACTTACACTCAAAGGTAAGAATCACCAGTCACACCGCAACCATCCTAAGAATTTAAGTTGTGATTTAAACTAAAATACTTTTTTGTTTTGTTTTGCAGAGCCATTGCCCGGATCAATCCAGATGGTAAAGGGAGCAAAAGTTGCAACCCTACAATTACAAGAAAAGTGAATGACAAGGTTGTGAAGTTTGTAAATAAAATGAATGAGTATAAACAGAAGATGGAGGAAGAAAAGAGAGATGACTTAACTTAGACATTGACTATATTCAACAATATTTTTGCCTCTCTTGGCTGCTGTCTCTTGTCTCTCAACTTTTTATATTTAATTCTGCATAGAATATGGATAATTTCTCACTTGTACACAATCTCTCTTGTCAAATGCCTTCCTTGGCTGGTGTCTTTTGTCTTTAAACTTGTTGTATTTAATTGTGCATAGAAAGCACTTAAACATTGACGATTTCTTACTTCTTTACATTGTTCAACAATTAAGTAATAATACCCTGTGCCCTAAATGTTGTCATCCCATCTTATTTTCTACCCTGACCAATAACTGCTTTACATATTTGCAATATGTTGTCAGCAACTTTTTATTATGTTGATTCTGTTAGGCAAGTCTTGAAACATTAGTTGTACCAATGAGAAATCCTTGAGTCCAAATGGCATGAGTGTGTACTAGGTAAACTGAAACTCAAGACTATTTACTCAATTCAGTCACCGCAAAATAATTTCTGGTATCAATACATGTCCACGAATATTCAACCAAATTATGGTACTTCAAAACATTGAGCCAGACATCATATGTATGTAAATTAAAAGTTTCCACAAAAATTTTAGTCGTAAAATTGTTTACAAAGTTGATGCACTGCACAACTTAACTGCGTTTTGGGTAAGAATTTTTTGTTAAAAGAAACTTGAGTGTAGACATTTTATTTATTTTCTTCAATGTCATAAATTCATAATAATATGAAAATTTCAAGGCAGTTGAAAGCGAAAAAACAAGCAATCAACTCCAGGCAAAGCAACATTTACAATTTATTTAATCAAGAACATGTCGAAGGGCAAGCCCTGTACAGATGTAGAGATGCAGTTGTAAACATGGCGGCAATGATTTACAGATATACTACATACAAATATGCAAATGAGCAGAGATACAAACTAAGTGAAAAAGGTAACACATTGTAGTAACAAGCAAAACTTTTTAAGTAAGTTGAAAAAGCCCAGAAGATAGTATTTACAGCTTACAATGTACAATATTAATGGGCACTAAACTTAAAAGGTACAGCTTGACAAGCACGTTTTAGGAGACGACTAGAAGTGCTTGCATTAAGAGGAGGATTTCGAGCAAAAGTAATCCTTAACTTTTGATGTTAGATTAAAACAAATATGTTCCTTTTGGTTCAAACATAATCTTAAAATCTTTTTCAGTAGAGAAGACTAAAATAGATGATATTTCCGTACAAGTTTTTCAAACAGTCAAAAATAGCATGTGATGAAATAAAATGGAGTCTGAATAAAAAGCAAAGGTTTGATCTGCTTTTAAAAATAAATTATGGAGGCACTATCTTGATGACAGGAAAAACAGAGCAAGTTAATGAGAACCTTAGATGATGGAACCAGGTCTGCTACCCAAATACTCCAGGGACTTCCAAAACAACACAAAAATCTCACAACCAGAGGGAAACTTATAAATGGGTAGATGATCTAAGCAAAGGTATTAAAGAGTGTGCCCATACTTTATGAACAATTTCATGCCACTTTTAGAGGATCACAAAATAGGAAATCATGCCTCAGAATTTCTGAGGAACTTAGGATCATGAGAAGCTGTAACAGATGTACAGCCCTCATAAAAACCAAAGATCTTTGGGCAACAAGGATTAACAAAAGTAAATAAATATTATACAATAGGCCTAGATTAGCAGCCACCGCTGGATTTTATACAAAACAATTGGTGGAATAGATAATAAAATTTAAAAAAAAATACCTCCTGACTAGACAAAACAAAAATTGCTGCCAATGCTTGACTTTGATGACAAGGTTGTTTTTTTTTTGTTTTGTTTTTACTAAGGCCTTACTTGTACTTGTGGATGAAAATCTTGTTTCATGTTAGTTATGGTTCTAGTAACAAAGAGAAGCATCCTTAAAAAAAAAACTGTTCTGTTGAATGAACTTATTTGCATCAAGGCATGAATAGAAAGCCAAACTGACAAGAGCTTAAGCTATAACTGAGAAGTTATTTGTATACTGAGTCAAGCATCGGCAGCAACAGAACTGAAGATTAAAACTTAAGAATTAATTCACGAGACTCAACAAATAGGACTATTTCAGCTAGTAGAAATGGGAAGAATAAGACTAAACTGAAGCGAGGGAAGAACATGCAAGAAGTTTAACCGCTCTGCCAAGTCAGACCAGAGGCGCTGGGTACCGCATGAAAACCGAAGCCCTCAGTTGAACACATGATAAAGGCGATGGATTCCCTTACAGCTGTGAACAAAATGAAACAGACCAACAGGAGTATTAAAATAAAAGCATGCCAGTTCCAAAAAAAAACAAAAAAACAATTTTAATAATTTGCTTGTGGTTGTTGTTTTCTGAAAAAAGAAAAACTTCTTATCTCAAAAATTTTCTCTTGCTTTCCCTCATCTACACACATAAATTGTCATCCAAACAGAAAGAATTTAATAAAATAATGTGGGTAAAATGTTTAAGCAAGTAGGTTAAGCCTGCTAGAGCTTTTGCTCAAAATATGATGAAGGAACCGTGACAGAGTCAATAGTTCTCCACATGCAGGACACCAACACAAACACCTGCTTATGTGTTACCAGAAATCCTCACATGATGCAATCAAAGCTAAATCAGCCGGAATAACCATGAAATGGGGGGGGGGACAACAAACACCTGTTGAGACATACAATATGTCTTAATGCTATGGTAAGGAGTTCGAACGTAAGAGAAAGTGACAAAGCAAGAAGGCACCCAAATTCAGGCAAGTTTGAAATACTTCTCCCAGGCCAAAAAGAGGGGGAGGGGAAGGGGGGAGGGGGAGTGGGAGTTAAGTGCAATGAAACCATCTTATTTAATTGTTTGCCACTGCAGACATTTGCAGAGAAACGGATTGAACGAAGGAAAATGTTGCCTTGAGCAAGTTCATTGGGAGATTCCCTTTTAACATTCACAACACGCTGTGAGGGAAATGACGTACAGAAAGAGATCTTAAAGTGAGGATGTAAACATCTGTGGGCTTCAGCTAAAGACATAAAATAAACTTACAAACTATTCAAACCTTACTCTTTATGTTGATTCAAGTCAGCTGGTAATGAGGTTCCAAGAGAACACCCGTCCACATTGCTGACTCCTTTGGTGGAAAGGTTCCTTTGCTCCAGAAAAATAGCCATTTTCATAGCTGTTCCATGAAGAACAGGCTGGTGGAAATACTCCACCAAATAATTCGTGTTGGATTTGTTGATTCCTGCAGACAGATGCCATAATAATAAATTAGCTGTACAGTCAAAATCTGTTAATAAACCTCTAGAAGTGCAAAGCATAAGCTGTGAGTGTGCATCCAATGACAAGGTTAGGGACTGAAGTTAGAGAGAGAACTTAAGCAATACTGCACAACACATACTACAAAGCGCCAGGTTGATTCAAGGGCACTTTAGCTATAAATAAAATACATCAACCTGTGGGAAACTTAAACGGACTTAAAGAGAAGATAGTGGAACAAGATGCCACCAACAAAAGAAGAGTTTGCATTCAAACAAATGGTGAGAAATGCAGGGCATGTGTGAGAGAGACAAAAGTGCTTGACAACAACAACACTCGCCGGATTGTGCGATGAGAAGGGGATTTTAACCTCTTAGTACATCAGCAGACAACAAGCCACAGCTGTATTTTGTTTCCGAAGCAGATCATGCCGGATGCGCTCGTTACGCTTACCAAATATGGGGCTTGAAGGGTGGAAAACACGACTAATCAATCCATTATCAAGAAAGGAACATTAATGGACAACATGAAACCGCATCTAGGCGCCTCTTGCAGCGAGTAGGCTAAAATGTTAATCTCAGAATACACCTGAAGTAAGCTTGAAACTCTGCGCTAGCAAATCAATAAAGTCTTGCAAGTGCACACAAATAACCAAGACAGTAGATTCAATGAAGGATTGCTCCCAGCTCCCCTCGAATCGAAGCTGCGCCAGCGTCCTGCGTACACACACCGACCTTGACTGCAAATAACATGGCAGGAGTTGTAGTACCTAGGAATTTCCCATATTCCGCATCTCAAAATTTGAAAACAAAAACCATTCACTCAAAAGAGTTATAACTACTTTTGACTCTATTGAAGGGTTAATTCCCGAAAAACAATAGAAATTTTGCTCATTAGAGTTGGTGATATCTGTTGGTGTTTGTGGATTTCGTCTCACACAGTTCGTTTGAAACTTTGGACGCAATCTGACTACTGGAGTTTATGTTTTGTGAGCCAAAAACATGAATTAGGACCTCTAGGTATGTAAATTTGAAATGCTGTTCAACTTAGTCATGGTCCACTCGACAGCTTTGTTTTAACGTGGAAAATATACACCAGTATTTTATTGTGGAGTTGTGCCATTGACCAACTTTTAAATTAATCTGTGAACAATACTCATTGTTTTTATACAACTCTGTTGTTTAACCATCACCAATATTGTTTGTAAACAACGATGTTGTTAAATGATGATATGCTTTGTGCTATTTGGCAATTCGGTATGCAGGGGAAGGTGAAGAATGAGTTTGTTTCAGGAAAGTTGAAGTAATCTGTAAATTATACTGGCTGCATGAGAACAATCACGTCATCAACTGATGACATAGTTTGGCATTTGTACCATGGAAAAGAAATTAAAAAATGTTTGTTGGGGTTTGTTGGATGAAAGTTAAATTAATCTGGTAACAATCTTGTTGTAAGTAAACAATCCTGTCATTCACTGACAACATAGTTAGACATTTGAACATGTAAGGAAAGGTGAAGTGCAAGTTTGTTTGAGGGAGTTAAAATAATGTGCAAACAATACTCGTTGTTTGTAAACAACCATGTCGTTGAACTACGACAAAGTCAAGTAAAACAAATGGGTTGTTGGGGAAAAGTAAAAGTAATCTATAAACGATATTGTTGCATGTAAGCGGACATATTGTATACTGATTGTATGTTGTTGATGACTTCATGACCGATAATATTCCAGCCACCATTAATTGAAAAGTGGTTGATGGATGACGACTTCATCAGGTGACGACACTATAGTTACAACATATTCAGTTGGTAAACATAATGTGTCGCTAAAAACCTTTACGACACCAGAGTCGTAAAATTACAACACTATTTCTAACAGTGCAAGGAAGGAGAAACTCAGTTCGAAGCTCGAGTACCTCCTATTAAAATAAGTTGGATCCCGAGGACAGCACTTAAGTTGAGCGACTCTCAATCGTCCCATGAATACGCAGTGAATCCTCTGCCAGTGCATGTATGTACACAGTGAAGACTGTTTATATGTTTATTCTTCTAGTCCCAAAAAATAATTGTGGTTCTTTAATATTATTTTTTTCTCTCTTTTTTTTAAAGGATCAACATCAAGAATTATGTCACAATGACTACCTGAAGGAGATCAATCTGATGGAGCATGGATCCTTTCATGATTTGAACTCAAGTCCACTTCCACCACCTACTTCTGACATTCTGGGAACTGACTTGCCCAACCCAGATGTACAGAAAAATACGATTCCTCAGCTGAAGACTTGGCTGAAGCTAAAGGGTCTACCTGTAGGAGGAACGAAAGCGCAACTTGTGAAAAGGTGGGCGCTTTCTTGGCACATTTTAATGAAAATTGTCGTTGCAAGTCCAATAGTGTAACAACTTACTGAACCGATTATTTATTTCAGAGCTGAGAATTTCATTGTCAATGCCACTGTGAAAGAGATAGACTCCATGGAGCATGGATCCTTTCATGATTTTAACTCAAGTCCACCTCCAGCACCTACTTCCGACATTCTGGGTGCTGACTTACCCAACCGAAACATCGACAAAAACACAATTCCTCAGCTAAAAACTTGGCTGAAGCTGAAGGGTTTACCTGTAGGAGGAACAAAACCTCAACTTGTGAAAAGGTGGGTGCTTTTTTGCCACATTATAATGTAAATTGCCGCTGCATGTTAAATAGTGTCACAACTTACTGAACCGATTATATATTTCAGAGCTCAGAATTTCATTACTAGGGGTCAGGTCAATGTGATAAACCCGAAAAAGGGCAAATATCCCCACAAAAAGCCTGTGTCAATGGATATTTCTCAGGTACAGCACATTTCAAAATAATTCCATCAGTGTCCTTTACAAGCCTGTGCTCATTTTAATTACTTGCATAATTTTTATTACATTTGTAGGATTTGAATAGGCTTCAAAATAGTGACATTTTCCAAACCGGTGGATGGGATATTTTTCCAAGCAGAGACATTCCAACAAACTTTAATTTTGGTAGCGTGTCCCACTATTTGGTGGAGACTATGCCTCAACTAGAAAACACTGAAGAAGGATCCGACGGAGAGTCCTCTGGTGATGAGGAAGTGGAGGAAGAAATTGAAATTAGTGACCCTTTTGAAGATGTTGAAAGCAAGGCAATAAAAATTAGCAAGAAGCTGCGTAGAGGCCTTGAGTATGTGAAGAGCAAGTATGTGCGAAATGTGCAGGATTCACACTGAAAATGTAACGGAAAGACTTTGCGCCAAAATGTGGCGAGACAAAAAGTCTTGCCAACTTGGTCAGACCTGAAAGTCTCGCCAAGACTCGGTTAGACACAATTGTCTCGCCACAAAATGGTGAGACTTTTTGTCTGACCGCGCTACAGGCCGCATGGACCGTATTGACTGGGTTCAAAAGTCTGACCTCATTGTGGTCAGACACAAAAGTCTCGCCATTTTGTGGCGAGACATTTTTGTCTGACCAAATTTTGGTGAGACTTCAGTGTCTGACCAAACCTGGGCAAGACATTTTTTCTCGCCTCTGGAGTGGCGAGAAGTATGACCTTTGGATTTATAGTGCATTGCCAGGCAACATCCACGTGTACAAAGGACTTGTGAGAGCATCAATGAGGAAGAAGGCCTATGCTGTGAAAGTGGCTCTTTCTCAGATTTCAGGGAGTGTCTTGAAATGCAGTTGTGCCTGCCCTCAGAGAACTCTGGGAAGGTGCAGTCACATTGGTGCTCTGCTGCTTTTTATTTTATTACATATGAATTTGAATGGCTCTGAGGGTAAGTGCATTTCATCAATAGTAAGTTTTGTCATCACACAAACATTGAATTTTGTAACCTAGGAAGGAGTTGTATCTCATTCAGACAGATACCCACTGGTACGCATACTCACACGGAGAGTTGGTACATGACTTAAGGTTGAAATTTGACTCCGTTGTTGATTTTGGGCTGAAATCGGTGAGTGTTGTACTCAATGTCCTGCATCCTTTGATCATTACTCCATGGCGAGTGGTTTTGTTTGTCTCTTCACTCTGGCTGTCAATTCGTGTCACTCACTCCTCAATCGCTGAATCATCAATCTCGATCTCAACCACCACCCCACTAGTGGGGCTGAATTTGTTGCGCGCCTTGTAGTAATGTATAAGGCTGTCTCCTCTTTTAATGTCACTTTACTTTCTGGATTCATGACAGGCAACAAAAAAGAAACACCCTTTTGTTCAGAAG
Source organism: Stenchaetothrips biformis (assembly GCA_030522485.1). Lineage (NCBI taxonomy): Eukaryota > Metazoa > Arthropoda > Insecta > Thysanoptera > Thripidae > Stenchaetothrips > Stenchaetothrips biformis. Next base: position 2,085,522 of record CM060101.1, read on the forward strand.
AATATACTTCTGTCAGTTGCATGACATAAGCCATAGCAAGGGGTAAATGAGTTTCTAATAATTGTGTTCGTAAATAAGTTGAAGTCTGTTTTATTTTTGTTACAAATTGGAACGTACTTTTCTTGCATGACAGCAGTGTTGCATGTAAAAACAAAACAATGAAACAATCGTTTGTGCATCATTCAATCATTTTTAATTTGTCAGAAACTAAAACATACTTTAGGAAACACATTACCACAGCATGAGACTAACAAAGTATGTATCAATTCTTTTATAAGTTTAAACCCTTTTAATTCTTTCAGAAATTGAATCGTATTCTACATGCATGGTGGACAATGTTGGCATGGCATGAACTAATTACGTTTAATTAACATCAATATTTGGACTAGTGGTAACTTATTGCATGATTACATGAGGTATGCCCATGAGAGTTGGGGATGGCTTGAAAATTAAAAAAATCCAATTGAGTTTCATATTACTCCTCTTGCTTCCAAAATAATTGCACCTATGCATCATCTTCTTTGTTCCTCACAACAAATTTGGTATCATGTATGCGAGAAGGTTGAAAATTTCTCAGGTATGCCGCAATGTATACCAGATTGTCCAATGTGGAGAGCATGGTCATAGGAATCGTGCCATGGTCCAGAACTTCTTGCCACTGCTTCTGCTGCCAGCTTCACCTTGGCTCCAGTTAATCATGGTAAATACAATACTTTACCACTAAAATCAACCATTTATTTTTAAACCAATTTTTTTTAAAAACATTTTTTGTATCTTTTCCAGGATCAACCCTTCATTTGAATGATTTTTTGTCGGAGCCTGCTGATGATTCAGACTTAGAGGACAATTCTGATAGGATTGGTTCTCACCATCCTGCATTCGATCAGTGCCTCGACTTTGAGCCAGGTTTTGAGTCCGAGAATTATTGGCTGAGCGATTAGCGAAGCCAGTTACTTCACTGGGGTTGAAAAGTTTTGTCTGTCTGTCTGTCTGTCTGTTTGTCTGTCTGTCTGTGTGTCCGCACTACTCCTCCCAAACGGCTTGGACGATCTGGCTGAGATTTTGCAGGGTTATTAGGTATGACCTTGGCTCGCCACACGCAAAAATTCAGCTTTCTATCTCATTCCATTCAGTCGTAGTAACGAAAAAACACTAAAAAAACGGCAGAAAAAGTGCAACTTTTCAGTGACTTTATATTTTAGAGACATTTTTACATTGTTTCTTATGTTTTTGAAGTTCCTGATGACTAAAATGAAATCAATTTCGACCACTGACCAAACTTTTAACTGCGAATTGGCTATCTCGGCCCGAATTTACTAACATAATCAACTTCGACCCTTCATCTTAAAAAAAGAGGGTTGACCGACTCAAAAATTTTTATTGCAGATTTCCATAGGTCTCGGCAAGACCTTTTCAAAGAGGGGTCGGAAGGGGGGTCTAGGAGCCCGACTTCATTAGTTGGCCGAATCAGGATCTTGAAAAAAGGGGAGCGACCGACTAAAAAATTTTATTGCCGATTTCGATAGGTCTCGGCAAGACCTTTTCAAAGAGGGGTCGGAAGGGGGGTCTAGGAGCCCGACTTCATTAGTTCGCCGAATCAGGATCTTGAAAAAAGGGGATCGACCGACTAAAATTTTTTATTGCAGATTTCGATAGGTCTCGGCAAGACCTTTACAAAGAGGGGTCGGAAGGGGGGTCTAGGAGCCCGACTTCATCAGTTTGCCGAATCAGGATCTTGAGAAAAGGGGGTCGACCGACTAAAAAATTTTATTGCAGATTTCACGTGGTGCATTACTCAATGCCTCAAAAATCCTAGAGTAGTGCACTAAGTGATGAATGGTTGAAGTATTTTATATCAGAAATATATTAGAATACAAGTCTAGGAAGCCCCTACGTGTTTGACACTTTGGTCAGGAGTCCTAATGGATTTCATTTTCGTCATCAGCACCTTCCAAACTATGCGAAACAATGTAAAAATGTCTCTTAGTTGAAAAGTCACAAAAAAGTTGCACTTTCTCTGCCTTTTTTTGTGTTTTTTCGTTGTAACAACGGAATGAATTGAGATAGAAAACTAAACTTTTGCTTGTAGTGAGCCAAAGTCATACCTAATAACGCTGCAAAATATCATTCAGATCGGCCGAGTCGTGCAGGAGAAGTAGTGCTGACGCACACACAGACAAGGAGACACAACTTTCCAACCCCAGTGAAATAACTGGCTTGGCTGATCGCTCAGCCAATAATGTTTAAAAAAATGGGGTCGAGATAGCCCTTATCCTGGGTAAAACTTTGGTCAGGGGTCAAAACCGATGTCATTTTCGTCATCACTTCTTTCGAAAAGATACGAAACTGTTGTGTCCTTGGTTAGACTGGCTGTGTCGGACTTAGGCAAATGTTAACCAGAAACCTTGACTTATCGCTTGGAAGAAGGTGGTCCAGGCCAGAGCTGTGCATATCCATCCGTTTGGCATCCGTTCCATCCGCCGCCTCGCTGCGGGCGGGTCGACTGCTACTAGACCCGCCCAATCCGCCCAACGCATCTGCTCCATCCGTTCCATCCACCACCTGCTGGGTGGGCATTTGTCTCTCTCGCACTCCCAGTGGCGCCGCTCGTTCCGTCTCGCTCTCACGGCCAGCGGCGGAGTGGCTTGGCGTAGCTGCGTCACCTGTACCGTCTGAACTGCGTTCGCTAGACGACACAACGCGCTAGGATCGTCACCCGAAAAGACTAGAACCCCACCCCTCGTCGTGTTCTTCAGACCAGCGTGTTTCTCAGAGTCCTGCCAAAGCCTAATTCAGGTGCTTTTTGAAAATGTCATTAATTTTTGCAGAGCCATTGTAGAATGCTATAACTTCTTTCATTTTTGTTATTGCAGTCTTGCAGGCCAAAAGATTGTTGGATTTTTTCAGGGAATCATTTAGAATGTGGTTGAGGCATGGGCACCTCTTAGCCAGAGGAGCAAATTTTTGAATTTCTGCAAAGGCACCTTTAATGTGTGACGCCATAACAGCACTGTTAACTGTGCCAACTCGCACGCACCAGCCTTTCAAATCTAGGTTTACCTTTGAACATAAGTCAACAACGATGTGCCCTAGGGCTATGCCAGTGAGCCGTTTCTCACCCCCTTCGGAAATGTCCTCCGAACGAATAGCTTGATAACAGTCTACGTAGCACAGGAAGTCCTCACGGACAACTGTTACCTCGCCCTTGCCTTTGACGAACTCCTTGTGAATGTACCCAATTGACACAGACATCAGCTCTTTGCGGGATCCATCAGTAGTCTCATCACAAATAACAGAAAACCAAGGCGATTTTCTGATTTTACTGCAAAGCACCCCACGAATTTCTTCGCCACAGCATTCAATGAGTTCATTTTGTGTGGTCTTACTTATATATGTAGATCGTTTAGAGGAGTCCTCCAAATGTTTTTTCAGGACCGTAACCTCAAGAGTGCTGTAAAGTTCCCGTCATTTTCAGTAATGCTGCCGGTGTGGTTTGTTAGTGGGAGTGACTCCAGAAGTGAGCCATCGTCTCTATGACCCCTGACAAGGGAACGTTTTCCGGTGATACAGTCAGAATTCGATGGCGCCTTGAAACGTTGTTCCTTGGACCCTAAGACAAGGTTTGGCACCGGTTTTAGCTGCCCGTAGGGGATTTGAGGCTGTTCCGGGGTAAATAAGATCCAAAAAAGGGTGAAAAAAGTAAAAAACATGATTTTGGCAAAGATATTACAAAACGGTCTAAGACGTCCAATCACAAAGAACTTTTAAACTTTTGACAAAAAACAGACTTTTATGTAAAAAAAATTCAAAAAATGTCATTTTAAGTTAAAAGTTAAGAAAATCTCATTTTTGTAAGAAGTTAAAAAATGACAAGTTGTCGGTTTTGACCTGAAAATAGGGTTTCCTTTTACTTTCCACTAAAATAGGTATTTTTCTTCATAAATTGGTAATTTTCGTGTGTGTGGATGGTTAAGACCATTCGGCAACGTTTATGTCAAAATCGTGATTTTTGCCTTTTTCACCTTTTTTCGGGTCTTATTTCCTTCGGATTAGCCTCAAACTCCCTACGGGCAGCTGAAACCGGTGCCAAACCTTGTCTAAGAGTCCAAGGAACAACGTTTCAAGGCGCCATCGAATTCTAACTGTATCACCAGAAAACGTTCCCTTGTGAGAGCTATGTCTTGCTGACCACATAACACTATGGTTTTTAAAATAGGCAGCAGCCGTTGTCTGTTTTCCTCGACTTCAGCCCGTCTTTTGGCGTCAAGACGGTTGTAAGTACAGTGTGGTAAGTACAGTGGTCCCTCTATATAAGCACCCTCTATATAAGCATTTTTTAGTGGCGGCCCCCGCTTACGCACGGGGGTCGAGCCGGACCCGAGCTCGCCCGCGCCCCGGAGTTTGACGAAGGGACGACAGCTTTATTGGACTCGGTCTGCGGTGCAAGGTGCGCTCTATCGCTATATCGCCCGAAACTACTCTTTTCGCACCGTTACATGCACTCCAAGCCAGCCGGGGGTCGGTATGAAATCGGCACAGCGCAGCGGTCCCTGCCTCGACCCTACCTGCACAGCAAATCCAAGTGTAGGACAAGTACGCACTATTTAGTGCGTACCAAAATGTCCTACACTTGGAAGCGTAGACCAGCATGTCCTACGCTTGGAAGCGTAGGACAGCTTGAGGTCTACGCTTGGAAGTGTAGGACACAATTTGTCCTACACTTGGAAGTGTAGACCAGTGTTTGTCCTACGTTTGAGTGCAAGGTACTCCAGTCAAACACACATACTATCATACATCAACGGTGTTTTTTTTGTTTTTGCCTTCACTGTCATGTAGGCCACAAACATAACTTATCAGGCTTACTAGAAATTAATGCTCATTATTATTTTTCTGACTGTTGCTTTGAAACCTTCCACAAACAAGGTAACAGAGACGTCAACAAAGCACTTGTCTGGAGGTTTGGATCCATATGACCAATACAGATGATCAGAGAATGAAGAAGGAAAAGAAACAAAGGGAAAGAGCACTTACATTATGTCAGGTGTAAAGTCCAAGTACTAGGGAAGCATGCTGGCGGCTGAATCCAAAGTGAAAACGATAGGGTGCTTGATGCCAAAGCCCAGCTGGCGTCTGCAGCACTGCGAGCCTAGCCTAGGCCGGCTAACCCTGTGTTCCAGGTTGGCAAGCACTCAGTCCGGTTCCTGCATCCGCGGGCTGATTCCCACGACGTTCCACATCGAACCCGGCACTGTTCCAAGTTCACACTCGAGCTGTGTCCAAAAATCACTCACACGACACAAAGATTTCCACATTTCTACCCGACCGAGTTACGAAAACGAAGTTTCAAATCACAACAACAGAGCACACGGCAGTCAATTGTTTTTTGTTTCTGCTGCTGATGACCAGAGGATGAGAAATATATTGTAGCGCCACTGCGCTAAATTTCTCATCTAATGAAGCGCAGAACAGCGCGGGTTTTTGAAACCTGTAGTAACGGCTAAAAATGGCTTCGACGTCCGACCTGACTGGCACTTTCCTGGTGGAATTTGGCCCAAGAATCAAAAAGATTGAAGTGAATTGCAACATCACGCCATTTAGAAGAAGTTTGGAAAGTACCATTCGACGAGCAATGATGGGAGACCCCATGCTTAAGACCCATGCTCTTAAAGGGTTCTTCATGACTCAACCTGATGCCACCTCCAACTTTGACATCGAAATTGATGATTCTACCGAGTTTTGGCAGGTAGACACGGATCGTCCTATTGAGCTGATGTTGCACAGCACAGCAAACTTTGTGAGTATGTCAAAGGGTACAATGATATCTGCAGGCTGATTGCGAGCACTGCTTTCCTTGCTCTGTCTGTCTGTCTCTCTCTCTCTCTCTCTCTCTCTCTCTCTCTCTCTCTCTCTCTCTCGCACTCATGGGGCATCGCGTATGGGTGCGAGAGAGACAGACGGACTGAAGCATTTTAAAGGTTTTTCTGCTGGCTTCTGTGTTTCCTATTGTCTCCAAGCACTTTTAAATAAAGAAATGTGAAAACAAGTTAGCTATTAGTTTATTTACTTTTACTTGTGCAATGCTATATCAATTCTTTTCTGCTTGAAGGAAATTCCATCAGTGCCTCCCAACGGAGCCCAGAGTCATCCAAACCGTAGCCAGTCGAACCAGCCTGGGCAGACCAAGGCTCAAGTTGCAACCGTTCCACATAAAGTAGCGGAATATTTGGAAAATATAGGTAAGATTTAGCTGTTGTTTGTGACACAATAAGGAAGACTTAAGTTTTTTATATGCAATTAAGTATGTTTTAATACAGGTATGAACGTCCACTTAACACCTACTGAGACACCTGTTGTTGAAACACTGGTTGAGACTGAAGAGGAAGCAACAACATCAAAATGGTGAGAACAAGTAATATTTTGGTAAACACGTACACTGTAAGCCATAAATAGATCTTATTTGCTCCAAAGAAACTTCATTGCCTGACAATTTGAGCCATAATAAAAATATATCGGATATAAAAACAGAAGTATTGTGTTGTCAAATATTTTTAAAAGTGGCATGAGTTCCTCAAAATAAAATTATATTACAAGTCTTATGAAGTAAAAGTAAAGTCATTTCACAATTATAAAACTGACTTAAAATTGAACTAGCTTAAAATGAATATTTATGTCACAAGTTACACAACTTTCAAGTGGCATCAATTCTTTCATAAAAATATTAATTGCACAGATCTGATATGCATTTTAGTCAACATTCTCAAGTCCAAAGTCAGGACGATGTTCCCCTTAGCTAAGTATAAATTATGTTTTAATGAGCACTGAAGTTTACTATCTTTCAATGTTTGTATTCAGCAGCAGCAAGCAACAGAGGCATGAGAGTCACCAGAAAGATATTATTCTTTCAAGTCCACCGGCTAGAAGGTATGAGTAAGCTGTGATAACCTTCTGTTTCTAAAATGAGAGCTTATCTTAAAATTTTTCTCAATCGTTGTCTTCAGGGGCAAGAAGAGAAGGTCTGAGCCTGAATCACCAGAATCTCCAGTAGGAGAGTATTTGGAGAAGGTCTTGAAAAGGAGAGAGGCACTCAAAGAACTTGCAAATCAACTCGTACCGAAAGAAGCACCAAAGCTACGAGCTGTAACAAAGAAGCAAGAGAAAAAGAAAGGTTATCCACTTTGCAATGAGTTACTTTTCATAATTTTACAACTCTTGAAAGTGTCAATGTAACTGCTTTGATTCCGTTCCCAGGAAAAGAGAATATTGAAAGGCGGATCATGCCCAAGAGAGCAGCGAAAGATAAGTCCAAAGACTCGACAGATGAGACAGAACCCGAAACAGATAAGGCAGGTCCGGAAGAAAGTTCCAGCACTGGTGAGGTCCCACAAGCTTCGCAAGGTCCACTATCAACTAACACAAAGAGAGTAGTTCAGGTAAGTTACATTACTACCTTTTCTGAATTTATACATCTAATAATAACAACAATAATTCAGTGCCTGCTAATTTATTACAGCTTAGAGTTGTAGGGAATTTTCATAAACTAAAGGTAAGTTGCAGTTGCATTGGACATTCTATATAAGTAGAAGTAAAATTACAAATAACTATTTTTGCATTGTGCCTGCAGGATAATAGGCCCATTGGGAAATGGATTACGAGATCAACCCCCCTGCCCCCATTTCCAAAGAAGTTAAAACAGAGGTTTGAAAGTGGCATCTATGATACCAGAGCAATTAACAAATTTTTGAAAGACCATGTGGAAAATGTCACTGGAGTAACTTCAATAACAAAGGGTGAATACAAAATACTTGGAGAGCAAGTTTCATACCGATTTAAAGCTATGAAATTAATAAATGCTGAAGGATACTCGGTGAGCAATTTCTAGTATCTGGATAAAATTAAATAATAACTTTTCATGGTAAACTAATTTTATTTTTTTTCTACAGCTAAAAGTAAAGAAGAAACTCAGTGACTGCTTCAGAAATGCAAGATACTATCCGAAGAAAAAGGCGAGGAGGGCAGCTCAGAGAATAGCGAGGAGAGCAGCAGCAGCACGGAATGTGTCACTTGAAGAAATGTAAACTATTGTCTATTACATTTTGACAAACATTGCAAATTGATTAAAACTATAATTTTTTTTACCTTAATCTGTGCACTTCTTTGCTCCAGGTTTGACGATACAGCTGAAGATGATGTAGAACCACAAGATCAGGTAGAACCACAAGATCAGGTAGAACCACAAGATGATGCAGACATGATTCTTCAAAAACCTGTGGTCAACAAACAAAGTGTAAAGATGTGTATTACTAAATCAACCAAAAGGATTCCTTTCATAAAAACACATGCAGTGCAGGAGGTGCTGAATAAATACCCATATCTAAAGGAAGCTGATTTGGTAAGAAGTAACCAGAACTTTGAACTTGGGATTTAAACTCTACACAAACTGAAATACAATCTAATCTTTCCTGTTGCAGCTTATTTATGAATACAGCACAAGGGTACCAATGCCGCTGGATATGTTAGAGGAACATTATGCTAAATACATCCCTTCACTATCACATATTTTAAATGAAGCTTTACCCTCACATGATGACGAGCAAGCCAAACTTATGCTTTTCAAAAAACTGGAAGACTTCTTCTCGGGAGGAGAGAACCATATACCTTCAATTCAATTTTGTGAAGTAGGTTTGACCTGCAGCTCTCAAATTTAGTGTTATTCAGTGCAAAGGATTGAATCTCTAAGAAATATTTTGTTATTAACAGGCATCAAACCGGAATGCTGTACCATTAAATTCAATACCAAAAGGCCAAGCTCCAGCCCTGGTAATACTCAAGGATGACAGCAAACTGCTGAGGAGTGCAACATTGATATTTGATGGTGGCATTCTTACAACAGCAAGCAATCCATCAGCCTTTGATTGCATAACTTTATTGATGGCAGGATACTGGGTATTTGACCTGGATTACCCGAACCCTTATAAGCAGCATATGGAATCCATAGAGGCTTTACTACATGACTGTGTAAAAGATAGAGCAAAAGAAGTAGCAAGATTTTCAAAAATGGATGAGTTTTTTAGGAAATTGACAATTGCAATTACTGTACAATAATTTTTTCTACTCTAATAGACACATTGTGTACCTGATAAAATAATGAGATTTGTGATCAGATATTTCAAATGGAACATATAAACCGTTCCAGAACAAGTCACTGGTACTTTGACAGAGTGGCGAAGTCCACTTCATCACCGAAACTGCTATTATTTTTGAAGACTTTTGGGTCCGCCCTGCCAAGGAATAAAACTACCTGTGAGAGCGATTTTGAGTTTAAGGAGCAGATCAGGACTTACAGAAGAAAATAAATAAATGGTTAGGCCTTTTATTTATTTTCTTCTGTAAGTCCTGATCTGCTCCTTAAACTCAAAATCGTTCACACAGGTTGTTTAATTGCTTGGCAGGGCGCACCCAAAAGTCATCCAAAATAATAGTAGTCTCGGCGATGAAGAGGACTTGCCCACTCTGTCAAAGTACCAGTGAAGTGAGCCCTCTGCAAAAATATTTTGGACTTACAGTTTATCACTTTATTGATTGTCATCTTTACATGAAGGCTTTGGTAAGATGGACAGTTGGAGAGATACCAGTCTAAAGTAAAGAAAACAAAAAGGGTTTGTTACATTAAATTACAATCCAAATGCAATCATATGATATTATAATAATTTAAACTTCTTACATGTAATCAAACACTCCATGTTTCCAACACGTTAAAATAATCAACTCAGGAACAGTATATTGTTGGAAACCATTGTGAAAATTCTATGATTTCTGAAAAAAAAAAAGTTTAAAACAGGAAAAATATTGAAATAAATGAATATTCGATTTATATTTCTTGTATGTCTATTTTAATTACCTTAAGTGATGAGAGGCAAAAGTCATTTGAAAGAAACCATGTCACAGCTTTCCACACTGAAATATGCTACATGTGAAGAATTCGGGCAAAGTGAACATTGCTCAAATGACCAGACAAGACACCTGTAAGTAAGAATTTATAAATGACCAGACAACACACTTGTAAGTAAGGAATTATGTTTGATATGAAATAACCTGTTATACAATTCACAGAATAGAGGAAACCAGATATCTTCTCATCAAAATATTCCTTGGTATTCCAGAAGTACTACTATTCCATGTATGAAGAATCAAATTAGCTGAAACAAAAAACACCAAATTACTTATGAGCAATCTTGCACTTCTAACAACATCAAATGTATAACATTTGTTAATACTGTAATACCTAATTACCTTAGGGAGAGAGGTCTATTTGGAGATTGTCCCTAGAACAGCCCAACAAAGAAAAAGGGAGTTGATCAAATCATTCATTCTTGGAGCACACAACAATCATTGAGGGCAACCTGTAAATATAAGAGACAAAAGAAAATTACCATCTTATTTGTAAGTAATTTATGTTCATCGCAAAATGACCAATTTTAGGGCATACCTTATTGAAACCTGTCCTATGCAACAATATCCCCTGAACTGCCAGACACAAGAAACGATTTTGTATTGTTGATGCCAAAATGCACATCAAATCTGGCAATAGGAAACTGCATGTTGAGGTCTGACAACCGAATGCACTCAGTAGCATGATCTCTTCCTTGAATCTGAAAGGCATTCAGCTGTGTCAGATGGTTTACTCTCAGCTTGTTGAATAGAAAGACCATTTCTTCACTGATGAGAAAAATCTTGTTGATTATTCCAAACCCAGGAACTCCATTGCTTGGGAGTGAAATTACAATATCCTTTTTCCATGTCCTTCCATGCTTCTCGAAAAGGCTAACATCAGAGACATCAACATTTGAGTCAAAATCAGGAAATGCTGTACAAATGACTTCTTTCTCTGGCAAAGATGAAAGTTTAACCAGTGGATTCTTTCTGATCGTATCCCCTTCATAGAGAAAAGTGCCATCAGCTCTACCATCCATGATCTCTGCATTCCTTGCACACAAATGCCTGCAGGCCAGAGAAAATTCTATGTTCTTCATATTGTTGATGATATCTACCAGCCTAGTGAATTCTCGATGCATAGCTTCATATCTAAAGCAGCCTTGTTGTCGGAGAGGCCCATGGAGGGTAATTTGAAGTCTCAGATGTTTCAAAGAATGCAATTTCAGAGTCTTGTATTCCGGATAGAGTCGAACAAATTTCTCTCCAAATGAAATGATTGCGTTATCTAAGTCATCCATATCCTTATCGGAGACCTCGAACTTCATGCCTGATGCAATCAATTTGATCAAATCTCCCAATAAATTCATTTTTTCTTCAGATACATTGTTGTGAGCAATGACAGCTAGAATGTGGATTAAGACAATCATTTGGGAAGCACTCTGCTTCAGTTTACTAGTAAGATGTGACTTCTCAATCATAGATGGCTTACTTCCATGCAAATGCCCAAAGTCACAACATTCCTGTAAGATTTCATTGACCCTCTTGAGTGAAACCTTTGGTTTTTCTGCAGGTGTTCTTTTCCTTTTGCTTGGATTGGTGGGCTCTTCTGGCTGTTCTGTCGCAGTTCTCTTCCCTTTTCTTCTGGAGCTCTGAGGCTGTTCTGCTTGTCTTCTTTTCCCTTTTCTTGGATTGGTGGGCTCCTCTTGCTGTTCTGCTGGAGTTCTCTTGCGTTTTCTAGAACTGCTGGAGTCCTGAGGCTGTTCTGCTGGTGTTTCGCTCTGATCTCTTGAGCTGGTGGGGTCCTGCAGGTGAACTGGGCGAGGAGTGCAAATTTCCAACAGAATCAAACGGCAAAGAAGTTCTCCTATGCCTTCAAAAAACACATGCAAAGGATCGAAGGGAAGGCACTTGGTAAGGTCAAAGCCCGGAACATCAGCTAGAGCACTTCTGGAGTTGATGCCAAGTTAACTGATGGATCAGGGTGATCTGAGTATGTGACAGCAGGGTTCACATCCTGAATAAATTCCTGCTCCTCTTCATCACTATCAAAAACTTCAATATCAGTCTGTGTTAAACTTAAACTTACTGTGGTTGGCATGGTAACTGGTGTTTTTGACTGAACTTGTTGCACATACTTCTTATGTTCTTCAATACGTCTCAGCAGTAAATAGTTTTCTTCAAAGTGCTCACAAAGCTCAAATCGAGTAGCCATGCAAATACGGCATGGCCTCAATGCAAAGTGCGACTCCTTAAATCCTCCAAGATTAGCTGCAGCAGGGATATCAGCTGCAACAAACTGCAGAATGCCATGGAAAATCCTTTTCTCTCCATTAATCGTAAATTCTACTCCTTCAGCCAATTCCTGCATATTTTTCACAAAGTACTTCAGTATTTCTTCATTACCATATTTTAAAGCCACTTCATATCTGGCAATAGCTAAAAGATTTATTGACTTCAATGTGGATCGCAGTTCTGGGTAGATGTTACCAAGACTCCAGTAATACATACGTAATTTGTGTTTTTTGGTTTTAGACTTGCAGGGGTCAGCGAATTCCACATCATCAACATGGATCACTATTGAGAGAACTTTGTTTCCATGCTTTTGAACAACAAAATTAAAGCGGTAAAAATAGCCATCAGTAACATTTCTAAAGACACCATCATGACTTGGTCTTGGGTTATCCACACAGTGCAAGACGTCTTTACAGTTCAGAAGTTGTTCCAGTTGCTTCAAGAAAGGTGGATAGTATGCATAGTCAGAGGGGACTTTGTGAGATACTCCACGGCAAAATACAACTTTCTAATCCAAAACAATTTGAGTCAGTCCGAAAGGAAGGTTGTCACTGCTTCTATGAGCAACAAATGAGTCCAAGTAGGGTTGCGACTGAACACCCTGAAATACTGACTGTCCTCGCAAAGAGTCGAGGATTGCAAATATTGATTCCAGGGTCAAATATCCATCCTGAAATGCCAACTGCTCTCAAAGATTTTCCTGCAATACAACAAAGAAACAAACAATAAAAGTAAACAATACATCTGACTTTATAAGTTGAAGTTCTAAAAACAGGACAAAATAATGAAGTTGTCCTTCATGGTCCATATTCATACCTTGAGAAAGTCGATGTGAAGGCCGGTCAAACTATTAACTTCTTTCACAACTAAGTCAACAGCTCCCTGGCTGGTTCGATACTTGTTCTTAAGTTTCGACAAAAAAGAGGCAGCTGCTTCTTGCACAGCATGCCCAGCACTGTCACTTGATCCACTCTCATCTGAAACAGAAAAAGGAGAAACTTAAAAGGTTAGAAACAAAGAAAACAAACAAACAAACGATAACATTAAATAGATTTGAAAAGTCACAAACCTTCCATTGTTTCAAACTGTCAGTACAATCATGCTTTCAGCTATTCCAACCATTAATAATTTAATAAACACTCCACAAAAATCAGATAATGGGATAGAAACGGACGCACTCAGAAGTCAACAGCAACCTGCAATTTCAACCGAAGATTAAGTTAAATATCGAAACAGCCTAAAACGGAGATTGTATGGATCATCATTACCAAGTTCCAAAGTTTGATGTCAACGTATGGACGATGCGCAAGCAGAGTGCCAATTCAAAAATGAGAACATATTTAGGAACAAACCAGAAATTCACTGGCGTCGAGACGCCGACGCCGCCGGCAGAACCAACCAGAAATTCACTGGCGTTGGCGTCGACACCGCCGCCGTCCCCCGTCCACTTGGCTGTCCGGCTGTCTCTCTCTTTCTCTCTCTCTCTCTCTCGCGTGCTTCTCGCTCTCGCTCTCGCTCGGCGTTCGAGGCTATCGAGTTGGGGCGATAAATTTCTCATCCTCTGGTCATCAGCAGCAGAAACAAAAAACAATTGACTGCCGTGTGCTCTGTTGTTGTGATTTGAAACTTCGTTTTCGTAACTCGGTCGGGTAGAAATGTGGAAATCTTTGTGTCGTGTGAGTGATTTTTGGACACAGCTCGAGTGTGAACTTGGAACAGTGCCGGGTTCGATGTGGAACGTCGTGGGAATCAGCCCGCGGATGCAGGAACCGGACTGAGTGCTTGCCAACCTGGAACACAGGGTTAGCCGGCCTAGGCTAGGCTCGCAGTGCTGCAGACGCCAGCTGGGCTTTGGCATCAAGCACCCTATCGTTTTCACTTTGGATTCAGCCGCCAGCATGCTTCCCTAGTACTTGGACTTTACACCTGACATAATGTAAGTGCTCTTTCCCTTTGTTTCTTTTCCTTCTTCATTCTCTGATCATCTGTATTGGTCATATGGATCCAAACCTCCAGACAAGTGCTTTGTTGACGTCTCTGTTACCTTGTTTGTGGAAGGTTTCAAAGCAACAGTCAGAAAAATAATAATGAGCATTAATTTCTAGTAAGCCTGATAAGTTATGTTTGTGGCCTACATGACAGTGAAGGCAAAAACAAAAAAAACACCGTTGATGTATGATAGTATGTGTGTTTGACTGGAGTACCTTGCACTCAAACGTAGGACAAACACTGGTCTACACTTCCAAGTGTAGGACAAATTGTGTCCTACACTTCCAAGCGTAGACCTCAAGCTGTCCTACGCTTCCAAGCGTAGGACATGCTGGTCTACGCTTCCAAGTGTAGGACATTTTGGTACGCACTAAATAGTGCGTACTTGTCCTACACTTGGATTTGCTGTGTGAGCGAGCCGGCTGAGCTCCGGCGAGGACCCGGCCAACACGTGCAAAAGCGTCGCGGGCTTTCGATATAAGCATTAATTGAGTCTCGAACTGCGTGCTTATATAGAGGGACGACTGTATGTAAGAATTCTTTACCTTTGGTTACAGCATGTATGTGGAATTTTTTCTTTTCATGAAGTGTAATATCTCCATATTTTGTACCATACAGCTTGGAGAACGACGTCAATGGACGCTTTACCAGGACACCAACATCAGACAAGCGCCCGTTTGAAGCAACCTCCGGAGTAGCAAAGAGGACGCAATATTTGCAGTACAGTCCATGGTCGACATCAGAGACAGCGAGCCCATGGTGCCGGAGAATTTGTACCGTGCACCAGGCGTCCACGGAGACTCTTAAAGTTTGCACTTGGTAAAGTCATCAATGTCTCCTTTCCCCACAAATAGGCCAATATCATGCTGACTTGCAGCAGCCATAGCAGACTGGCCCTGGTTGTCATTTTGCACAGGCGCAGGAGACCCAGACAAAGCATCAGCGTCGGAACCCACATCAAAATCATCACTACCACTTCTACTCTGAGCACAATCAGAGAGAAGGAGAAGAGCTGCTGTTGTTTTGCAGGAGCAGGAGAGCCGCTAGAAGAAGAAGAAGAAGAAGAAGAAGGCCCAACATCATCTGTCTCCTGCAGCTGCAGAGACCGCACTTCTGCTTCATCTGCTTTACGCTTTTTATTGAAAAAGTTCAAAATGGAACTAGTTTTAGGTTTAAAAGGACTAGGCCTCTTTGGTGGACCAGGGCCACGCCCACTACTGCAACTCATGGTATGGTTACGGTAGGGAACAGGAGATAGGCTACAGCTAATCCAATCGGAGAA
Source organism: Stenchaetothrips biformis (assembly GCA_030522485.1). Taxonomy (NCBI): domain Eukaryota; kingdom Metazoa; phylum Arthropoda; class Insecta; order Thysanoptera; family Thripidae; genus Stenchaetothrips; species Stenchaetothrips biformis. Next base: position 2,101,018 of record CM060101.1, read on the forward strand.
GAAAGGTAGAAGAGAGTAGACAGCGAGACGAGAGCGGGCAACAGGAGATATAGGCTAGGCTACTACTAATCCAATCCGAGAAGATAAAAAATACGATTTCACGAAATCCTGGTAGTCACGAAGTTGACTTCATCGTGTTTTGGTTTAAAAAAAAATTTATGTAGTATGTTTAAAGTGGGTTTCACTTTATGTGTGGTTTGGTAGTTTTGGGGGCTTGAGTTGGCAAGAGGGTACTTAGGCAATGTTGCCAATGTTATATTTGTGGCCATGAGTGATGAGTAGGTGTTATTGATGATTTTAAAAAATTGGAATTTTTTTTGGAATTTGTTATTTGTTCAAGATTGTTAAATGATAGATTTTTTGATTTTTTTTTTTTGCATGTTGTTTTTTTTGGGAAATTTTATATTATCTGTGTTGGTATGCATGTTTTGTGGCTATGGTAACGTTCTGATGTTTGTGTTGGTTTGGCAAAGGGGGAAGTCTTGAGTGGATTTGATTGTATTTGGTGGAAATTTGGTCATAATTATTGTGTTTGGAAATGGCATCGTTTATTAAGGTAAACTGGATTGCAGGAATAGTTTTGTTAATTTGGTAGAATGTGTGCTATGTTATTGGAAAATTGTTTATTAATTGCAGAGAGTTGCATCTTCTGTGGGTCGGTGTGGTGAGGATGTTGGGCCAACGAAGGTTTTGAAATTGTCGGAAGAGGTTAGTGATGGGGTTTGATTTTTTTTTTTTTTTGCAAGTGGTATATAATTGAATTTTGTTTTAGGGTGGAGTTGATGATTTAAAAGGAAGTGGTGGAGGTGATGGTCCTGTGGTTGTTGATGAAGAAATTGTTACCTCTGCGAAGGTGACGGAGCGTGGCAATGTTGAGTGTAAAAAGGATGGTGGTTTGTCTGGTGGTGGAGATTGTGGAGGTGATGATGATGATGAAGATTTGCTTGAGGTGAGTTGTTTTTTTTATGTTATAATGAGTGTTTTGATAATTTGGTGTTGTATCTGAAATGTTTTTTTTTTTTTAGGATCTGAATGAACCTGTGACACGAGTTATAAAGAAAGTCTCAGAAATGCAGCTTGGCGTCAAATATCAATTAGTTGATATATATTCATTGAATGTGGAGGGAAGAATGGCTGTTGTTGGGGGGTTTTGTGAGGCTGATGCTGATGAACGAATGTATGTGTGGTTGCCAGCTTCTTTGGTGCGTAATTATGATGAAAAGAAAGTGATGGACATGAAGAAGAAAATTGAGAGTGGGAAGAAAGGGTGGGCCATGTATCGTGGTATAAAGGCAACGAAGTATGGTACCAGTAGTTATGATATTGTATGGGTGAAAAATGATAAGTGAGTAGTTTTCATTTGGGTTATTTGTTCATGGTTGTTTGGTTTTGGTGGTTGTGTTTTATTTAAGTCTATTCTTGCATGGTATTGTGGTATTGGTTTGGTTGTTGTTTGTGCCAATGTGAACGTTCAGAATGTAGCAAATGCTGCTAATAATTCTGATTCTGGTGCTGGGAGTGTTTATGAGCAACGTTTAACTGTGAATGGAGAGAGAGGAAATGTTAATCGAAGGACTCCTATTGTGAATGATGTTCTAAGTGTAACTGAGTAGAGACTCAGTAGGGATTATGTTCTAAGCGTAACTTAAAGGTTCGCGCCATGCGGACCAGGTTGCCAACATGGGTGCCACGTCATGTCGACTGTCAACTGTTATCTTTTGTCTCCTACTCGTGTGAGTGGACCAGTGTATTCCCCTTTGCACTCATAGAGAGTAAAGTCGTACCAGTATTCTGAGGAGTACTTTCGTACTTATTTAACCTTGAACCAAACCATGACCAGAACATGGCGCAGTCGGTAGGACATTTAAGAGTGCTTCGTTTTCAAAAGTGAAAAAGTAACAGTGGAAAACGTGAATTTGTGAAAGTTCTGACTTTGAGAGAAATGTGCGATGCCACACCCCACGGAGAGAAGATAATTTAGGCAACCAGGCCGATAGAATGTGAAAGTTTTGTAGAAAATAAGTGCCATTTGCGTGACGTAATGTGATTTCAATTAATTCATCGGATACTTATTAGAGGAATTAAATTTTACGGCCGAGAAGAGAAGCCTGATCGGGTGGTGCAAGTGCACAAAAGAGAGCAAAAACGGAATTGAAACTAATCTGGTCAAGTGTTGTAAGTACAAGGACGATACAGAGTATTCTGGACGTTAAGTATGTGGAATTTTGAGCTGCAGAACTTTTAAAAGATGATGAGCTAACCTAACGCAGTAGTGGGTATCAGTTCAAGGCCGTCAAAGCCTCGTCCAGATTAAGAGTGGAGAAAGTGCAAGTTAAGTAACAGCGACTATGCATGAGTTGACGAAAGAACTCAGAAGGCCGTGGAAGTGAGTGAGGCCGAAGTGACATCGAAGGGCCGTGGCACGGGGAATACCTCCCTGGCCGTGGAGCCCAAGAGTGGAGTGCGATGCGAAGTATCCAAGACGCTTTGCAGCAGAAAGGGCGGTACAGATTCAAAAGTCGTCCTGATGCCGGCAATGTTCTAAATGCCAAGGACTGTGAAGTTAATGAAATCACGCCACTGTTGTATGCACAATGGATACGATGGTCTTAGATTGACGTCGTGATGAACCTTCCAACTGCATCATCTCTACATTACAAACTAAAGGTGGGTTCAATGAATTTTCAAGATGTGAAATTAAAATTTCCCTTGAATGAATTTACTGCTGATGCAATTTTGTTGTCTGTTGCAAGTACCACCGGGAAGCTATTTGAGCTGAGAAAATGTCATTGAAATTCAATGAGATGTTGAGAATTCCGAGGAAAGAACGATATCTATGGAAGAGAGAGAGAGCAAAATTAATTAACTGGTTCATGATCAGCTCCTGATCATAAAGCCAAAATTATTGTGGCAATATCAGCGTTTTTGAGGAAGATATTTTACCTGCAAATTTGAAGTTTGCTCATGAATGAGTGGACAGTTTGGATGAAGAGTTTACTTTGTCATTGGAAGTTACTTGTCATTTCAAAGTTATGTAAAAGGCTTAAAATGCTAAACTGTAGAAATTGGCTAAAAGTTGTAAAATGTTCACGTGGTTTAATCTGATAAATTGTTCAGCCCAATTGAAAGAGATTTAATACCGTGTTAAAGATAATGTAAACCCTTTCTGGGACTTAAAGCTAAAGCTTGTACAGTTTTAAATCTGACCAAGAGAATTTTAAACTTACAAATGGAAAAGTGTTATAATGCAACGTAGACTTTAAGTTGCCGAAATCCAAGAGTAAATTTGTAAAAACGTCAAAACAAAATGTTATTAGTCTGCGAGCGTTCAAACAAGCTGCGAAATTGTGGTACACTAGATAGTCTAGGTGCATTAGTGTCGCCTTCCGCAGTTCAGACTGAACGGTACTATTGAAGCGAGAGATGGCAACGGTTACTAAAGTAACTAGAAAATGCCTAATGTACTAAAGTACTAAGTTACTAAAGTAACTTAAGAAAAACGAAAATGCCTTATGTACTAAAGTACTTAGTTACCAAAGTAACTAAAGAGAAACTGTGTCAGAATCCTGAGAGATTGAGCACAGGAATAAAACAAAAAGCAAATTAATGCCAGGATCGAGGCGTGTGTGTCCATCCTGAACTGAAGTATGTCTGGTTATCAAAATAATTATTTCCTAAATTGTGTGATTGATTCAGTGAATCAAACGAAGTTTGTCTGAAAGCAGTTATTGTTTGTTTCAAGCTGCGTGAAAAGTGTCATACGGTCTTGTAAGAGATGCAATTCGTTGTAATGCTCATAGCTCAATGTAGCTTACTGTGTATACTGTGGTAGTATGCTGTGAACATAGTGGATTGTGTGTCCTAGCCGTTCAATGCTAGCCTACAAAGAGCTAAAAAGAAAATACTAAATGTACTGATAATGGTTACTACCAAACAAAGAACAGACAGAACTGAAGTGATTTTATAAATGTTGAATACATTTTTAAACTATAGTGCTGGCTTAATCTAACCCGGATAAAGTTGAAAAAGTCAAAACGAACTGTTGGAAAATAAAAAACAAGCAATTGCGCGAGTGTTGCAATTCCTCACCAAAAAGTGAAAAGGTAATGCCCTTATTTGAAGTTGTTGCTGGCATTCAGTTGCAGCAATGGTCAAAAAGGTTTCTGTACAAATGTTTTGGTAACTGTACAAATTGCTAATGCCCAAAAGTTATTCGGTGAAAAGATGTCCGGTATACACATAGTGACATCTCAATTCAATGCTAGTCTTAATATGGAAAAATAAAGACTAAGAGTTGAAGACAATTCAAATTTAAAATGTTATACAAATTGTGTAATAGCTGACATAATCTTGACAATCCCTGGAGTCTGAATGAGATCCAGAAATGAATCCCTGGAGTCTGAATGAGATCCAGAAATGAATCCCTGGAGTCTTGCATGAGGTCCAGAAATGAATCCCTGGCGGTGAAATGAACTTCAAAAGGAATCCCCTGAATTTTGACATAAATTCCAGGAGACATGAAATAAATCTAGAAATGATTCTTGGTATATTCTGAAGAGTGTATCAAAACTTCTGGCAATGTTTTGACAATCCTGCAAGTAGTGATTATTAAGAAACGAATAACTACCTGGATGTTCAGCTAAGGGGTCCAGAAATGATTAAAATTGTGTCTGAAGTGACAAAAAGAAATGCCAATACCTGAGTTGAACAAAACATTGATGAAGCTATGTATGATGCGGTTAAGTAGCTATACTGTCTTTTAGAGGAGGTAGCGAAGTTAGCCGAGCATTAGTAAGAGCATCAAGAAAAAACAGAATCAAGCAACTCAGAAATGGATTGACAATAGAAAACGGCGTTGTTTTCTAAAGATGGATTGGCCTGAGTACATTTGAAGGATTCTAAGGAAAAGAAAACAAAGGCGTGTTTCCTGTGGTTGTCGATAGAAATTCTGAGTATAACTCTAATTCTGAGTCATAACTCAAAGAGCAAAGAAAGGTAAAAATACCGAACGCAGGTCGTAGACATCATGAGTGATGTTCTTCTGATATGTTCGAATAGAGCAAAGATAAAAAAGGTTTCATCTGGAACAGCATCCGGAGTGAAAGGAAAATTCGAAAATCGAAAGTATCTTGAAACAATTTTGGTATATGAAATCGTACCAAGCAATAAAGGGAAAACGTGCTGCTTTATTTTAAAGTAAATTGTAAAAATATTTTTTATGCCTTGAGCTAAAGCTCACACGTGCTCGGCGTGCTGCTCACTGAAAGGAGCGTGCTACGCTGAAATGAGACGCATAATTAAAGATGCAAATGGTGAATTAAATGAAAATAAATGGCGAATACATTTAATTGCTGCGAGCAAAATATCGTCTATGGTAAATAATCTGTTGATTCAGAAAAAGATAAGCTTTGCTGTGCGCAAGGAGTGTCTGTAGCGTAAAGATTCAAAGAATAAAGAAATGGGACAAGTTATTCATGTATAAAAACGTACGCTAATGAGTTGAAGGGAATTAATGTAAAATCTAGCAAAGTGTAAGGCTTACTCCTGTGTGTTTTAAAATGAAGATACAGAGGTCATTCCAAACAACAGGAGGGAAACAGAATGGAGTTACAGTATTTCTCAAACGTCAGTTTGAAAGGTGTGATGCTGTCGGACTTTACTGCCTAAATTGCCATAAAAAAAAATAATAATCATGTCATGTGATACAGCTTTGTGAGAAACTACAGGACAACTGCAGAAAGCAAATCAAGCAATACAAATTAAATGGATGTTTTCTGCTAGATTTAGTGCCAACTCTCTGATTCTCAAAAATTGAAAAAGGGTCCTGATTTAGTGCCACGAGGACTAACATGATATGTCCGGCTATTGTATAAATCTCGATTCCCAATTGATGGAGAAATATTCTGTTACTATCAATTGTAGCAAATTGTTAGAAAAGGCTTGTTGACACAGCTAAAAAAGAAGTTTTTTTTTTAAGTTCTTTTTCTTCTTTTTAAAATGGAAATTTTGCACAGTTTTCTTTCTTTTAAACAAAGAAATATTGAAACCTAAAAATTTGTGACTTGATGTGCTAAAGCACTAAAAGGGGAAGGTGTTCTAAGTGTAACTGAGTAGAGACTCAGTAAGGATTATGTTCTAAGCGTAACTTAAAGGTTCGCGCCATGCGGACCAGGTTGCCAACATGGGTGCCACGTCATGTCGACTGTCAACTGTTATCTTTTGTCTCCTACTCGTGTGAGTGGACCAGTGTATTCCCCTTTGCACTCATAGCGAGTAAAGTCGTACCAGTATTCTGAGGAGTACTTTCGTACTTATTTAACCTTGAACCAAACCATGACCAGAACAAATGATGATGGGTGAGTTATTTATATTGTGTATATTATTTTTGAAAAGGTAGATTGACCTAAATTGGTGTTTTTTTTTTTCTTAGGAACAATCGTATGGAAATTGATGATGATATTGGTAGTGGCAGTGAAGGAAAAGATGAAAGTATCGAAAATGTTGTTGAGAAATGTGAAAAACTTTTAAATATCAGTGTTGTGGAACCTCAGTAATAGGAACAAAGGAGTGTGAGTATGAAATGTGGTGTTATGGAGGTAATGCATGTTTGTGAATGGAATATTTTGGGTTTGGTGTTTTTTTTGGCATTGTGAAGTAGATTGAATGAAACTGTTTATGTGATATCAGTATTATGTGTATTAATGATGGCATGTTATTTTTATATTTAATGGGTGTGTGTGAAATTTTGTTGTGTTTTGAATTAAAATTTGTTGTTTTGGCATAAAAGCATGTTAAGTGTTCCATGGTGCATTTAATGAATAATGGCATATATATTAGTTTTTTGTTTTTTGCTAATTTGCTGATTTGAATCGAAATTTGTTGTTTTGGAATAGCAGTGTGTTTAATGTTGGATGGTGTCTTATGTTTGGAAATAAATACATTCAACAGAAAGTAAAGATTGTTGTGGATATGAGAAATCATTGAAGGGAATGTGGATAGTTTATATATAAGAAGTAGAGAAGTTTTGAGCAGCATTAGTGGATGGATTACAAGGACTGATGTGTATAAAAAGGGCAGGAGGTTGTTTAAGCATCTTATGATGGAAAAAAAGAAATTATTAGTTTAATGTAGTTTGACCTTGCAAGGTAGAATTATTACAATTAGTACAATTAGTACGTTAATAACATAAGAAGAACCTCTAAAAAGTATATAGTAATTTAGAGTAATAGTTCTTCAAATTAAACATAGAAGTAATGTTTGGATCAATAGAAGATTCGGTCAAATGTTAGAAGGAAATAGTAAGGATATCACACATTGAAGGAACATAAAGAAGTAGAATATTCTAACAGAATAGACTAGATATAGAATGAAATGCAATTTTTAAATGTAACATGTTAATTAGTTGTTTTGAAAGTTATTCTTATCATATTGTTTTTCCTGGAAAAAGACAAAGAAAGGTTTATTATAATTGTTAATGAAGAAATTATTAGGGAAAGAAAGTGTACTGACGTTGAAACGACTTTGTTTGGAGTCGTCAGTAGTGGTTGTTTTCCAGGGTTAGTCGGTGGAGTTGGGAGCAAAGGTTTTTTTGTTGGGCACATCAAATAAATTTGGCGTTGGCAAGAGAGGCCTTTTTCTGGATGTCTCGTAGGATGGTGGCGTTGGGAGTAAGGTTTTTCTTTTCTCATTCAATATTTTCTGTGAGGGTTAGAATGCAGTTTTAATTTTGTTGTTAGCAAATCAGTAATTAAAAATTACCTGTAATTATTTAATGTTACCTTCTCTTCATGCTCTTTCCACATGTCATTAAGGAATTTTTCAACTCTTTTTTCGAGGTCTTGTTGATCCATTTTGGTATTTTGTAATTGACAGTAAATGGAGTCGTCTGAAACCAACTTAAGTTTCGGCGCGTCTTTGTTGAGAGTAGTATGAAAATAAACTGGGTCGGAATTTAAGTATGAAAAATTTTTAGATTCACATATGAATTTTGGGAACATGAATATGAATGATGTGATGTATAAAACGTATTATTTGGACGAATAGAAAGTATATTATGAGTGTCATGAGCTTAGGGAAGATTTCAGAATAAGGACACACGTTTGCACACGTTGAGTTTTAGTTTTAAATTTAATGGAAGGGAAGTTGTGATGAGATTTTATCATTGTGATAGGGAAGAATGGATATGTTAGCAAACAAAGATTCAGAGTTGATGGTGTTGTGGTCATGTTGTTTTGGTAGGGTTATGTTCTTTACTTTTGTTTGGTGAAGGTAATGTTTGTCAATTTGTTGAAGAGAATCCGTGGCTTTGTAACAAGGGAAGGAAAATTAGTGGAAAAAGTGTGTAGAATTGTGATATGTGTGTGCAAATGTGTATTTTATTTCAAAATATTTCTCTCTGCATTTTATCGGCTTGAGACGATCATGATTATTGAATCATGGCTGCATTAAAATATTTTGAAATGTGTTGTGGTTGAAGAAGGATGATGGTGACATGTGAAAGAATAAAAAGTGGTGGAATGGAAACATAAAGGAGAGCAGTGTTAAATGTTTTTTTTTTGTTTACATGATGAACGTCGAATAGAGATGGTGACATCCAATGACGAAGGAGTCTCTGAGAACTTCAGGATTAGGAAGCCGTGGAGCAGTGGAGGTCTCGGCTGTGGCTGCATAGTCAAGAAGATGGAGTAATATCAGCAATCGAGAGGAGTATAGAAATCAATGCATTAAAAGGATATTTAAGTTTAAGAAATGTAACCTCGTAAAGTGTTGAGTTGCTTGCTTAAATAAAGAAGGAGATTGGTTTGTGATCGCTGATTGGTGATTCATATAGTGAAGCTTTTTTTTTGTGGTTTGTTTGTATAGAATAAGTCAATTAGTGTAAAATAATCTGTTGAGAAATCTCCAATCAAGTTATAAATGAAAGAGTTCTTTTGAAAAGTTTCATCAATGGTTGTATGATTGATATTAAAGTCACCAACAAGTGATACTTCATCATTCGGATTGTAATTTTTCAAAACTGTGTTGAGATATTCTATAAATTTATTCAGAGAATAGTTGGGCGATTTGTGGAGAAATATGATTGTATGTGATTTGTACGAGATTGCAGTAACATCTAAAAATGCATACAATTTCTTTTCAAGGAAAATGTTATCAACATGTGTGAATATGATTTTAACAAGGTGTTCTCTTTCTTTTTTTACATACACTGCTGATCCATATGCGTGCCGTTGAGGGAGGATGCAATCATTTCTGTGAATGCACGTATGGTGAGGAAGCTCGTGCTGTTCATTTTTCATGAATCGTGTTTCAACAAACATCAAAATATCAGCGTTCAGGTATGTGAAGTGTGATGCAATGTATGGTAAATACAGGTTCAGTAATCTAACATTATGGAAAAGTGCATATGGTTTATTATGTTCATGAGGGAAAGCAAGTACGAAGGACAAATGCATCTCCATTTTCATTTTTTCAATAAGTGGTCCTGCTAAATCGTACTTTGATGGAGGTGATGGTTTTTTATATTTTCCACTAATAAGAAGAGATGAAAGAGTTTTTGCTCTACTACATGCTGTATAAGCGTGTCTTCTTGGCATTCCTTCAAAAAAGACAAGAACTTTTTCATATGTTGAACTCTGAGATTTGTAACTTGTTATTGCTTGTGCGGGTACCAATGGGAATTGTTTTCGTGTAACAAATTTTACTGATCCTTTAGAAAGTGGCATTGTTTTCACAATTCGCTCAAGCAAAACCCAGTCACAGTGTGCATTGTCTTTTAATCTTATATCATAGTATTTGCCTTTGTTTTTTTCTCCTATTTTTGGATTTGTGAAGTGGAGATACATTCTTAAAGGAATGATGTCTCCTTTAATAGTTTTCCCATTAACAATTTTTTTCAATTGCCCGTATGCTCCATTTGCTAATCCATCTGGAACATCAATGTTACAAGTGATGACGTATATTGCTCCAATTTTTGCATCTAATGTTGTTGGTAGTCCTTCTGTTTTTTGATATCCTTTTGATTTGAAAAATTTAAATTCTGTTTTTTTGACAGGTTGTTCATTTGGAGCAGCAAAAACATCAATAGCCTCTGATATAGCTCCATCTTTGAAATCGTTTTGGAGGCACAGAAGATTGTATGCATCAACTTTTGCATTTGGTCTAGCAATGGTGACAGCATCTGGTATGGTTGCATCATCACAAATGCCAAGATTTGAAAGTTGCCTGCTTTCAAACATTTTATCATCTTCGTCTGTCGTTGTCCCTGTTGCAAGACGCAATAGTGCTTTTGCAAATTTCAAATCATCTTTTTGCCTCATGAATTGTGTAAGTTCAAAGATTTCAAAACAACTCCACAGTTGTGACATATAAAATGTTTCTAACGATCCATCTGGAGATCGTATTGTGGTTATTTCTTTGGAAAGGTTTGAAAGAGTGGACATGATTTGTTTTGATGGTTGATAAACTGGTGTTTGGTACACAGGAGGCAGTTGGTTAAAATCTCCCATTACAATGATTGAAATTCCACCAAATGGTAGACTGTTTTCAAAAATTTCTTGCAACCTTACATTAATCAATTCCATTAGATCATATGAAACCATTGAAATTTCATCTATTACTAAAATCTTTAGTTTTTGGAATTTGCACATTAATGTGTTTCTTTTCTCTGCTGACATTTTTGATGTTAATCCCTTTTTCAAATCAAAATCTAGTCCAAAAATACTATGGAGTGTTTGTCCTTCAATATTGAATGCTGCTTTTCCTGTTGGGGCAGCAAGAATGATGTAAAGCGCGTCTGGATCATTCCCAATTTGGTGAGTCCAGAAACGCAGGCTTGATTGCACTAAAGCTTTGAGAAGGGTGCTTTTTCCAACACCTCCTGCACCAGAGATGAAATGGAAAAATTGTTTTTGGTTATTTGATTTGATAATGTGCATGAAGTTGTCATGATATTTTGTTTGTTTTTCATTCAACTGGGAGATTAATTTAATGTACTCTTCGTTTGAAATCAACTGTGTTATTGGGAAAGTGCCAAATTTGTATTTTTCATCAACTGTTTGCATTGTTGGAATTTCAACAGCAATATCAGCTTCAGTTGCTCCTATTTCATAGATTTTAAATTCGGATGGAATTGAAGTGAATGTTTCATCATCTGAAGACTCATCAGAACAATTTTGATTCACATCATTCAATGTATCATTGAGATTGATTTTTGTATTGAATGTATAATTTTTTTTGTTAATATTGATTTTTTCTTCATTGTCAATGAAGATTTGTTTTGGTTTTTGAATAATTTCTTCTTCATTGTGCCATGGGTAATACAACATAACTTGTTCTCTATAATAATTGTATTCATCTTGAAGTAGACCATAATTTCTAAATCGTATTACTCTTGGTTTATTTCTTTTTCGAATGAAACCTTTGTTACAGTTCAATGGTATCCATACAGATTCTTTACTCTCAGTTTCACTCTTATCTGTGTCTTCAGATGATATCATTTCTTCTTCATTGATTTGAATTTGTGTGGATTGTAATGGTGCTTTTTTTTTATATGTGTACCATGCGGTGAAATCAGCAAGTGTTATATTTGAAAGAAATTTTGGTCTATCAACATAGTGTTCAATTAATCCATCATACATTATATCATTACTAGATGATTCCAAATCCTCAAGTTCTTTTTTTGATTTGAGCATTTTTGTGCGCTCATGAGGTGTTGCAGTGTTAATATATTGCACACTTGCTGATTTTCTTGAAAGAGGGATACTCATGAGATGACAAACTGCTTCCTGTGCTGAAATTTCTGATTTATTTGTAAAGGCATTTACATATTTTCTTAGTTTTTGCTTCAAGCTGATGTTGTCTTTTTTCAAACTCTCCGCCATTTCTCGTAAAATCTTTGATATACCTTTTTGACTTTTATTTATATAATTTAAAACATACCTCACTGTTGCATAAGGATCCAAAATAAATTGAATGTCCATATTTGCTTCCCAGAGGATTAGAATCATTCTGTTGTAGCTATTAATTTTTCTCTCATTTAAGTTTCTCCGGAGAAAAACTGTTGGCCTTTTTATACTTGAACGAATAGCAAGAATGTATGTTTCTTCATCTAAATTCAGAAATTTTAGAAATTCATCAAAGGAGCAATCCTCATTTTTCTTTGCAATGACCTCCATTTGAATTTTGATTTTATTGAAAATTGTTTTAAAGTGCTGTTTTTCTTCATTTTCCATGTCATCTAGTGGGAACAAAATTTTAGTATGTCTCATTGGTGGAAGAGGGTAGTTAAATCTGCATTTTTTCTTGCCTCTTTTACATGTAAATGTGTGCTTATGATATTGTCTTTTCATAAGATCTCCAAGTGATTCATCTTTGGCACATGTCATGAATTCATCAATGAAATTTTCACAGTTTTTTATACTGTTAGGATCTTCTGGGTTGAAAATGGGGCAATCTTTCAACCAGATCATTGCATGACAATGCAAACTACCTCTTTTTTGTGCTTCATATCGAGTGATGAAATGGCAGACTTTAAAGTTTTTAAATGGTCCTAATGGAGTATTTTGAATTACTTTCATGAGAGATTGGAATTTTTGGTGAAAATACCAAGCACAAGTGACTGGATCTTTTTTAATCAGCTGGAGCCGTTCAAGTTTTGGCAAAAGTTTTGCCTCATCCTCTGATAGTTCTTGATCGTTACTAATTTTAATCAAAATAATGAGTAATTCTATCCAAAATGCTTCTGCTGATGTAAATGTTCCAAATATATGTGCTGGACCATATTGTCGAATTATGGCAAGAACATCTTTTGTTACTTTTTGCCAATGTGCAGGACTTGATCGATCTTCATCCAAAACTTTATACCCTTCATCTTCTTGGATTAAACTATCAAGTCCATTTGGTTCCAAAATTTCGCCTGCAGTAATGTTTTTTCCTTTCTTTTTTCTCATTGCAATACTGATTCTATTGACTAATCGCCTTAATCTTGATTTACAAAAACTCATAAATAATTTTGGAATGTGTTTTGCAGCTCTTCAATCATGACTTTTTAATTCAAATTTACGCAGTTCTGCATCTTTCAATGGGAATGCAAAATGTCTTGCTTTACCACAATTGTTGTGAAATGAACTATAGAGAACATAACCATAGCACGGCTTACTAGCAGTCATTCCCTATCTTTCGCAACCACTGCCCTAAGGATCCTGGCCAGGACCTCTAACCCATATTCTTCCTTTCGTTCCTCTCCTTAATACCCTAGCCACACAATACCATTGGCCATGCACCCCCACTCTCTACTACTATTCTTCCTGATGTTCTTCTACTCCTGTAATATAAGCGCGCGCAGCCAAGCAGCCGCTACCATTCTGTACACGGTCAACCCCCGATAATACAGAAGCCTTCCGTCTCTCTGAGACCTCGACTACTCCTTCTCCTTCAAGTCCCTTTACACGTTGCACACTATAACACTGGTGACAGCGGTTAATCGGGCTTTAAGGTTAAGGTTGGTCTGTGCCTTCCCCGTTAGGGAGGAAGGGAACCGAGTGACTGTGCGCGCGAGAGTTTGAACTTAGCAGTTTTTGTGTCAGCGAGTGATTGTGTGCGAGCTTGAAGCTAGTGAAGGCCCACCATAGTCGGCACTGGTGTGTGAATTGTGTTTGAAAAAGCTGCTAACTCAGACTAACGAAAGTGGATAAGTGAGTGTGTGAGTGAGCCGGACCTACTTTCGAGGTTAGGTACCCCGAGTGTATCTGTGTGAGAAAGAGTGTTGGAAACTCGCCGCGAGGTTTGAGTGTGTCCAGCAGGAGTACAAGGGAGTGATTGAAGTAGTTTACGCACCTGCTACCTGAGTGAATAGTCATAACCTGCACCTCTGCTGTGTTAAATTACTCACTTACGGAACGGGTTAAACCTGTAGATACACAAGTAGTGTGAGGATCACCTGCACATTTGCTGTGTGAAATTGCCTACGCGAGTACTACAGCTAATTATAAGTCGGTTTGTTACGTGAACAAGTGAGGATCACCTGCACTTTTTGCTGTGTGAAATCGTCTGCTCACCTATCGAACTTATTCAGTCCACACGACTGCTTGATGAGGATCACCTGCACTCTTTGCTGCGTGAAATCGTTAAGGACAAGTGCTTGACTGACGAAGGAATAAGTAGCCTATTGCCCACAACGCATGATCACCTGCACTATTGCTGCGTGAATTGCCGACTGATCAGTAGACTACAAATTCGGTTCTTGCCACGCATTGATGATCACCTGCACACTTGCTGAGTGAATTCGTGCTGCGGTAAGACTAGTTAAAGGCCTACTCTGCCACTGCGTCAAAGTGACCAGCTGGCATCGAGCTGTGCTAGTTTTAAGGAGTGTGAAAAGTGAGTGAATCTAACTAGAAATTAGAGGCTTGAGATCAAGTCAATCCTTTATTAAAATCAAGTGTACTATGTCCCAAACCCCACACCCGACTGCGTCTGAAGTCCAAATCCAAGTTCATCGCGAAGCAGGGCCGTCGGAAACCTGCAACACAGTTAACATCGATTATTGCACAGTAATTACCTGGGATAACAAAGGTAACTTGGTCGAGACCAAAATCCCAGTACGCGCGTACGGTAACGCATCCCCGTCTATCGAACCCGCACGTCCGACACCGCGTATTCGCCCAGTGCAGCAAAGACACCGGTCTCTAAACACCGTCTTGTACAACCGCCGCTGGTGGGACTAACGCGCTAACTATGGCTGACGAGCAATTTCCCCGTGACGTGGAGGAAGTCGAAGTACCCCACGAGCAACATAACGAGCCGGATGCTCCTGTCCAACGCGGACGAGGACGCGGGCGAGGACGCGGTAGAGGCCGTGGACGTGGCCGAGGCCGTGGACGCGGCCGCGGAGGGCTCGGAGATGGCCAAGTACCGGACCGCCCCCGCCGCGTCATCAGACCGTTACAACGCTACGGCTACGAGGACGACGATGAGGCCGACGACGAGGACCTCGGACACGACGAACCCAGACGACCGCGAGCTAGGAACCACGGCCTACAAGCCGGCGCGCCCGAGCATAGTGACGACGAAATGGACTGGGACGAGGACGCCGGTAACAACCGTCGCCGCGACGACGTATATGACGATGAAGAAGAAGACGAACTCGAACAAGTACCACGCCGCCGTCGGCGCGCGTACCCGTATGAACGTGAAGATAGGCGCGAGCACCGCGATAATGCACAACAAGGCCAATTCTACAACTTCATGCGTGAAATGTTTAATAGACCCCCGCCAGCACAAGCTGCTGCTACAGTCACTTCCACTTCGAGTTACGTACCACCCTTTAATGGCACTACTGGCTACGATGTCTATAGAGCACAGTTTCTAAGTATCGCAGAGCATAGAAATTGGTCAGAGCAGGATAGAAGGACTTTCCTATTGCAAGCGTTACAAGGTGATGCCACTAAAGTGATCAGAACCCTAACTACGCAAAATAAACCGTTAACGTTTGTCAATCTTGACATAGAACTAGAAAACACTTTCCACATACGGAGAGAGTTATGGGAAAGGACTCGAGTTTACGAGTCACTTAAGCAAGAAGAGGGGCAAAATCTGAGGGATTACGCTCAGAGGGTAAAAGAAGCTGTGGTAGATTACATGCCAAACAGCAACCAAATAGACAGGGACCAAGCCGGTGTAAAGGCTTTCATTAAAGGGTTAACGGATAGAAAAGTAGCAGAAAGGATTTGCTATGCATCAGTAAATTCGGTAGAAGATGCACTTACCCATGTCAACAGGGCGTTGTCTCTGACATCAGAGCCACCAAATAAGAAAGTCCGCAAGGTAGAAGTTGACCACTCAGATGATCAGGCTGAAGTCAATTATGCAGAGCAGGAAGCACCTCCTGGAACAAGTGCACAACCAGTTAGAGGCAGAGGTAGAGGCCGAGGCAGGGGCCGAGGCCGAGGCAGAGGCCGGGGTGGCCAAGACAGTAATGATTCAACTTGCCACTCTTGTGGTAAGCCAGGGCATTTTGCAGCTGATTGCAAAAACCATTTAACTTGCTATTACTGTGGGAAACAGGGTCACATTAAACCAGATTGTAGGATACGCATTGCTGATGAAGCCGAAGGCCGATACCAGCAGCATAGCTCAAATTACGAGCAAAGTCAGAACCAGGGTCCAAATAATCGGGGTAACCCCAGAGGCAGTTCCAACTATAGGGGTAGAGGACGAGGTAATTATAGCAGAGGGCAATACAACAATAATGAGTCTAGAGGCCCCTACGTCAGATTCCCTGACGTACCACCAGATTTCTATCAAGCAGCCATGTCCTGGTACGCTAAAAGTAACCAACAACAACAACCGTTACAAACTAATAACCATCAACAGAATAATAACAACCAAGGTAATAATCCCCAAAATGACAACAAGGTAAATATGCCCTACGTTCCCAAGTCGGAAAACCAGTAAAGACTTCTATTGAACCGATGGAAATGGAAGTTCAAAATGCAACAGTACCATCGGAAATTGAAACTAGTAAACTTGAACCTACTGAATCTAATGAACCTAATCAGCCTGTTGAAATTCTAAGAATCCAGGTAACTCCACCAATAATTACTAAAGCATGTAAGCATCAGACTAATTTGGATAAAGAAAATGTTGACCCCAGCAGTAAATTAAAATGTGCAGCCTGCCTACCCCATAAGAAAGGGCCATTGGTTAACTGTACAGTAGCAGGCATCAGCAGAGAAGCTATCATTGATACTGGGGCAACCATAACTGTTTTTAAAAGAACTAGAGATTTACCAGTATCTAAATTACGTCTTAAAAGTGCAACGTCCCACAAGACATCACTGTATGGGCCAGAGTGGACTGACATTACATTTGGTAAACAAACCTATAGATTCCCAGTTTACGAAGCTGACATTACAGAAAATTTAATTGGCTATGATTTTATTGACACTTTTGAAGGTGTAGTCAACACCAAAACTAAAATGCTAGAACTTGAAAATAATGTCCAAGTACCATACAAAGTGGTTAACTCAGTGCACAAAGGAGATTTCGCAAGCGGAAATCTGTCCTACCCAATACGTGCTAATCAGAAAATCTTGCTGAAACCTTTCGTAGAGAGGCAGGTATCTACAAAGTTAGATACTGACCTGGTGGTTGATGAGTCAGAATTGTCTGACGCGTTGCTTGCCATGACGATCAGTGGGTATAGTCGTCCTCCGGAGTCTGAAAAGAAACTGTCCACTTCTGATCCTCCTCCGGAAACGACGTGCACCACAATTCAGTCTCAGGCAAGAGCGAGGGGGGCTGATCATCGCCAGCTTGACAGCCAGGCCAGTCATATCCGGAATGATGGTCTAAAAACTGAAACAAAAACCATGGTAAAAAAAAGTGACAGTGAAAGTGGTGCGGCCAACGCACATGGAAATGAACAAATTTTGGGAATCCAACCACCCGAAAGAGCAGAAGGCAAGATGCACATAGGTTTGCTAACAAACAGTAAAAGTAACCCTAATATAAAAAGTAGAATCTCAGAAAGTGTGGTCACACAGACAGGCGTCGTACCGTGTGTGACAGGTCCAGTAAATGTAACTTTACTAAACCTTGGAGACACTTGTGTTCAAATCCCTAAATATGCAATAATTGCTGAAGTCCTACTACTGCACCCACTACAGTATGATGGCCTTGATGATGACATAAACCCAAATTACGAGGAAGAGTTAGAAAGAGAGGAAGAGAGTGAGTATGAAATTGAAATTGAAGATGAAATTAAAGAGTGCCCGTGTAGAACAATTAGAATCGCAAATGGAACAGAGCAACTAAATTTAACTGAACATGAGATAGAAAAGTTCCATGATGCTGAGTATAAACTACCAGATAAGGACCCAATCCCAGAAAATGAACCATTACCTGCAGATCTAGACGCCATGATCAAAGCCACTGCATTGTCGCCAGGAGAAAAAGCAGAAGTAGAGAAGCTCATCCGTAAACACCATGATGTATTTGCTCCAGATAACTTCACTTTTGGGCGTTGTCCATGGATGAAATTCAGGATAGACACAGGAGACCATCCACCAATCAAGCAGAATGCACGACCAGTGCCCCTGCATTACAGAAAAGAGGTTTATGAGACATTCATGAAATATCTAAAAATGGGAGCAATTAAACCTAGTCAATCAGCTTGGGCTTCACCCATACTATGTGTTCTCAAAAAGACAGGAGAAGTTAGAGTCTGTGTAGACTATAGAGCACTAAATGCAATCACCAGAGTACCAGCAGCACCAATACCCAGAACCCAAGAAATACTACAAAATCTAGGCGGACACAAAATGTACCACACCTTTGACTTAGCCCATGGCTACCACAATTTAGAAGTACACCCAGACGACCAACCCAAAACAGCAATAATACTACCGGAAGACTTGGGTCTTCCACACAGACAGTTCGAGTACACCCGATTAAGTTTTGGACTCTCAGCAGCTCCAGGAGCGTTCCAACAGGTAACAGACAGACTTGTAACACCAGCCTTGGAACCAAATGAAAATAACGATTTAGGACCGACAGTGTCGGTTTACCTTGATGATGTCTGCATCGCAGGAGACAATTTCCAGCAGATGATGCAAAGATTAGAAGCATTCCTCAATAGAGTCAGGGCAGGAGGTTTTCTCCTCAAGGCCAAAAAGTGTGAGTTGTTTCGAAAAGAGATTTCATTCCTAGGACACATCTTGTCTGAAACAGGCATAAAAGTTGATACTAATAAAATAGATAAAATAATCCACTGGCCACAACCAGTTGACAGTACAGAGTTAAAATCATGGCTCGGTTTAGCAGCCTACTATGGTAAATACGTACCTCACATGGCCACTAAAGTGTATCCCTTGTATAGACTACTTAGGAAAGGAGTCCAGTTCGAATGGACACCCTTTTGTCAGGAAGCTTTTGATTCCGTCAAAACAGCTCTAACTACAGCACCAGTCCTTGGATCAACAGATGTAGATAAAGGTCCTTTTACGCTGACTTGTGATGCCAGCCTCACTGGCTTGGGAGCAGTCCTAACACAAGAACAAGACGGCAATGAAGTAACAATAGCATACTGGTCGAAAACCTTAACACCAGCGCAGAGGAATTACTGTGTTACTCATAGGGAACTTTTAGCATTGGTAGAGTCAGTAAAAGCATTTAATCACTATCTGGCGGGAGCCCCATTCATAGTAAAATCAGATCATGCAGCCTTGCAATGGCTTAAAAACTTTAAAAATCCAACAGGAATGTTAGCAAGGTGGCTAGAAAAACTGTCACCCTATAAATTCACTGTTGTGCATGAGAAAGGCACAAATATCAGCCATGCAGATGCACTGAGCAGACGCCCCAACAGGCCCTGCGACCCAGAGTGTAAAAAGTGTACTAAAATAGAAGCCAAAGACGCAGTAGCTTACCTTATTAGTTCCACCGTAATTGAAGGCTTAACCATTCAAGAAGTATTTACATCAGTACTTGAGGCTCCAAATAATGGACCAATTGTCCACCCAATCAGTCTCGAAGGAAAATTCACTTCCCCGTTAGCCAGCCAAATTGAAAAATGGTTCCAGGTTAAGGAAGAATTTCACTCCAACACAGACAAAACATGCCCAGGGTTGGTCCAATACACTAGAAACAACAAAACAATCATTAGTCTCATAGTCAAAGAGAAAATGGAGCACAGACCACACATACACAATGTAGAGATTGCACTCAACATTCTAAAAGCATGGCTCATTAAAGAAAACATCACCGAGTGGAATGTACCAGAGTTTGACTATTACAAGAGCCCAGAAAATAATCTAGAGATGATTCCACTTCTCTACAAAGTGTTTAAAGACACCAACATGACGATTAATATTTGTCACCATCACACTCAGCCAGATCCGACAAAAGCCAAAACTTGTGAGGAAAGTTGTCTTATTTGCCAGACAACAGCAGAAGTCAAAAGAATAACACAAATATTACACACAGCAGTCTTACCTGAAGGAGAAACACCAGAAGAAATGGCCAAACTGCAAAAAGCAGATAAGGAGATAGCACCCATCTTAGCAGCGGTAGAGAATGGCAAGAGACCACACCTCCAGGAAATCATAGGGTTCGGACGCAACACCAGAACACTTTGGCATCAGTATAAATCACTGACACTCAAAAACGGAGTCCTATACAGAAGACACGAACACCCATCAGGTGACCCTAAAAAGGAAACATTACAATTAATACTACCAAGGGCTAGCATAAAAACAACAATTAAAGAGTACCATCGTCAACTAGGAGAGGGTAATCACTTTGGAGAAACAATGACAGGAGACTACTTACGAAGGTTCTTCTGGTGGCCCAAAATGGCAGATGATATTGCAGCACATGTAGCCAATTGTGATACGTGTCAAAGATTCAAAAAGCCCAAACACACTACTAAAAATGCAGCACTTAAAATATTCAGAGAAGGCACTCTCCATGGCAGATGGCATGTAGATATTTGCGGCAAAGTACCTAAAACAACAGAAGGTTACGAGTACATATTAGTAGCAATAGAAGCATTCTCAGGATGGCCAGTAGTGGTCCCACTAATTAAAAATAATGCTAAGGAAATCGCAAATGCACTAATAACCCATGTCTTCTCAGTCTATGGAGCACCACGCTCAATTCTTACAGATCAAGGAAAGCCTTTCGAATCCCAATTATTTCAGGAAATTATGGACTTGTACCAGATAAAGAAATATCGAACTACAGCTTTTCACCCTTCAGCCAATGGAAAAGCGGAAAGATGGATAAGGACGCTAAAACAACAACTATCTATGCTGGTCAGCAAAACTCAAAAAGAATGGGTGAACTATTTACCTTTCATAGCTCAGGCGTACAGAAATTTGCCAAATCCTGTCCACAAGTTTTCACCATACGAAATTATGTTTGGCACACCAATGAGGACTCCACTGACGTTGAACCAAGGAAGCCCACCATGGACGAAAGGAATGGAAGCCGTTCCACAACAAGTCAGAGAACGACTGGCAGAAATCCACGAATTGGTCAGAAAAATGCATGGCCAAGCTGCAACAAAAATGAAACAACGTTATGACAACACAGCACTGATAGCACCATTCAAAGCAGGAGACCGAGTCTACTTGTACAGACCCATAAATGAAAAAGGAGTGTCTCCAAAGTTAACAACACCATGGGAAGGACCTTATATCGTGATAAATATCATAAATGACTGTAACGCAAGAATTCAAAAAGAAGCTCACCCTTACACAATGATGATAGTCCACATGGATCGACTGGCTGCGTATCCAGACTCCGAAGAAGAAACCCAGTCAGCATGGCTGACATATGTCTAAAGACATCCAGGGCTGAGTCTAACAGTCAATTGTCAGGGCGGCCGCCGGGGACCCGTATCCTGGCTGCACCCACACCAGGAGACCCGGGAGCCTGAGAGTCCGCAGAGACCCCAACCTGGCTCGACAGTGGGGTCCTCTCATAGTCTTATGTCAGTCTAAGTCATGTCCGTCAGTCAGGGTGTCACACCGAAGGCGCGTCTAGCTCCCTCTGCGAAGTGTCAGGAGACCTGGCGTCACCCGCTGGAGAGGATCGGACTGGCGCACGCCTTCCGCAAACAAGTCCGGGCTGACCAGCCTCTCCCTCATGATGCCACAGCAGACCCTGCTGGTGTTCGCGGCGGTGATGGACGACACCAGTTGAAGGCCTGCTCTGCTGCTCTCGATTGAGTGTGGCGCAGAAGCAACAGGGTTGCTCCAACCCTCCAAACGGCAGGGGCCGCGCAACGGGGGCCAAATCCCGAAGGCGGCCCAGGGCCCTATCGTACTTGATCTCCGGGCCCCGCCGAATAGGCAACTTCCAGCCCAAAACCTCCACCCGGTCTGTGGCCAACAAGAAAGGCTGCTGACAGGATCCCAAGCCTTCAACAACCTCCGGGACCGAAGCCCCGCCGGGTAAAAATCCTTTGTGGACGTGATCAGACAAAGACCAACAAGGCCATGTCGAAAGTTAACCTCCAACTCTTGTAAACAAACTTCAATCGACTGCAAGCTCTAAGGCACTGCCTGCTCGAAATCGGCACTTCAAGCATTCGAAAATAGCCAAGTCCACATAACCTAAAAACAAAAGACAAGCATAAGTTGAACCGACTATACAAGCACCGCCATCTAGAGAACCGGAAACTACGCCCGCCATCTTGTATCAAAATCAAACTTGAATCAAACCCAACTCAATTACTAATCGGAAATCGGAAAACATCTACGAAAATGGCCCCCAGAAAATGGATTGCTCATGACGGAACCAACGAAAAGGAACCTACCAACAAATCAAAGCATGGAAAGGTAACAAAAACTTACCAAATTCCCAAAACTGACAGGCACAAGGAATGGACGAGGGAATCCCCACTGCAGCCAAAGGACACTCGCAAAATGGAAACGGAAAGGATAATGCCACTGAAACAGAAAAATGAACAGAAGATTAACACAACTAAAATATCACCTTTGGCTAAACTATTTGAAAAAGAGGAAAAGAAAGAGGAGGAGAGAGACAGAAAATTCAGACAAAAACAACATCAAGAAACAGTCCGAAGACAAAGACTAGAAGCAGAACTGAAAAGAAAGCAGCTCGAAGAAAAAGAAAGAATTAGAAAAGAAAGAATTCAAGAACAAAGAGAAAAAGAAGCAAGAAAAAGGAAAGAGTATGCAGAAAAACTCAGAAAAGAAGAAGAAATGATAAGTTGGTTTGAAGACCCGGGCTACACAAACCCATGGGCAACAGATTCAGAGACAGACCCAGAACCAGAAATAGAAATGATAGACTTAGAAGAAAACGCAGACTCAGACATAGAGGAAATCTACGTAGCAACAGTGGAAGCAGTAGAGGAAAAACAGAATGAACAAGAATGCATAGAAAAAGCCTTAGAATGCATCAAGTCAAAAGAAAAAGAAATCATGCAAGAAATTATGGAAATGGAACAACAAATACAAGCCATAGAAAAACCAAACTCACCCAAAGAAGTTCACCAAGAAGAACGCCCAGACGAATCAGCCAGCATGGGCAGCAACAACACCCCAGTAGAAATCGCAGCAAGTCTCAAAGAAACTCCAGAACAACCAGCGCAACCAACGGAAATAGAAGTCATAGAGACACTGCAACAAAAAGAGACGAAAAATGAAGCAAGTAAACAAACAAACCTCAACATGACTAAGAGAAGAGGTAAAACCAAGAACGCAAGATGCAACAAGTGCAGACAAAGAGACCACATCACCAAAGAATGCAAACTCACCAAGTAAGGCGAGATGAGGTGAAGCAGCAGAAAGAGAATTTCGGTCCCTTGGGCAAAGAAGTAAATGGCTTCACAGCAGCCCAATGTGGATCTCAAGCAAAAAAAAAAAAAAAAAAAAAAAAAAAACGAACCTGAAACAAACAAGACAAATTAGAACAACTGAGCAGGGGAGCGCCAGGATGGCCCCACCATTAGAGAAACTAACTACAGTAAACCAACAAAACAACAAAGTTACCATGAGGGAACCCAAAAGAAAGAAAAGGAAGGATAACACTCACCAGAAGAAGATGATCATGCAAGAAAAGGGTCAAGACATGCCCAGCGTACAAAAGGGGGTAAAAGGAATGGGGCCTGAGACCACATGCAATAACGTACAATGACACAAAAATTTACAAGAAAATATAATATAATTGCCGTGGACAAATCTCAAACAAACCGAAAGAATCGGTAGTGATAAAGAACAAACATCAATAACTGATAAATCACAAGGACAATAACAGTAAGGATCGGTAGCGATAGTAAGAATGTTAGTAACGCACCAAGAACCCAGATACCAAAAGACAGATTATTAACATAAGGAGCAACTATCAAGATTAAGAAAAGTTACCGGCGTAAAACGCCAAACAAGACATCATTAACAGCAAGAACAATTAAAATTAGTGGGGCACACCGAAATTAGGGGCCAAACAGAAACGGCACATACAATCAGGCAAATGTGCAACCCCAGCCATACGCTCCTCAAAATCTCGAGGGAAACGAAAAATCTTAATCCCCCGGGGAGGGACATTGGATGAAACCGGGACGGGAATAACAGGTTCATTTTCGGGAACAGCCACCTGATCACACAGTAAGAGTTAAAAATATTGGGGCAACCACCGCCAAGCATACACCCTGACTAGGAAACTCACATCCGCCAAGATGTCGGGAACCGGGACCCCAGGGAGAGAACGCAGGGAACAACCCGGAGCCGGCCCCACACCCGGCCCACGCCAGACAAAACCGTCTGCAGCGGGTTCCTCAGGGACGTCCTCCACGTCACCGTGGAGTACAGCTGCCACGTCGTCAACGCCAAGCTCCTCCAGGACCACGACGTCGTCCCCGGCAGCTCCAACGTCGAGCGCCGCCCACATACCATCATCAGCTTGGGGGAAATCGCCCCCCCACATGGGATCGTCGGGCATAGGGTCAAAGAAAGCCGGGACCCCAGGAACCACAAGGACGGGGTCAGCGGGGAGCACTTCAGGAAGCTCAGGGAAGTCAGGATGGTCAGGGACGGGGGCAGCAGAGAGCCCAAGCCCTTCAGGGGCAGGATTGACGGGGGCCACGACGGCAAGAACGGTCTAGCAAGGAAAAGAAAAGGGCCCAAGCGTAAAGGAAATAAGGCGTACGTTAACCGACCATTCACAAGTAAGCGCGAACACTCACAAAAACCAAATTGTTGCATTTCAGACAACAAAATAAGGGGAAAGTCGCGTTTAGCTGATCTAAATCCCACTCCTGATCTTCAAAAATCCCTTGGGCCGGATGGTGAGGGAGCACATGATTCACGACATCAGCATCGGGCCCCGCAAGATAGCAAGCCCTGCACATCTATACCAAACAAAGGACCGAAAACATGCTTCATGCCGTGCCACATGCACCAAAAGAAAACAATAGTTGATACTTACAAAACCTCCGTGCCCCGCCCCGTCGTCGCCCTGGCAGAAACACCACGCTGAGAAAGCACGCAAACGCACAGTAACAACGGCCATGACGAACAGACGACCGTGCCTCTCGGACGCTCACCACAGAATGAGCCCAACGCCGCCGAGCCAAGGGACGCCAGGCCAACAACGCTGCCCGGCTCACCAATCAAAACGCACGGATACAACACACGACCCGAGCGGCCAATCACAGACCAGAGCAACGGCACGGACTGGAACGAGAGGACGCCGGCGACGCCGGCCAGCGCATCAACAACGTCAACAACCGCGTCGCGGCTAGCAACCGGCCAGCGGCAGCGGGCAGCGCAACGCAAGTTCTCGCCGCGACACCAACGCCTCACGCAACAGCGGCAGAGCACGGTACTGCGCCGCGCTAAGAACCGGCGCAAGGGGTATCGCCAGGCGCGAAGCGCGCGCCAATTCAAACGAGTGTAGTCCATAAACACTCTAGCCACTTGGAACAATGTTACGAACGATACATGTCATAACCCTGATTGTACAAAAACAAGTGAAGAAGTAAAATAATTATCAGATGCATCGCATTCGTTCATTCAGAGGGAAGTGGGAGACTAAATTCAAAACAGCAAATTAACAAGTCTAATCCGCAGGCCACTGTCGACTCGGCTCAAATCAAACGAGTCAAAATGATGCTCATCATGTTCACCATCACCTTCTTGGCCGTCATCGCCGCACTTTTAGTGCACTACTTCATGAAACGGCGACGCCAATTCGCACCAATCATCTACCTAGAGGGCAACATAGCCGCTGGAAAATCAACCTTGGCAGCCAACCTGAAGAAGCTAGAACTATTCCCAGTACTGGACGAGCCTGTCAAAGACTGGCAAGATGTCGAAGGATTCAACTTGCTACAGTTACTCTACGCGGATCGGAATACTTGGAGCTACCCTTTCCAAGTCTTAGCACTAGCTACGTTGGGACGCCGCCAGACTCACATGCTGGCTAATCACCCGGAAAGGCTAACTGTCCTGGAACGTTCACCTCAATGCTCACTGAGAGTGTTCGCACAAGCTTTAGCTGAAATGAATGCCATCAGCCAACAGCACATGGCCATACTACGGATCTTGCGCGACGCTGTCGCCCCGCCAACTCACAGACAGATCCACTACATCAATGTACGCACACCTCCGGCTGTAGCGTACCAACGTTTAAACCGTAGAAATCGCACTGAAGAAGCAGGTGTTACTGTTGAGTACCTCAGCCTACTGCACGAGTTAACTGACACCTGGCTGTTGCGAGAGGAGACCAATCCAGTTCATGTCTTGGATGGAACGCTCACCCCTGAGCAATTACTAGCAGCCGCCCTGGACATTATCCAAAACCTGAAGGATGACGTCACACCTACCCAGGAGTCCCCGTCTACACGCGAGGAGTAATTCCATGAGTTAAGTATTTGCACTAGCAAACAGCTAGTTAAGTTTCTTAGATTTCAAGGTGCCTTTAGAATAGGATTAGCTAGATAGTCAGGATGGCATCAGGCAAACCAACCAAACAGAGTAGGGGTTGGATATCTAAAGCGCAAAACTGTGTAGAGTGTTTTCTGTTTGTTTCAGTTGGAGTCTCGTCAAAACTAACTTAAACTTTGGTTGGCCTACAGGAGGAATACTCGACTTCATGCGGTGTTGCAATTCGTGACGACGACTGTAACATCCGCCTGGGGCAGACAAAGTCCACCTGGCATGACAGCATGCCGCGGGCCACACCACTCTTTATTTTTCTTTTTTTAACAACAAGTGGAACCGTGGGCTTAGGACTGGACACCCTAACGCCCGGCATCGTACAGTGTTATCTGTGCGGTGTAATGGGGAAGCGCACCTTTGTAGCATCATTCACCACAACGTTCGGCAAACTACCAGACAAGAAATTCAAGACAGCGCAAGAAAAGTCAAGAAAAACAAGAAATTCTAGAGAAATTGGACATTTAATCAAAATCATGTAAATTGCAAAATTCAAGTGAGAGAGAGTGGGAGGAAAGAAATTCAGTTCCTTCAAAAGAGGAAGGAGAACAAAGTTAAAATTCAATTCATTAGAGATCAATGGTACTAAATTCAAAAATTGAGTCGAGTCAAGTTCAAAACGATTGGAAGAAAATTTTAAGAAACTTCGTTTCTTTTGTTCAGGAGGGAGTGGTGTTGTGAAATGAACTATAGAGAACATAACCATAGCACGGCTTACTAGCAGTCATTCCCTATCTTTCGCAACCACTGCCCTAAGGATCCTGGCCAGGACCTCTAACCCATATTCTTCCTTTCGTTCCTCTCCTTAATACCCTAGCCACACAATACCATTGGCCATGCACCCCCACTCTCTACTACTATTCTTCCTGATGTTCTTCTACTCCTGTAATATAAGCGCGCGCAGCCAAGCAGCCGCTACCATTCTGTACACGGTCAACCCCCGATAATACAGAAGCCTTCCGTCTCTCTGAGACCTCGACTACTCCTTCTCCTTCAAGTCCCTTTACACGTTGCACACTATAACACAATATATTGTGGGATATGTTAATACATCAACATCTTCATCTTGAAGCAATGAAATTGGAACATGTCCTTCACCAGGCGCTATTTTTATACCAAAATCATTTGTAATGTGATCAGGAATACTTTCAGGCATAATCAAACTTTCTTGATTTTGCAATTCTTCATCGGTATCAATTGAATCATCATCAGATGTTACAATTTTGTTTTCATTGTCATTGGATGAGTCATTGCTGAATAGATCATCATCACGTTTCCTTTTTTTAGGTATATCATTTTCAATTTCAATGGTTTTTTCTTTTCTTTTATGTGCCAATTTGGAAACATCAATTTCTGTTTCAAGTATTTCTGTTGTATCTTGATGACAATTCGCATCAATTTGGACAATTTCACAGTGTTTTTCAGCATTTGTCAACCAATTTGGATCAAGTGTTATATTGTGTTTCTTATATATATCAGTTCCAGTCAAATACTCTGCAGCTTTATAAACTTTCTGTGGTCTTATCAAATCATAAGCATATGGCTTTTTGTCTTCCATGCGACGTTGCAGTTTGACCAAAATTGTTTCTGATTCATCGAGATGCCGAGGAAGGACACTAACAGTTGAGTTCAAATTTGTTGGGACATTTACACAACTGCCTTGTAAACCAAACTGTGGTCCAGCATATTTTGATAATTCAACTATTTTCATAAATGGTTGCCTAACAGCAAGCAACCTTTCTTCCAAGTGAGTCAATCCCTGTAAAATGTCAGGAACTGGAGGAAAGTTGACACCATTGACAAGAGCATTGCGTGGGATTGTTTTTTTCCCAAGATAATTTTTACACGTATTGCAAACAACATATTTGTTCTCTACTTTTGAATTATATATACAAACATTTTCCAATTTAAAATTTTCGTCTTCATATCTATTGTCAATCATTGACGTTGATTTTTTGAAATAAATTTGACCACAACATGAGCAAATGTGTGTCGGCCCTTCTTTTATTGCCTGAAAATAATTGTCAATTACACGTTCAGTTTTGGCGGGATGGCTTCATAGCTCCTACGTCCGTAGTGCCTACAGTGTTTTTATGATAATAATAATTGTATATATCTTTAACAATAGTCATTGGTAATATATATGTTCCAAAACCAATCTGGTAATTTTTAATGAAAAGAACAGAGATAACTTTTCAAATATTTTCCTTAGGGATTCTTAACATTAGCAAAAGCAAAAATATGTTGTAACAAAATATTTTTTTAAAAAGTATGTTCAGACAAAAATATTTTATTATAAATTTCTTTAAAAAAAAATTTAAAAATATCTTGCTACAAAATATTTTGCAACAAAATATCTTGCAACAAAATTTTAAAATGCTTCGTTTGGCTCAGTGTTAAGCATGAGTCCAGTCAGGGACCGTTTTCGGTAGGGTAGGCAGCCTACCCGCAGCATGACGCCTGGAGGGTAGGCATTCCAACCTACTCGTGAATGGTGGGTGGCCTACCTGCCGGGCTGCCCCGCTGAAATTGGCGGACGGAGAGATTCCTGGCTCAGAGGACCAGCACCGCTGCACCTGCTGACCACCTGCAGTCCGCATCTGAATCTGCTGAATTGCTGCACCAGCTCATGTGAGTTTCGTATCAACAGCCCGTATAGGGGTGCAACTTCTAGTCTCATAGCGCAGGGCCGTTTTACCTACAACTACGTATAAACAAGACAATGCGATTAAAAAGAAAAGGGCAAGACAAAGTTTGGTCCTTCCCTTTATGGAAAAGGGCTGGGGACTAAACTCCTGGGGCACCTTTACGATTTTCTCAGTGGTCATGCCTAGCGTATTTGAATGTGTTTTTGTTTGTTTTTTTGTTGTTTTTTTTGTTGTTTCTGTTTTGTGTGTGTGTTCAGGGTATGAACGGAGTTAGAAGCCTTTTAGCCGCTAGATGTACGGTGTTGAGAAATTTTCTTAGCGCCACCGGCCTTGTCAGTAGCCTCGCTTGGATTTCTTGCGGACATGCAATTTCTCATCGCTGCAGCTACACCGCACACGCCGCCGGTCCGGAGCAGAAGCTCTTGGCAGAAATAAAGGAGGACACTGTGCAGACGACACTGTTCATTCTCATGACACTCACCATAATTATTGAAGATTTCGCTGTGGATTCGTATTTCCAACCTTGGATATTTATGCTTTGCAAGAACCTATCGGCAGCTTTTGTTGGCCTTGTTCGACAAAATTCACTGTGAGTACTGTAAATAACATTTCTTGCCACTACACCTCAAACACCCTTTGAGTTATCCTCTGACTGTTTTGTGTTTTAGCTAAGTACTTCGGTATTGAGCAGAGCGAGGTGGCCCTCTCACTTTAGCAGTGATTACAAGCATTGTATATGCTGCTCCTGCTGAAGCAAGTAAGTGTCATCACTTAGTGCGATGGATTTGTTGGATGCTTGGTTTCAGTTCGTCTTATTTTGTTTTCAAACTGAAAGTAAAAGTAATCTGTTTTCTTTCAGGTAGTGGTCCCCTCCTCAACAAACTGCCTGCGTTTATGAATCGATTATAATTATATGCTGATGTGGCAGACTTCCTCCAGGAGAGCTTACTCAACGTTTCATCAGCTGCTTCATATCGCAGACCAAAAGGCTAAGGCTTTTGTTCCCAGCTAAAGCTTTGAGCCAGATGGGAAACAAGGCAGCATGAATGAGTGAGTTTCAGTGATCATTGTAGTCTTGATGTATGAATTTTAAAAAGAAGAAAACAAACACTAGCTGTGCTACGTTGGGTTAGAGCTTGGTTGTAGTTTCACGACCTCATCTTGCTTGCCAGCATCATGATGAAAGCCTTTGTTGGCCGCTTTCATTTCTTAGTGTACTTTCCTTTTGTTGCCGTCTTTGAGTGCCCACTGTGAACTTTCAACGCCCTTGAGCGCAATGGTGCATAAACAGACGAGTGAACCTTTAATAAAGTTTTACAAGTGCTTGTCTTTCTGTCACAGATGCCAAGGGTCTGAGCCTGTTCTGCCAGTGAAGTATTGGTGTTGTGACCTGGCTGTGGATCATGAAGGTGCTCCGTGTAAGACTATGCTGCAAGATTCCTGAACTTGTCACTAATTGCGTCATAATAAACCTTACTTAACTTCAGTTGTCTAGTGTTTTGATGCACCTAGAGGCCAACTAGCAGAATGCTGTAGTAAAAAAGTTTCTTTGGTGCACAGGAATTAGGCCATAGAGAAAGGCTTAGAGCAAGCCAAAAATATTGAGGAGATGTAGACTTTAGGCTGTGTCACAAAATACATAAGAAATTTAAATGCATCTCTATTTAATCACCCTAAATAGGACAACTTTTCAAACTTTACATTTGAGGTCAGTTTAACAAAACATGAATTAGTGGATAATTCAACTTGGATTTGAACAGGACAATCAAATTTCACATACAGTATCCACAAACAGATGCACAAATGCAACACACACTACTGCTGCTGTCCCTGCCTCCTCACATCCAGGTGCACATTCAAAACCTCTGTTGCTCTGGTAGATGCTCGACGCAGAAATGTCTTGATGGACATGGTCCCTGCCATGAGCTGGGCTGTTAGGTTTTTTATAGCAGCATCATTCCTTAGAGTTGCCGTTTTTCTGGTTCGGCCAATGTTAAACCCAGCACGAGCAGCTGTTGCATCTATGAAGGCAGCATGTTCATATCTTCTCAAAGCGTCTAAAAAGGAAAACAAATATTTGTTTCTTAAGTAAAGAAGCATGAATACGAGGGACTTGCATTTTATCAAACTAATTTATGGCAAATACACATAATAGTCTCTAAAATAAGATAATATAACTCACTTAGAAAGTGCCAAATACTTGGTCTGTAGGGACCAGTTTCCAATCTGAAAATCTTATTTGCTGCTTCACAACCATTGTTTGTACGATGGAGTTCATTGTAAACTGACAAAGTTTCAAATCTAAACCCAACCATCCAAGTCGTTAAGAAGTAAGCAAAGAATTCGAGAAACTGATGGCCAAGGTCATGTTGTAAGGCCAGTTTTATCAAGACAAATAGGCCTCTGATCATAAAGCTCTGAGGCAGAAGCGGTATAGCCAAAGAAGATCTGATGATTCTTTTAGCATACTTGTTCATCCTCAGCAGTCTGATTAAGCCAAGTTTCCTGACCTTCCTTAACACAGCCTGCAAGGCAAATTCAATACCATGTTAAATGTGGTTAAATGCAGTTTTCAAAACTCATAAATAAAAAATGCATGCTTAAGAAGAATGAGTAATGAATAGCTCAACTTTAACCCACAATTTTCTTACCCTTATGTAATGTATGTAGCAACCTCTAGTGACGCAGTTGTACACCTCTCTCCAAGCTCTTTGTTGCTGTCGCTCAAAGTCAAGGTGGACAACACGAGGCCGGAATCGAGGAATATTATCCTTAAGATGCTGTAGGAGACATCGATATGCTACATATGTCTTTGATTCCATGATGGCTACACATAAGGGGATGACCTGAACAATTTTAAATGCAAATTAGAATTCATACAAAGTATTTCTAAAAACATACAAAACATAAATTAATATAACTCACATGATTATTGACAACTGTAACAATCTGATACACCTGTTTTCCAGGAGGTTGTGATGGCGTTGGTGTAAATGTAGCATCAACGAATACCTCTTTCGCTTTTCGCATGTATCTCTTCATTCGCTGAGATATGAACACAACGCTTCTGTCTCCTACTGGGCCAACAGTCCCAGAGTAGATGATGTCATTACCATCTTCAGTTTGCCGCAGGCGCTCTGATTGTGGCTGCTCTAATAGTCTTCCCAATCTCCCTAATGATCTAGGGGCACGTGGATACTGATGCCCTCTTGCACGATGCATGGCAGACCTTAAATTGTAGTTCCTTATGCGAGCTGAAACTTGAACAGGATATCTACAACATACAAAACAGAAAACAACGATGAAATACATCAGACAAGACAAAGAGGCCTATCACTCTTTAAAAATTGCTCGACACTTTTTAATCTTGATACGAATATCAACAAAACAAAATTATTAAAGAAAAATAGCTAACAAAACTTTGTCACAGCCGATTTTTCGTTCTTACCTAGCTGCATGCATGTTAAGCATATGCCTGGGCATCATGTATCTTTCCGTTCTACATGCATTTAGTATATCATGTCGCAGTAGACGCTGCTGATGACCGAGAATGTCTGGTAAACAGTTATGTGGCTGAGTATTAGTCCATTCCATGTTGCCATCATTACGTTC
The DNA here is from genome assembly GCA_030522485.1 of Stenchaetothrips biformis. Taxonomy (NCBI): domain Eukaryota; kingdom Metazoa; phylum Arthropoda; class Insecta; order Thysanoptera; family Thripidae; genus Stenchaetothrips; species Stenchaetothrips biformis. The sequence continues at coordinate 2,133,743 of CM060101.1, forward strand.
AGTAATAAAAGCGCGGCCGTGACAAGCTGCTGCAGTGCCGTACTTGGCACATCTCAGGAATCTGGTTTTAATGAAGTCGTTTACTTCGTATCTATTTGAATGGTACGAGTACCCATCACCGCAGTGGTACACATTTCCTCGCTTGCCAGGATCAATGAAAGCGTCCATCTATGAAAATACAAAATCTATGATCTAAGCTAAAGAAATAAGACCGTCAGTTATCGAAACAGTTTTCTTCAGATAAGTAACCTTACTTCAATACAAAGACGATCTGATCTTTGTTCCACGAGACAAGACAGGGTAGGACAGGTTATATTAGCACACGAGCAAGCACGAGGTATGTGACCATGACCGCGCATGCCCCCTCTTGCCTCTACCGACCACTCCAGGACAGCAAACGACCAAATAAATATTTTAATGAAACAAATATTCCGCATGCGTGTTTGGTACTTGAAAAGACATGATTTTATACCAATTTATTTTTAAATACCGGTCTATTATGCAGTATTCAAGAAACAAAAGGCAACAAGAGACTGCAGATGCGAGAGTTTGTTTGGTTTGAACGTTGGCTAAGCTGATGAGGATTCTAGCGATTTCGTTACATTTCGGTTTATTTATGAGCCCAGGGTTTGGGCAATACTTCTTTTGTTCATGATAAAAATTTTGTTAAGATGAATTTTGTTTTTAAAACTGGAAAACTGCTGTAATAAACCCGCGCTAAAAAAATTCGTTCAATTGGGTCGACTATGGTAGTCGGAAACAAGGTCCCTTGAGCAGGTTGGTAAACCCAGACAACCAACTGTAATCAGTAGAAATGATTATTTTTAAGCTTTTGAAAGCCGTTCTGATTTCTGATTTTCATGGTCATAACATAAATCGAATATTCGATGGTACGCTCTTCATAAAAATTGAAAATTTATTTCACAGCGGAATTTGCGTCTGATGGGACAGTTGTCGTTACTATTGAAGCCGGAACAGGTGAGGGTGAGGCGAAGAAGCTCGTAGTTCTCTCAGCCACTGCTCATTGCGCGCGCGACCCTGCTTACCTGCTGCTTACCGTCTTGTCGCTTTTGAGATTTTCGATCCAGGTAATAATCTCAAATCTTGTGGAACTTGTCGTTACTGTTTCTGCTATTCGTTTATCTCATTTGTTTTTCAATTTGAGTGAATCTACGTCTAGTGCAGCGTTGGCCTTGTGATTCTCAAGCTTTGTGCGGCGTTTTCCACACGCTCCAGTTGATCCCATTTTCTCTGTAATCCTGTTATCATTTATTCCCGAAACATGAAACTGCTTTCAGCATTAGCTCTGTCGTCTCTTGCTTATCGAAGTTTCGTTGATTTTGGTTTTAATCATTTGAGCTCCGTGTGTCCTGTGGTGTGTCTGACGAGAGTCGTCCACGCTGACGCTCGCCGCCATGCCATACTTGGCTTTTTTTGGTGTGTTACTACTTGTTAGAAAATGATCACATGTGGATTCATTTTCTTTACCTCGCACTGTGTCGTGAGTGGTAGATTGCCGTTAGTTCCTTAGTTTGGTGCAGATTCAATCTTTAACCTCCAAAATTTGACTCCGGATTTGCCGGACGGTGGGGTGGGGCCTCGCATATGTCCCTGGCGGTATTCCTTTTGCGTAGCATTTTTAGTAGTTTCTGATCATTGAAATTCCTTGGTCATTCGATATAAAACCTGAAACGTTCATTTTCATGCGTTCCTTGTCGAGATTTGGCACTGCCACGCAGGTCATATTCTACCATGTTCAAATCACAATCGCAACATTGTTTGACCACTTCCTCTTTTCACTAGATTACTTTCACACATGGTTTATCATGAATTTAATGTTTCATTTCAGCTCAATGGACATTCTAGCTGGTGAGGGATGTGCGGCCGAAGCACCCAGTGAGTGTTTTTATTGATGGTTTTAAAGTTTGCAAGCGCATAATGACTTTGTTTCTATAAAGTTCTTTTTTTTGTCTTCATTCATAGTTACTGTCGAAGAAATGAGACGCATGCGCCTTATTAAATTGAAGGTGCTTGATGCTAATGGCCAAGTGGTGGAGCAAAATGCATATGTCCCAGCAGGGAATGCTCAGTCTGCAGGCCCTGATCTGCCCGAAGGTCCATCAGGCGCTTTGGTTCCGCCTCATCCAAGCCCTGAACTGCCAGAAGTAGCTGTTTCTGGCTTGAGTGACCAACCTGATCAAGTGACTGCCTCAGACCATGGAGATCTGCCAGATGAAGAGACTCATGCTGGCACAGCAGGTGATGGACTGAATCAAGAGAGCCTTGAGGACCACCAGGAGGTACAAAAAGATTGGCCCATTATTACGGCTGGTCAGCCATCTATGGACACTAATGCTTTGGGTGCTCAACTTGGACAAGTTGCATCCTTGGTCCGCTCAGGTGCCACTGTGAACATCACTCTCAGTATGTATACAAACAATAAGCGGTTTCAAATTATGTTATTATGTAACAATGTAACACTAACTTTATTATTTGCTTTAATTGTTCACTTTTTCAGATGTCATGTCTTCAGATGTACAATCTGTGACAAAAATGCTATCAGGAATAACTGGTAGTAATGCAAGAGTGACCAACAATGCAGCTTCTAAAAAGCTGAAAAAACTACCCTTGGCATCTCTCTTTATGGATTCCCAGCCGTCCACCTCCAAGGCCGACGGACCTATTGAAATATCTTCGGATGAAATGCCCTCTGCACAGCCAAGCAGCAGCTTTTCTGAAGGTTTCTAAAATTCCAAATTTAATTGTGATTTAAAAATTGTCTGGATTGTTTACATTTTTTTCCTTTTATCTTCAGGTTTTTTTGAGCCAAAGTCAGAAAAGTACAAATGTTTTGGATCCTATAAATCTGTGTCAAACAGCCACATCAAAATCTCAACAGATTCTGGTTGGTACATGCCATTTTTCTTTTTATTGTGTCTATTTGATACTCTTGCTTATCGAATTGCATTTATATTCCAGATGATGTTCAGACACCTATGAGCATGCCGAAACCTAAACCTGTGAAGTATGATTACACTAAAAGAGGCACAATACCTCCACCACCTAAGAGCTCTGACTCAGATTGTGGTTTGTAACTCCACAACATTTTCACTGTTACTTTATATTAATTTACTATTATGTTATTACTTCCCCTGTGTTTTTATTGTAGATATTCAACCCACGAAAAAGTTTAAGATGAGTGAGCCAGCAAAAAAACATAATAAACGTGGATTTACCCTTGATGACAGCAGCAGCTCTTCTGACTTAGGTTTGTGCAACAGTTTTTCTCATTGATCAATTTTACAGCTAAACCAATTGTACCAATCCATTTTTCCTACATTTTCCAGATGTGAAGTCTAATTCAACCAAGACCAGCCTTATGTCACAAATGTCTGCTTTTTTTCAAAAATTCAACAAGGGTTCCAAGACAGGCAAGCGGCATGCATCTCAAATTCAAATTGTGACTGATTCTTCAGAATCGCCTGATGGTACGTTCATGTTGATGAAAATTGCAAGATTTTGAGCCTCAGTGAACCTTCTGTTCTATATGATTTATTTACTTTCAGCAGAACCTGAGGTTCGAAGGACCAAGAAACGGCATGCTCAGGTACGGCATGTTCCACAACAATCCACTCGTCAACCTGCTCCTGAGCTGAATCAACCCAGGCGTCAAGCCGCTCCTGAGCCTGTGAATCAATCCAGGCGTCAAGGCGCTTCTGTGCCTATGAATCAATCCAGGCGTCAAGCCGCTCCTGAGACTGACCATCAACCAGGTGCTGCTGTGCAACCGGTTGAGCAGCAACAAGCTCCTGCGCAAGCTGCAAACAACGAGGAAGATGATCCTCACAGGGGCCTTTGCACTATCTGCCTTGATCGTATTCCAACTCAGAGGGTGCCATGTGGGCATGTATATTGTGAGCCATGCTGCATTTCAATGAAGCGTGACAAATTGCGTTGCAAATGTGGGTACAGGTTCCGATCTTGGAAACGCATTTACTTGTGACCTTACAACCTTTCTTGCTCTTCAACCTGTCCGGACTTGGTATTTGCTCTGTTCTTTTTATCGCTTTCACACATCAATGTGTCCTTCAATTTTTATTCTTTTGAATTTTTAATTCAAACTAGACATTTCCTTTGTACTTTTGTATCTCTTTAACATATCAATGTATGCTTAATTTTTTATCTTTTGAGTTAACTTGAACTGTCAATTATGTCCTTTACTTCTTATCATGTTTTATCCACTAATTCATGTTTTGTTAAACTGACCTCAAATGTAAAGTTTGAAAAGTTGTCCTATTTAGGGTGATTAAATAGAGATGCATTTAAATTTCTTATGTATTTTGTGACACAGCCTAAAGTCTACATCTCCTCAATATTTTTGGCTTGCTCTAAGCCTTTCTCTATGGCCTAATTCCTGTGCACCAAAGAAACTTTTTTACTACAGCATTCTGCTAGTTGGCCTCTAGGTGCATCAAAACACTAGACAACTGAAGTTAAGTAAGGTTTATTATGACGCAATTAGTGACAAGTTCAGGAATCTTGCAGCATAGTCTTACACGGAGCACCTTCATGATCCACAGCCAGGTCACAACACCAATACTTCACTGGCAGAACAGGCTCAGACCCTTGGCATCTGTGACAGAAAGACAAGCACTTGTAAAACTTTATTAAAGGTTCACTCGTCTGTTTATGCACCATTGCGCTCAAGGGCGTTGAAAGTTCACAGTGGGCACTCAAAGACGGCAACAAAAGGAAAGTACACTAAGAAATGAAAGCGGCCAACAAAGGCTTTCATCATGATGCTGGCAAGCAAGATGAGGTCGTGAAACTACAACCAAGCTCTAACCCAACGTAGCACAGCTAGTGTTTGTTTTCTTCTTTTTAAAATTCATACATCAAGACTACAATGATCACTGAAACTCACTCATTCATGCTGCCTTGTTTCCCATCTGGCTCAAAGCTTTAGCTGGGAACAAAAGCCTTAGCCTTTTGGTCTGCGATATGAAGCAGCTGATGAAACGTTGAGTAAGCTCTCCTGGAGGAAGTCTGCCACATCAGCATATAATTATAATCGATTCATAAACGCAGGCAGTTTGTTGAGGAGGGGACCACTACCTGAAAGAAAACAGATTACTTTTACTTTCAGTTTGAAAACAAAATAAGACGAACTGAAACCAAGCATCCAACAAATCCATCGCACTAAGTGATGACACTTACTTGCTTCAGCAGGAGCAGCATATACAATGCTTGTAATCACTGCTAAAGTGAGAGGGCCACCTCGCTCTGCTCAATACCGAAGTACTTAGCTAAAACACAAAACAGTCAGAGGATAACTCAAAGGGTGTTTGAGGTGTAGTGGCAAGAAATGTTATTTACAGTACTCACAGTGAATTTTGTCGAACAAGGCCAACAAAAGCTGCCGATAGGTTCTTGCAAAGCATAAATATCCAAGGTTGGAAATACGAATCCACAGCGAAATCTTCAATAATTATGGTGAGTGTCATGAGAATGAACAGTGTCGTCTGCACAGTGTCCTCCTTTATTTCTGCCAAGAGCTTCTGCTCCGGACCGGCGGCGCGTGCGGTGTAGCTGCAGCGATGAGAAATTGCATGTCCGCAAGAAATCCAAGCGAGGCTACTGACAAGACCGGTGGCGCTAAGAAAATTTCTCAACACCGTACATCTAGCGGCTAAAAGGCTTCTAACTCCGTTCATACCCTGAACACACACACAAAACAGAAACAACAAAAAAAAAACAACATAAAAACAAACAAAAACACATTCAAATACGCTAGGCATGACCACTGAGAAAATCGTAAAGGTGCCCCAGGAGTTTAGTCCCCAGCCCTTTTCCATAAAGGGAAGGACCAAACTTTGTCTTGCCCTTTTCTTTTTAATCGCATTGTCTTGTTTATACGTAGTTGTAGGTAAAACGGCCCTGCGCTATGAGACTAGAAGTTGCACCCCTATACGGGCTGTTGATACGAAACTCACATGAGCTGGTGCAGCAATTCAGCAGTTTCAGATGCGGACTGCAGGTGGTCAGCAGGTGCAGCGGTGCTGGTCCTCTGAGCCAGGAATCTCTCCGTCCGCCAATTTCAGCGGGGCAGCCCGGCAGGTAGGCCACCCACCATTCACGAGTAGGTTGGAATGCCTACCCTCCAGGCGTCATGCTGCGGGTAGGCTGCCTACCCTACCGAAAACGGTCCCTGACTGGACTCATGCTTAACACTGAGCCAAACGAAGCATTTTAAAATTTTGTTTCAAGATATTTTGTTGCAAAATATTTTGTAGCAAGATATTTTTAAATTTTTTTTTAAAGAAATTTATAATAAAATATTTTTGTCTGAACATACTTTTTAAAAAAATATTTTGTTACAACATATTTTTGCTTTTGCTAATGTTAAGAATCCCTAAGGAAAATATTTGAAAAGTTATCTCTGTTCTTTTCATTGAAAATTACCAGATTGGTTTTGGAACATATATATTACCAATGACTTTTGTTAAAGAAATATACTATTATTAATATAAACAACAGTGTAGGCACTACGGACGTAGGTACTGCGGGGCGGTCCCGTTTTGGCTTTCTTTTTTCTTGCAATCAATGACTGAAATTCATTACAATTGTTTTTTATTTCTTCATAATACTTGCGTTTGTTAATGTCACATGTTTTTTTGTACATTGGATCGGTGTTAAGTTTGTTTTTCACTTTTTCGTAATTCCTCCTATGTTTGTACTCAATATCATTTTGAGGTCTTTGTTTGACATTTTCGAGATTCCTTTTTTTATATTCGGGATCTAATTCCAACCTTGTTTTCACATTTTCAAGGTTTCTTTCATAGTATTCTTGATTTGACTGCAACCTTGCTTTCACATTTTTAAGATTTCTTTTTTTATATTCTACATCAAATTCCAATCTTGCTTTAACATTTTGAAGGTTTCTTTTTTTATATTCTGGGTTAGACTTGAGTCTATTTTTAACATACTCGAGACTTTTTTGTCTATACTGAGCATTTCCTAATCTTTGCTTTGCTTTCTCAGCATTTTTCCGTTTGTAATCTGGATCATTTTCAAATTTATCTTTCACTCTTTTCAAATTTCTTTCTTTGTAATATGAACTGTTTTTGATGAACTCACTTCTTTTCTTTGCCAAGTCAGAATTGTTTTTCACATTTTTTTCATAGTAAATTTTGTTTGCAATATTCTTTTTCTTCACAGCAATACTTATTGATCTTTCCTCAAGATGTTCAGAATTAACATCACATTCTATTTCATGTATTTCATTTTTACCCATATTTTCTATTTCTGTTTTGTTTCGTCTTGCTTTACTAAGTTTCTCAGTTAATTTGTTTTTCTTACTACCTTTTTTTTTATATGCACATTTGATGTTTTTCAAGAAATCTCTTACTGAATTCTCTGAAGCAAGTCGATTTTCATTTACTAATGACCTTTTTTTCTCATTTGCCTTTGGTTGAAAATCTTTCATTGCTGAACTGGGAACAGGTTCATTTTTACCTGGTAATAGTCTTTCACTTATATTCGTTTTTGTTTCACATTGCTTCATTACTAAACTGCTTACTGAAGTTGTACCAGATTGATTTTCACTTTCTAACAATTTTAAACTAAGACCAGGTCGGTTTTCACCTCCTAATGGTCCTTTGTTTCCATCCTCTTTTAATTCAGGTTGGTTCATTACTGAACTTTGTAATGAACTTAGACCAGGTTGGTGGTTACCTCCTAATGGTCCTTTTCTGTAACGACCAGGTCGGTTTTCACCTCCTAATGGTCTTTTGTTTCCATTCTTTTCCAGTTCAGGTCGGTTCACTACTGAACCTCCTAATGAACTTGCGCTAACTTCATTATTATTCGGTTCAGGTTGGTTCAAAATAGAACCTCCTAATGAACCCTTATTACATCCCTTTTCATTAACAAAATTTATTTCTGTGATACTATAACTGCTTTGTTCATTACAAATATTTCGATAATAAACAGCAATTTCCTCAATATTGGCAAACTTAATTAAAACTGCAAATCCATCACCATTAGACCTACCATTTTTATCTCTTGCATGTGAATCAAAAACCCAGAAAGTATTTTCCACATTCATTAACGCAAATGAATAATCATTGCATGTGAGGATGCCAAATCTGGAACTTTCAAAAAACTGTATTAGTGCTGACAGAAATTCATGTCCAAATCCACTAATATTGTGAACAGGGCCATAAAACTTTTCTTGCCTTTCTGCCAACAAATAAACGTCAGAATTATTTGGTAATTTAAAATTCTTCATCACCTCATGTGGATACAAATATCTTTTTGGCAATGGATTGGAATAGGCATGCAAATTTGTTCCAGCCTGAAACATCAAAACATACCAAATGAAAAATTTGCTATCACAGTTTAATCTCAAATTGATGCATGTTCACTTACAGTAACACAAAGGTTTATATCATATTTACTCCAAAGAACTGGATTCCGCTCTGATGCATAAGCGCAAGCCAATACACTAACTGAACAGCATTGCACTCCATAATAATCAGGAAATAACACAGTGTCACCTTGATGAATCGTCCCTTGCAATATTTTCATTTTATCAACAGTTTTTCACCTTTCAAAAAAGTGAAAATATGCTCGGATCAAATTCGAAAAGGAACAGAACTGCACTGCTCAGACCCCTTCTCGAACTTTCACTACCTGCAGACAAACAGAGTCTATGCGCACGCGCCAGGTACACTCTGCCCAACAATCACCAACCGACTAGCCGATCCAAATGACCACGTTCAAAAACAACATCTGTGCTATTGTTGGACCTCTTCTAGCTACAGTAAAAGACAATTTTTATTCGAACGCGCTTTTTCAAAAGAGCGAGCGTTTTTAGTGTAAGCTGTACACAGACGAAAACGAGCGCTGCTATTGGTGGGATTTCATTTCCGGTGGCTCGGCTCCCCCCTCTCCCTGTGTTTTTAGCTGACGAGTCGAGTTTTGCCATGGAAACGCCGATTTCAACTCAAAATTTCTCAAAATTGGCCCTACACTTTTCAACCAAACTTCACCACTGAAATCAGGGTACAAAGTTCTACCACTCTGCCAAATCTCATCAAAATCGTATAGAAAATTTCGGATTTGCATAAGGGGCCAGAATGACAATAAAAAAAAAAAAAAAAAAAAAAAACCAACCCCGGTGAGGCTATAAGGCTACTTCGTGCCTAAAAAGAGAGTAGACAGCGAGAGCGAGCGAGTGCCAGAAGACGCGATGCGAAGAATGAAGAATCAATTGCGACAGGCAACAGAAAGCCGCAATCCTAGATCCTACGTAGCAAGCAGCGCTTGAGCTTCAGTAGCACACCTCGGCCTGGCACAAGCAGCAGGCGAAGGGGAAGCGGGAGGGACCGAAGAGCGAACAATGACGGCTGGCTGGCTGCCGCCTGCATTGTTGCCTTTGCCCGGCTGGCCAAGACTCCTCGACTCCGACTCTCGACTCGACTCCCCCCTTCCCCTTCCCGCCACGCACGCCACACGCGTTGCGCCGTGGGGTCGCGTCTGAGCCACGTACATTCTTCAACAGAACAGAAACCTCACAATCACAATTAGTGCAGAAAAACATGTTTTTTTTTATTTGTATTTACTTGCAGTCTCCTTCCTCCTCTCCTTTATTCTCTCTCTCTCTCCTTTTCTCTCTCTCTCTCTCTCTCTCTTCTCTCTCCTCCTTTCTTTTTGCCTTTTCTTTCCTTTTCCTTTCTTCTCCTTATTTATACCTCGGCCCGGGCTGAGGGGGGGGGGGGGGGGCGTCGCGACCCCCCCCCCCTGGATCCGCGCCTGCTGCTGCTGCATGTGGCGACGGCAGGAACTACGGCAGGGTTGCCAACCGGACTCTACACCCCTACCCCCCAGGACCTTTATATTTCAAACAAAGAAACACTTTACAACACAGGCAAAAACGTTACAAACAAAACCTTTTATCTATACTTCTAGATTCCATAATAATCAGTCTTCCAAAAACGCAGCTCTCCGATGTCCGCAGTCCGTTTCGTCGTCGAATCAATCTTCGTACCGCGCCGGTCTGCGCCGACTTCGCTGAGGCCGGCCGCGTGGCTCTGTCTCCGCGTCCGCCGCGGGCCCCGCGCCCTGCTCCCTGCTCCGGCCCGGACGCCGCCCCACAGTCGGACGAAACCCGACAAAAGTGCCGAGAACTGGCATTTTCAAAATTGAGCGGCCGAGTCCTACAAACTTTTGGATGTTCTAAAGGAAGGTCTGGGCAATGCGACACACTAATTCGCAGACTCGGCGGAGCGCTACTCATCGGCCTGACGTTGCTTTGTCCGTTTGTCAGGTCCAAAAGATGAACTTAGTCCCTGGAAAACGGGCTCATTGGACCAATAATACATTTAAAAAATCTGAAAGAAAAGGTTAGGTTAAGTTTAGATTAAGTTAGGCTATATTAGGTTGGGTTATTTTAGTTAGGTTAGGCCGATTTTAGCTCTTGTCCGTTCTTCAGGTCCAAAAGCTAGACTTAGTCCCTGGAAAACGGGCTCATTGGACCAAAAATTCATTTAAAAAATGTGAAAGAGAAGGTTAGGTTAAGTTAAGGATAAGTAAGGTTTACTTAGGTTAGGCCGATTTTAGCTCTTGTCCGTTCCTCAGGTCCAAAACTTGGACTTAGTCTCTGGAAAAATAAGTCGTTTGGACTTAGAATATTGCCGATTTTACACCTTGTCAGTTCGTCAGATCGAAAAGCTGGACTTGGTATCTGGAACAGGAGGTCGTCTGGACTTAGAATATGACCAATTTTAGCTCTTGTCCGTTCGTCAGGTCCAAAAGCTAGAATTAGTCTCTGGAAAAGAAAGTCTTTTGGACTTAGACTATGACCAATTTTAGGTCTTGTTCGTTCGTCAGGTCGAAAAACTGAACTTAGTCGAACTCGCGAATTCGCGAGCGGCAGCAAGCGGACTCGGCGGAGCGCTACTCATCGGCCTGACGATTGCTTTGTCCGTTCGTCAGATCCAAAAGATGAACTTAGTCCCTGGAAAAGGGGCTCACTTGGACCAAAAATACATTTAAAAAATCTGAGAGAAAAGGCAAGGATAGGTTAGGTTAAGTTTTGTTTAAGTAAGGATTACTTAGGTTAGGTTAGGTAGACTTAGTCTCTGAAAAAAGAGGTCGTCTGGACTTAGAATATGACCAATTTTAGCTCTTGTCCGTTCGTCAAGTCGAGAAGCTGAACTTAGTCTCTGGAAAAGGGGGTCGTCTGGACTTATTCGCGGAGCGAGTTCGCGAGCGGCAGCGAGCGGACTCGGCGGAGCGCTACTCATTGACCTGACGATTCCTTTGTCTGTTCGTCAAGTCCAAAAAATGAACTTAGTCTTTAGAAAAGGAGGTCGTCTTGACTTAGACTTGACTTAGAATATAGCCAATTTTAGCTCTTGTCCGTTCGTCAGATCAACAAGCTGGACTTAGTCTCTGGAAAAGAACGTCGTCTGGACTTAGAATATGGCCAATTTTAGCTTTAGTTTTTTTGTCGGTGTCATAATTTGTCACTAAAACTGAAGTGCCGACAGCTACTGCCAAACAACACCACTCGCGGTTTCCCTAGGCAACCAACACACCTGTTAGATACCAACATTCAGGAAGAAATTTCCTCGCGAACAACAGGAAGACGGACAACTTGTCATTAACTGCGTGTCACTAAAAACCCGTGTCTAACGGCCGTCCGTGAGTAACGGCCTGTCGGTAACGTCTTATCTGTGACAGCCGATTAGCTGCAGCCTGTCGGTGACGGCCTGACGATACCGGCCTGTCAGTGACGGCCTGTCTGTGACGGCTTATTAGAGACGGCCTATCCGTGACAGCCTGTCGGGAAAGGCCTGTCGGTGACGGGCCTGTCGGTGGCCGACCTGTCATTGACAGCCCTGTCGGTGTCAGGCCTGTCAGTGACGGCCCTGTCGGTGTCAGGCCTGTCGGTAAATTACGGGCCTGTCGGTGACGAACGTGTCGGTGACGGGCGTGTCGGTGACGGGCGTGTCGGTGACGGGCGTGTCGGTGACAGGCCTGTCGGTGACAGGCCTGTCGGTGACAAGCCTGTTGGTGGTGCACCTGTCGGTGACGGTCCTGTCAGCAGCGGGCCTATCCGTGACAGCCTGTCGGTGACGGCCTGTCCGTGGTGTCCTATTAATGACGACCTGTCTGTGATGGCCGATCGGTGGCGGTCTGCCTGTCGGTGACGGGCCTTTCTGTAATGGGCCTGTCCGTGACCGGCCTGTCGGTGACGAACCTGTTTGTGATCGGCCTGTCGGTGACGTGCCTGTCTGTCTGAGACGGCCCTGCCAAAGACGGGCCTGTCGGCGACAGGCTTGTTGGTAACGGGCCTGTTGGTGACAGGCTTGTATGTAACGGGCCTGTATGTGGTAGGTTTGTCGCAGACGGGCCTGTCGGTGTCGGGCCTGTCGGTGACTGGTCTTTCGGTGACTGGCCTGTCGGTGACGGGCCTGTCTATGGCAGGCCTGGCTGTGACGGGGCTGTGGGTGGCGGGGCTGTCAGTGACGGGCCTTTGGGTGGCGAACCTGTCGGTAACGGGCATGTCAGTGACGTCTTGTTGGTGACGGGCCTGTCGGCGACGGGCTCCAAAAGAGTTAGTGTTGAAATGATCTGTAACAGTGTTCATTCATGCAAACAAGAAGACACAAGCAATATCGATTAAACATTTAATTTCCACACCTACTGAAGCGACTACATTGAATTTTAATAATGGTAAATTACAATGAAAGAGATAACCGTACAAACAATTTAGTTAAAGAATAATTTGTACAAAAATACAATGCTAACAAGAAAAATATTTAAAGTTCGTTTGTGGTCTAAAAGAAAATGGAGGAAAATGTGAAAAATTGTGACAGGGTAAACTAATGAAAAGCGAATATTGTTTATTGAAAGGAGCCTAAAAGAAATTTTAAGATTAGGGCCAAAAATACATAGAACATGTTACAAAGGTAAGGTAGTAAAGACTTAAATTTAACCCAATAGGTGAAAAAGAAAAACTGCAATAATTTAATGGAAAGAAAAGTAATAATAGAAAAATCAGAAAAACTCAACACTAAGGTTTTTTACGAAAATTTTCTGTTTTTCCAAAGCGCCCACGGCGCGGAGGACTGCCGAGCAAGGCTTTCCTCGCACCCAACGAAGATACCTCGTCCGGGACAATCAAATTTGTTCATCCATACTGTATGTATTCCGACATGGACTGCTAGGGCGTCCTCCGCCAGTTCAGAAGGATGGTGAAAGTATATGCGCTCTTTTTCAGAAAGGAACATTCCGGTTGAAAAGATCGATGCGTCCGCACATGCAGGACACATCTGTAGGAAAACGGTACAAAACATTGACTATCTTTTCAAGAAGATGCATGTTCAAAAAACCAATGAGTCATTAAAGTTACCAGCTTGGAGGCAGACGAACCCGCCGGCCCCACTCGAACCAGGACACCTATGAAGCACATGGGTGTGTCGGTGTTTTTTTGTCGGTGTCATAATTTGTCACTAAAACTGAAGTGCCGACAGCTACTGCCAAACAACACCACTCGCGGTTTCCCTAGGCAACCAACACACCTGTTAGATACCAACATTCAGGAAGAAATTTCCTCGCGAACAACAGGAAGACGGACAACTTGTCATTAACTGCGTGTCACTAAAAACCCGTGTCTAACGGCCGTCCGTGAGTAACGGCCTGTCGGTAACGTCTTATCTGTGACAGCCGATTAGCTGCAGCCTGTCGGTGACGGCCTGACGGTACCGGCCTGTCGATGACGGCCTGTCAGTGACGGCCAGTCTGTGAAAGCCTATTAGTGACGGCCTGTCTGTGACAGCCTGTCCGTGTTGTCCGGTCGGTGACACGGCCTGTCGGTGACGGTCTTTTGGTGATGTATAATGCGCCAATCGGTCAATATCAATCCAGATGTCTTCATCATTCTAGCTTAAATTTTCCAAAGCAAACACATGAAATAAGTCAGAATTCCGCGAGCGAACGAGCGACGCGAAAGTACTGGTTGGAAAAGTGTCACAGAACGATACATTTTACAGAACGATACATTTTAAATAAATAAAATGATTCAAAAGGACATTATGTACTTCGCGCCGCGTTCCGCTGCCCGGCAGCTGGACTTATAGTAAGACCGATTTTAGCTGTTGTCCGTTCGTCAGGTCCAAAAGCTAGACGCCCTCTGCCGGCCACAAGCGGAACTACCCGCCGTTGCTTACTTCCGCCGTGTTCAATCCGGTCATTCGGTATGCATCCCTCGTGACGTGTTGACGTGTTTTTTTATAATGTCGTTTCTGAAAGACTTCGATATTTCTTCTTCGGAAGATGAGATGCCTAGCGTCGAGGGCGCTGCCTCTTATGGAGTATTTATTGAGGTAAGTGAAAATCTGTGAAAGTGTATGTTCGAACGGCCGCTTGGCGTGGCGTGGCGTGGCGTGCCTTGCCTTATGCTGCGGGGCGTGGGGATGCCTTGCCTGTGTCTGTTCTTTGCTAAAAATTAAAAAAATGAGTGATCAATCATGACATGTTTCGGGTTTGCTCAGTTTTAGCAAGTTCTAAGTGGTCACGTGTCGTGTTTTGCTGATGGCAGCACGGCGTGTCGGGTGGGCGCGTCGGTTTGTATGTCCGGCTGTCTGTGTCCTCTTCACTCTTAATTTTCTCGTCTCTCTCGTGAATCGCTGATGGCGTGTGTGTCGTCTCGCGCGTGCCGTGCTGAGTTTCATGTGTTTGACACGACGCTGTCAGCCCAAGAGACGCATGAAGCCCAAGGCCCCGCCGTGCCACCAAACATGATTTAACCTGTCCGCGCGGGTGTGTGAGCGTGTTTCCGTGGGAACTGACGTGCCGAAACGCTTTCCGCTGTGTCGCGATCGATTTAACTTTGATCTCGTTGTCTGTTCTTCGTTTTCGGGTTTGGTTTCCATCGCGAGTCGATTCAAAGAGCCGTGCCGCCGCCGCCGCCGCGAACGCAGGCAGGGCGAGAGGGGGAGGGGAAGGGGACAGTAGGGCCGGGCCGCGCGGCAACGCACGGGGCCGCGGTGCTAGAGCAGCGTGCTGACGCCGACGCCACCCTCCTCGATGTTCCCGGTCCAGGGTCCATCGACGCGAGGGGTGGCGTCCCCCGCTGCTCCAGCTGCTGAAGCTTGGTGTCGGTGTGCGGCCAGTCGGCGGCGGTAGCCAGATGGAAGGCCACTATACCGCAAGCAGGCCCAAGAGAGGAAAAGACAAGTTAAAGTAAAGGCAACAACTAAGAAGGTTCCTTCGTCTTCAAGACAAACATCCCACCAACGCGATGGGCGTGGCCCCCGGCCACGCAAACCATGGCAGTGACGGCAGCACGCCGGCCTCCCCTGCACTGGCCGCCTCCAGCGCAGCAGCCGTTGGCGGGGGCGGCCCACTAGCCTCCAGCGCAAGCGTGGGCGGGGGCGGCGCGCTGGACTCCACCGCACGACAGGGCGGGGGCGGTGCGCTGCCCTCCAGAGCAGGCATGGGCGGGGGCGGCGCGCTGGCCCCCATCGCAGGCGTGGACGGGGGCGGCCCGCTGGCCGTCACCACTACGCAGGGCCCGGAAAAATAACGTGACGGGCTGCAGTTAACTTTATTAAGGCGATTAAATGCACCGTTTCACAAAGTTTTCTTTGTGCGTTTTTGGAAGTTCGAGGGCAAATCGAAACTACCTTATGTCAAATAAGTGTGATGGTGCTGTTCAACTATGCTGTTTAGAGTGGTCCTGTGACGTACACTGCAAAAAATCCTGCAATTTCAGTACAATTTGTTCAGACTTTGCTGTCTGCATTGGTAATTCAAATAGTTGCTTTGAATTTTCAGACAAAGAAGTCTGAAATTTGAGATCACACAAGTTCGTCTGAACTTTAGCAGAAGGTCTGAAAATTCTAATGACGTTTTCGGACTTGTCATCCTGAAACCTGTTTTCAGAATTTCAATATGAAAATTTTGACAAATTGTCTACCAATCAAGTCTACGTGTAAGGCATTGTATAAATTCATCGGAAATAAAAATGTTTACCCCTGCTTCACCCAGATTCATGTATGTACAATAGATTGACCGTAAGAGTTGCCCAAACTTGCGTTCTGGACTTGCCAGAAGGAGCTGGAATCCTCTGAATAGGGTCACGCGGCACGGATTTTGCTGCTGCCAGGCAGCGCCCGAAGCGCAGCGGCACCGAACTTGGCTCGTAACCGAAAAGTCCCGGTTCGAATTCGAGCTGGGGCGAACTTAAGGACTCTAGGGCGAACAAGTTAAATGTGACGAAAATGTAACGTCACACGTTAGTGGTTCATATTGTTTTCTTGTTGACTTCTTTGTCTTTAGATTCTCGATGGCACTTTTATTTTATATGTCAGAGTAGCAGTCTAAAAAAATTTTCATACAAGTAGGTTGAATTTGAATTCAGACAGAATGGTCTGAATAGTTACTCTGAATTTTCAGACCACTAATATGTTTACAAACTTCAGACTAAAATAATGGAATTTCAGTAAAACCTTTTTTACTGTTATAATTGTAATTCATTTCGTTCCGTTACCAGGCTCTGCCACTGCGCTGGCGGCAGTGGCAGTGCTTTTCCTTGGTGGCCTTTTCCCCTTCTTCAGCATTTTCCACAGCTGCAGACCGATGGCCCGCAGTCTGTGGAGCATTGTTGTCTGCGTGGCGCCAAAATCCTTTGTTGCGTGGGTGTGAGCGAGCTGGCCTCGCTCGCTTGTCTCTCCCCACTCGCCGGGCTCGCAGCTGGAAGACGGGCCCGGCGGCAGCGCGTAGCAACTTTACTCAGCACACAGTGAAGGAGCATCTACGCCTACACGTCGTGTTTTAAACTGAATAGAAAATTTTATTTCGAACGGGCCTTTGCCATGGCCCGTGGCAAGGTGAGTCCGTTGGCGTGTCTGTGGTATCCGAGCACGCAGCGCTGGCACGTCGACTGGATGGTGGACTCGGGCGACAACTCTGACGTCGTCTTGGCCTCCGCGTTGGTGGACGCCGAGGCCGCCGAGGCGCCCGACCCGCAGCGCCCGTTCCGGCCCGTCCACGTTGTCGAACATGGAGTAGCGATTGGTGAGCGGCTGCGAAAGCCGCAGCGCGGAGAACACGCGATGTGGCGGATGTCCTTCTGGTCGAGGAGGGTCTAGGGGATCTGGCTCGTGAGCACGTCGCGGGCCGTCTCGCGGGGGATGACGGTCTGGAAGCCGTGCTTGACGATGAGCACCACGCCCTTGTTGGCGGCGCCGCGCCGCCGCCGGTACTTCTCCATGGCGAGGGTTCTCTGGATGAGCGCGAGGGGGATGTCGGCCGAGCTCTGCAGCTGCGGCAGGCACTGGTTGGCCAGCACCATCATGAGCGCGGCGGTCTGGCGCACCACCTCGCGCAGGCGGGGGGCGGGGGTCGTTCCTGGGGGTCTCGGGGCCGGAAACCACCTTGCCCAACGCCGAGTTGAACTTGGGCCGGCCCTCCGCCAGCTGCGGCATCACGGTGAGGCGCTGCAGGATGTCCAGGGTGATGCGGTGGGAGCGCGTGGCCGATGGGTCGCTGAGCACGGCGAGCAGGCCACGCGTCATGTCCCGCATGCCGAGCGCGCGCGCCAGGTTGGTGGCTTGCACCATCAGGTCGCGGAGCACCAGCAGGCTAACTCCTAACAGGGCTTTCGTCGCTCTGTCTCTCTCGCACCGTTGCGGAACGCCCTGTGAGTGCGAGAGAGACAGAGCGACGAAAGCACTGTTCGGAATCAGGCTGCAGCTCGTCGCTGTCCAGCATCGCACACGCTGCTGGACTGTTAAAAAATTTGTCGTAAATTTACGAAGATTTCACTGGAAATTTTTACAAACGAGAGCTTCGTAAAATGCTGTTCATGAAATGTGTCGTGAAGTCCAAAACTGCTTCGTTAACATCAATTTACAAGATACTTAGTAAATCTACAAAATATTCCGTTAATCATTGGAAGTAACATGCACCCTCGCATGCACCAAACAGTAGCGGGACAAACTGTTCGTCGGAGAATCTAAAGCAGGACTTTCTGGCCTGCTGGCAGCGTACCTACCACGGCTCTACGAGGGTGGTTCGTAATAGAACTCGACCAGCAAGGGCCTTCACAGCTCGATACCCGGTCGTATTTGGCAATTCTACGACGTATTATGTAAATTTAAGAACTGTTTCATTTCTTAACAAAATGTTCGCTAGGAATACTAAAAATATCGTAAAGCTGCTCATACAAGATATATAATGTCGATGTACGAAATAATCACCAAATTTCAATAAATATCTTTTAAAGAATATTTTACAAAATGTATCTTGTTTATATATTTTGTAGATTAACAAAAATTTCTAACAGTGTGCAGGTCCTCTTCCTACACGTCACGGACGGCCTCTGTCACGCGGTGCACCACCACGCCGAGCAGCTTGGGCTCGGCCAGGTGCAGGAAGGCCTGGCCCAGCTGGTCCTGCTCCAGCACCTTCCTCAGGCGGTCCAGCGCGTCCTCGCCGCCCCACAGCAGCGACCGATGCAGGTCCGCGGGGCTGAGGCCCTAGCCGGGCTTGCAGATCTTCTGCTGGCACAGCAGCCCGACGTGGCCCGGGTAGGTGACGAAGCCATCCAGCGCCTCCACGACGCCGTCCTTGTCGCGCACCGACTCCAGGATGCTCTTGAAGTTGAACACGGCGCGCAGCACGTCCTCCTCGGCGCGCTCGTCCCCACCCAGCACGTGGCCCATCTTGACGGCGGCCACGCCCTCCAGGCCGAGCTACTCGGGCAGCGCCGGCTGCGAGCCCATGCCCATGGTGGCCACGTCAACGCCGGGCAGCTGGGCGGCAACGACCTGCTTGCGAGCTGCGCTGCGAACCAACTGGTGACGAAGTTCCTCAGCTTGGTGCCTGCAGGCTGATTCCGGGCACTGCTCTCCACTCCGTCTCTCTCGCACTCTTGTGGAACGCCCTTTGACTGCGAGAGAGACAGAGCGACCGGAATCAGCCAGCTGTTCTCCGCCCCCGGCCAGGCATCGACGGCTGTGACGTGGCCGACGCTGGCGACGCGCGCCGGCGGCTCTTCCCTCTTTTGGTTATGACGGCGTGGGGCAACCAAACATCCGCTGTGCGCGACGAAGAAAGGCGACGTGTGATCGGGGGAAGGGGGGTGCGGGGGCGCCGCCGCCACTGTTTTGTTGTGTTTTTGGTTGCCTACTCCAGGTGTTCTAGAGAATCTGACAGGGGGGGGGGGGAAGGAGTGTTATTTCCCCCTCCGTCCTTCCGCGCCCTTAAACAACCCCTGTCACGCGGAGACACTGGTGAGCTGCAAGGAATGCAAGGACAAGAAAGAAAGGCTAAAGCTTATAGCGAAGCTCAGGAATCAAGGAAGCTATTATTACAACAAAGGGCTTTCTGACGAAGACCACCATAAAAGTATTCTTAAGCGACGCCACAACAAAGTTGTTAAGGAGGACTTTCTGACTTGCAACTCCTGCTTGGGCAGGTATCGAAGGGTTCATTTTACCAGACATAAATGCCTCTTTAAATCTCCATCAAAGACTATAAGCCAAAAAGAAGCAAGCCATTTAGAAGAACCTTCTGGGAAGAGCAGTCACAAACTTAGAGAGTTGGTGTTCAAGAGCATGCAGAGTGGATCTGTTAAACTGAATGTCAAAGCGGATCCACTAATAGTATGGTTTGATTCTCTTTTGGCATCAAAACTGGACAGTAAAACCCAAGGTCAAAAAATAAATGATGTGAGTCAGCGACTCCGATCTCTTGGCCGCTTTGTGGGAACGATGAAGGAACTAGATCCATCCATTCAAAACCTGAGTGAATGCCTGTGAGGTGAAAACTTTGACAAAGTTGTAGAAGCTGTGAAGAAACTGGGCGGTTTTCAAGAAGAGAAAAATCGATTTGTCCATGGTTCTGTGCCATCCAAACTTGGAAATCACCTGGGTACTTGTGCTGCAATTAAACTTGCCCTTATCACAGAGGATGAGTTAGAAGTGAAGAAGACCAAGGGCTTCCTGCATCACAACAAGGTATTTTGGCAGTATGAGATCACCCACGCTTCTGAGTCAGGAAAAAAGGAAAGGGCTCAGAAGCGCATTGAGCTGCCCCAGGCAAAGGATGTCCAGCTTTTGAACCAATATTTAGAAAAGCAGATGCAGAAGGCTTGTGACGCACTACTGGAGACCCCATCAAGAGAAACCTATCGCCAATTGATGGAACATGTGCTGACTCAGTGCATCACTTTTAATCGCAGGAGAAGCGGGGAAGTGTCAAGAATGCCATTAGCCTCTTTCACTGACCGTGGTACGACGTGTGGCCAGGAGGAGGTCTCAGCATGCCTTTCTGTTGTCGAAAGACAACTTGAGAAAATTGTGACTAGGCTTGTCATTATGGGGAAGCGGGGCAGATTTGTACCGGTCTTGCTAATGCCTACTTTATTGTATTCCATTGAAATCCTGGTCAAGCACAGACAAGTGAGTGGAATCGACATTGAAAATAAATTTCTCTTCGGCATTCCTGGTGGTGAATGCAGTGTCATCAGGGGCTGCGATGTTATGAGGAAGATGGCAGACAGGTGTGGAGCTGAGAAACCTCGCCTCCTCACCTCCACCCATCTTCGGAAACATGTTGCCACCTGTTCTCAGCTGCTTTGCTTGAAAGATCATGAGCTCAAACAGTTCAGTGACTTCATGGGCCATACCAAAGCCGTCCACGACAAACATTATGTGGTACCTCAGGGTACAATTCAACAGACTCGTGTATCAAAGATTTTGATTCCCATGCATCAGGGCTTCCTTCAAAAATACAGGGGGAAGACTCTGGCTGAAATGAATGTCAGTGTGGGTTTATCTTCGTCCTCAGAAGATGATGACAACCTCGAAGGAGAAACAAGACCTCTTATGGAAAATGTCAACTCCATTCCTAAAAGGAAATCATATACAGTGACAGGAACCCAAAGCCAAAAAGTCAAGAGTGGCCACAGATACACAGCCCGGCAAAAGCAACAAGGAAAATGTTCCACCTCATAATTTCAGCTCTGATAGTGAAGAGGAGGATGAAATAGCTCAAAAACCAAAGGTAATCAAGAAGAAGGCCAAGCGTATGACAAGAGAAAATTTTGTTCCATCGCCCCTTGAATCTGACAGTGAAGACGATGAAAAACCCAAAAGGTCAAGAAAAAGCAAGAAGACCCAACACAGAGAATACTCCACAGATGAAATTGTAGCTATGAAGCGGGAGCTTCTTGATTGCATTCTTCAAAAGAGGACTCCTCGTCAAAATGATGTTCAAAATGCTCAGTTAAGAGCCCCAATTCTACGTAACATT
The DNA here is from genome assembly GCA_030522485.1 of Stenchaetothrips biformis. Lineage (NCBI taxonomy): Eukaryota > Metazoa > Arthropoda > Insecta > Thysanoptera > Thripidae > Stenchaetothrips > Stenchaetothrips biformis. The sequence continues at coordinate 2,155,076 of CM060101.1, forward strand.
CCATGGAATCTGATTAAGTGCTGGGTCTACAATTTCAACAAATCAAATGCTCGTGACCTGGACAATGAATGAAATTCCCTAATGTTCTTGATTATTGGTACTATGGTATCATGGTAGATTTATGTTATTTGTTGTATTTTAAATATTTGTTTATATATACTGTTATATATATCTTTTTACTTATAATTGCAGTTTTATATATATACTTATCTCTTTTTACTTATAACTGCAGTAATGCTGCAACTGTGTTATCTTTCTCTTCAGATTTTTATGTTCCCTTGATGAGGGAAATGTGCCATTTGTAATGCTATGACTGATATTGACTGATAGCGTATTACCAGTGATAAAATGATTTAATGTATGTTACCGGTTACTGTACTAATAATGTCATTTTAATTTGTTGGACAGTATTGTAGTGTAATAATGTCATTTTAATTTGTTGGACAGTATTGTAGTGTTTGACTTCTTGTATTTCTGACAAGGAAAACAATTGCATGTGATTAACTTCAACTAATCTTTAGTTCTTAAGAAAAAAAATTTCTGTTAGTTTGTGAATTCATGGCGCCACACTGAAAGTGTAGCCTTAGCTATCCATTTATTTTTTACATGTTCTTCTGCTCCTTCTGTTAATTTGCAACTTTGTTGCATGAAGCGATTATGTGGAGAACCCTGTAGTTGCAGAGATGCTGCAACTGTTCTTTCTCTTAAGATTTTTATGTACCCATGATGAGGGAAATGTGCCATTTAATGCTTTGACTGATTTTAACTAATTTAGCGCATTAACTTTATTTTTTTAAATTATTTGACTGGTCTGATACAAGTGACAAAATGATTTAATTCATGTTACCGTACCATTAAAAGAACAGATGAACATTTGAAGACAGCATTTTTATTTGTTGGGTTTTGGGTTTGAGAGGGGCAGACTCCAAGAATTTTGACTGACTCGATACTTTGAAGTATGGTAGTTTATTCTTTCTTTCTTATTCACAAAGCACCATCAAAAGTAAGAATTAAGAACAAGGAAAAAATAGAAATCATTCACAATCAGCTGCCTTTCAATAAGATAATGATTTACGGTGCTATTACTAAGACCTCATCAAATCATCACTAATCAAATTTTCAGTCCGACTTGAAAGAGTCAATTTGCTTATTCGTATCAGTGCATCAAGTGATCTTAGCACAAACCGAGTTTTTTTTTCTCGTGTGCTTTTGGGTGAGCCCTGCTGGGACTTAAAGGTTGTGTTAAATCAGTTAAGTTTTTGGAGTAGGAAAAGATGTACAGAAGCCAAGAAATTATAGGATAAGCCTGAAGAATCAAAAGCGCAGGGCTTAGCTACTGTGCCAAGGACTTGGCAAAAAAAAACAAAATATTTAAAATCCTTGCCACAGCAGCCCTGCACTTTTGATTCTCCAGGCTTATCTTACATTTTCTTAGCTTCTTTACATCTTTTCCTACTCCAAAAACTTAACTGATTTAACACAACCTTTAAGTCCCAGCAGGGCCCAAAAGCACGTAAGAAAAAAGCTTGGTTTGTGCCACGGTCACTCAAGACACTAGTACGAATAAGCATATTAACTCTCTCAAGTCAGACAAAAAATTTGATGGGCGATGAGAAGGGTGACAGGAGGGCAGGTCTAAAATTTGAACACTTGAAATCACATAATTAACACTATTTACTCGGCACCTCAATTCATTCTTCCTAATATCTCCATTAATTTATTCATGAGACGATCTTCCATGGCATCCAGACGATCCTGGAATCAAATTGACGCGGCTGTGTCATAGGTACTCCTACACAACAGCATAGGCTTTTAGCGGGACAGTGACTCACATCCAAGTACGCCACCGACACCGGCTTCCCAGCGTTGCTGCTCACGCAGCTGACGGAGCACACACTATCGCCTTTTGGTACATTGGTACAATGGTACAACGTTACCAACGATGCCGATGAACCTGCAGTAAAAGAGGGAAGGAAAAAAGGGGGGTGAGGCTAGGCTAACACGCCGGGTCACCGGAGAGCTCTGGGGAGAAACTCCTCCGGAGAGAAACTGGCCACCCAAAGCATGGCCTTGCATGGCCGAAGCTGCGAGTTGCTCCCCCGAGAGCTCTCCGGTGACCCGGCTACTACGGGGGTTTCTTTTCTAAAACATTAGCAAGCAGCCTTTGTACTAACCGCTGGGCAAGTCGTCGTCAGCCGTAGCAGCCGCAGTCTTGAGCCGCCTGGCAAACCGCTTCATGAAGGCTGCTTGCCGCTCGTCGATGACTGCGCATGCTTCGGGCTGGGCGAGGGCGACTTGTGGGGATGGCTGCGCCTCCGCGTCGGTGGCCTCCCCGGCCGGAGTCGCGGGGACGTCCAGCACGGCCTGGACGTCCTGCACGGCCTCCGCCTCCGCGGCAGTCGCCTCGACCAGGGCGGGCTGCTGCTGGCCCACGGCGGCGGCGGCGTCCTAAAGGAGATAAATTATTGGGAAGCCGGCGAGAGGTAGGCCACCCTTTGGACGGTTTGGTCATTCCACCGCACCTTCTGAAATCAATGGTGATGAAATTAGCCGATATATGTGTCGATCAGCTCAGGCTGATCCCCTGGGTCGCCCTGCAACAAATTTTCACCAACTTTGGAGTTGGTAAAAACAAATTGGCAGGGCGCCCCAGGGGATCAGCCTGAGTGGATCGACACCTATTTCGGCTAATTCCATCACCATTGATTTCAGAAGGTTCGGTGGTCTGGCGTGGCTAGCAGACTGATACCGAGAGTCGTTTACGTCGCGCCGTCTCTCTCTGGCATCTATACGGGACGCCCCATGCGTGCGAGAGAGACAGCGCGACAAAACCGACTCTCGGAATCAGTCTGCTGGCGTGGCATTTCGCAACGGTCATACCTGACACGGGGATGACGTTCCCTCCTCGACACTGCAGTCGGCTTGGTCCCTGTGGCTGCATATGCGGCGGATGCTCCGCCCAGCAGAGCAAATAGGGCACCACGCCACGCACTTCTTCATTCTTAGCTTACACTGTTTGAAGAGCAACTTTACCTTCTTCAGAAAGCGCATAGCATGGCTCGCCTCCTACCAGCACCTTGCAGCCACAATCCAGCGGCTGTTGATATTGTTGAGACAGGCCAGGTTGCCGTTCCGAGCGCAGAGCCCGGCATCCACGCTCGTTTGAGTCCCGCAGCGCTAGGCGGCTGGTGTGCGAGAGAGAGGAATAGCGTGACCCGAACCCGATCGTCGCAAGGCTCCTCTGTTGCCGAAGGTGCCGGAAGCACCCGAAGAAATGGGACTCATTTGTGCCAGTGAGACTCGGTTCTGAGCGTCGCTCGTCTCGGTCCGGCCAGCCCAGCGCTGGCGCCCCGCCCCCCGCCCGCGCCCGCCCGGCTCGGAGTGCAGTGCAGTGGCCGGCCGATGTTGACATGACAACGACAACAGAAGCGGGAAGCAGAAGCAGAACACATTCGTCTCATCCTCAGTCTCTTAGTTTGCGTGAGTTGAGTGAGAGCGTATCCGCGCGTGTTGCATTCAAACATGGATCAGGACCAGGATGCGACACCATCGAGTAGTACAAGCAAATCCAAGAAGAAAAGTAGATTGGAAAGGGCGGCAGAGGAAAGGGAAATACGGAGAAAGGTACAGGACAAGGTGTTCAAATTAGTTCCTAGAGCCGGTGCCCGCGCTGAGTGCTGGAAGAAGTTTGAAGATGTGGTCAACGCTTCCACTGGCGATTTCACAGGATGGGTACATTGCAGGAAGTGCGATGAATACCTCCCATTTTCAGGTACGTTTCGTTGTGAAATGAGCATTGTATGTCAGTCGTTAGCGTCACCGCGCGGCATGCGCACGTCCGTCCGCACGACGAGCGACCGGGGGGGGGGGGGGGGGGGGCTGCCACCGCAGCCGGCGAGAGCTGTGCATGTGCATCGGCGCCGAAGGTAGGCCACCCGTGCACTGCACTGCACGGTTGGTTGCCTACTCTCCTGGCGGCCCGGGATATGCCTCGCTGCGCTGCACCCTGTGTGGCTCGCACTTTGACTCTGTGACCGAGACGAAAGCCTCCCGCTTGACTTTCCGAGCATTTGTGTCACTTTATTACTTTTTGCACAGGTACGTCGGGACTTAACCGCAACGAGTGTCCCGTGCAGGTGTCCGAACTTCTGCCAGCAACACCCTCGTCCAAAGATTTAATTTGTGATGCTCTGGCCGAATTCGTCGGCATCGATTTGCGTGCCTTGGAGGTGGTGCACGGGCCTGGGTTCCGGGCTTTGGCGCAGGCCTTCGTGCTGATTGGGGCGCAACACGGCGCAGTATTACAGGACCTCCTTTGTGACCCCTCCACAGTTCGGCGGCGTGTACATGAAGTGGCGGAGGCCGAACGAGAAGAAGTGTACCGCAAGGTGAAGGCCGCCATTGCAGCCGGGGAGTTGGCGTGCACGATTGATTTTTGGACGGAGGACTCCAAGAAAGAAGTTCTTGTGGCGTGCAACTGCACATACGTCATCACTACATCTAAGGGTAAATGGGCATTGGAGTCTAAAATTCTGTTTACTGAGACGTATCCAAAAGGAAGATCGAAGACGGCAGATAACCTCCGGGCTTTCATCTTTGAAAATTTTTTGAGGCGAGGATTGGTCACAGAAGCCGACAGAGACAAAATGAACGCCTGGTTTGTGACTGACGGTGAGCAGGCGCTGGTTAATGCATTGAAGGGATGGGTCCGCAGAGAGTACTGTGCTGCGCACGGCCTTAACATCACTTTCACGCACGTGATAAATGTTTCACCAAAAGAATTTGCGTCCCTGCCTCAAGCCGCAAATAGTATCATTTCTAATGTTACTCTCATTTGCAATGTTTTGAGGAAAATCCGAGGAAGCAAAAAGGCCAAGAAATATTTAAGTGATGCCAAGCTAGTGTTGCCTAAGTACTTCACCAACATTAACATGACCACATTCTTAGCAAAAAATTTCCAGCAGGTAATAGAAAAATTAAATATTTAGCGAACATGTTTACCTCGGCGTCACACAAAAAAAAAACCACTCAATGTTTTTTTTTTTTTTTTAGGTGAGAGATGTGCTTCAGAAGGCAAACAAACTTGTAGAGCTGGATCTTCTCCGAGAAATGCACTTAGGAGACCTCAACACACTGGCCACCTTCCTGGAGCAGTTGGAGACTGCAGTGGGCCGTGTAGGTACCGTGCCGGGGTCCGCACTCCCTGCCGTGGACGCGCTGTGCGAGGACAAGGACGACGACACGCCCCTCATGAACGCGTTGCGTGCCAACCTACGGGTGTGCTCGGACGAGGCTCGTTCAATTCTCAGAGTTAACCAGTTACGGGACTCGTGCAAGGAACTTGTCACATACATGAAAAGCTCCGGGCAAATAAACGAGCTCTCCACCAGCCTGAAGCAATGCATGGAGGTCAGGTGGAATAGTGTACAAACCATGCTGGTCTCAGTACAGAAAGTTTTTGATGAGGTGAGATTTTCCTTTGCGTCGAAAATTATAAAAAATAGGGAAAAAGGAAGGGGGGGGAATTTATGAGGCTAGCGCTGCACAGTGGGCCAGAAGACCGGCGCAGGCGGCCAAAACTCTAGACGCGTTTTGAGCTCCAGAGTCGCCACATGGGATTCGAACCGAACGTGTGACCCCACCAGTAGATTCTTCGTTTGGAGAGCAATCCATTGGTGGGGTCAAACGTTCGGTTCGAGTCCTGTTTAGCGACTCTGGAGCTCAAAACGCGTTTAGAGTTTTGGCCGCCTGCTGGGCCGGTCTTCTGGCCCACTGTGCGCTGGCGGCAACTGGTGGCGGCAACTGGTATTGTTTTCGTCGATTTAAAACTTTCTCTTTTTTTCAGCTTGTTGCATTCTTTGAGCGGAAAAACGCTGCAGTGACCGAGGCCAACCGTCTCACCTACATGGATGGCATTGACAAGCAGCTGCTTGACGAAGTCATAGAGGTGTTGCAGCCCCTCAAGAAGCAGACAGAAAGGGTGCAGGCTAAGGATATTGTCACAGCTCCTATGCCACTCATCAGCAAGTACACTCTCCTAGAGCAGTACAAGCCGAAGGAAACTGGCTCGGACGTCACTCGTCACATAAAAGCCCGCCTTAGTCGTGAGCTGGTCAACGTGGTGGAGGTCACGGACACCCACAAAGTTGCCGCATTCCTGGACCCTCTCTACCGCAGACTGCTCATGATACCTGCAGAGAGGGAGCGGGTTCATGAGCTGGTCAGAAATTTAATTTCTGTGGAGGATGATGCGGGTGCGGAAGAACAACTGCCCGACAATAACGCCGCCGACTTTCAGCCCCCGGCCTCCAAGAAGTGTAAAGAAGACGAGTATGACATGTGGAAGGACTCGGACACGGCTGTTGACGACGAGGTGGGTGAAAAATTTGGTCAAAAACTCTTTTTTTGCTATTATTATATTTTAATATGGCTAAAAGTTTTTTTTTTCCCACGCAGGTACAATCCTATCTTGCTGAGCCCATAGGGCCAGACTATGACAACGACCCTCTGGATTGGTGGAGACGCCATTCTGCCCGGTTTCCAAAGCTGGCCAAGTTGGCGCGCCAGTACCTGGTAGTACCCGCTACAAGCGCTGAGAGTGAGCGCACCTTTAGCGATGCTGGGTGGATTTTAAATGTGCGCCGAAAGGCACTCCACGCGGAGGTTGTTGGTGACTTGCTATGCATTCATTTGAACTGTAGACTAAATCTTAAGGAGCGCCTTGAAGGTCTTCGGCAAAGAAAACGACCGAAAACCACATAAAGTTCCTATTGTGCTGTGATTTTATTTTTTTATTTTGAAAGTTTATTATTATGAAATCATACAAAGTCTATTCATGTTTTGATTTATTATTATTATTTTTGACTAGGGTACGAGCCAAGTGTACTCTTTAGATTAAATGCATCATAAAAATGACAAAAATAGGTGCGAATTAATTATTGTTGTCTCTTAGCATAAATTAGAAAAAATCTTAAGGAGCGCCCTAAAGGTCTACGCCAAAGAAAAGTACGAAAAACCTCATAAAGTTCCTTTAGTGCTGTTTATTTTGTTTTGTTTTTTCTTTACAAATTTTATTATTGTAAAATCACAAAGTATAGGAATGTTTTGCATTTTTATTATTTTCGACTAGGGTAAAAGAACTATGTGTAAATGCATGAAAGAAAAATATATGACGCTGTGCATTGGTTATTGTCTTGTATAAATTCCCCCATTTTCATTCTCTTCTTCCTCCTTCTGAGGCGTCCGCCTGTGGCCCGTGGCCGTGACCCGTGACCCGCGCCGCCGCACTCTTCCACCAGCCAGTTAGTGCTTGTCCTGTGCGCCGTACAGGTATGCAACTCACACAGCGCTGCCAGGCATAGGGAAAAGGGAGGGGGGGGGGTAGGGGAGGCGGCAGGCAAGGCAGCGGAGCGGGCGGCGCTCCCCCTCCTCCGACTCAGAATGAGTCCCATCTCGTCTAGCGAGACTCGCCGAGTGAGCGGGCTCGAGTTCGGTCGGGCAAGCACGAGTGAGAACGAGCAACAGTCGGGTGGCCGATCGGGACGGTCTGAGCAAGCTTCGAGCGTGGATGCCGGGCTCTGTCCGAGCGCCGGGGCGCTGAGGTGATAGCGGGGCGGGGATGGGGCTCGTCCTACAAACAACCCCCCCCCCCCCACACACACACACACATCTCCATCTAATAGGGCGAACGGAAGGATGAGCGAGTAGTATAGAGGACACTATTGGACACTTTTTCCCTGGAGGACACTATCGGACACCTAACTTAGGGGGGCCTAAGCAGGTCGTCATCTTGAGCGTGGGTAACCTAAGAGAACCTAAGTCTGGATCCGCCCCTGTGGTTGTACTTTCGGACACCTTGAGCGTGGGTAACCCAAACCTAAGTCCCCCACCCCCGAGGGGTACGTAACCCTCGAAGATCGTGTACAGTGACTGTCAAAGTCTGCAGTCAATTTGACTTTTTTGACTGTAAATGACTGTAAATGACTGCATGACTGTAGAGTGAGTGCTTGACTGGAAGTTGAATTTTTGACTGTAAAATGACTGTTTTGACTGTGGCACGACTGTTTTGACTGTGGCACGACTGTTTTGACTGAAGGATGACTGTTTTGATTTTTTTATGGTGAAAGATTCAAAATTACAAGAAAAAAAGGGAAGCCAGGAGGCTTTGGTGGACAGCCTGGAGAGTAGGCAACCCCTCCGGCACTGCGCGGGGAAAGGCTCTGAGGTTAGGCAACCCCTCCTGCTGCAAATGCCTCCATTCTGCCTCGGCTGGTAAAATAATTATTTGCTCTTATGTTGTTTAAGTTTTGATAATGCATTTTAAAACTTAAGTTGTGAGTATACTTTTTGCTCCACCTACTCACTTTAAGGCATTTAGAACCCTGAAAATTAAAATGCTCAACAGAACCGCAAACTGTTTGATTCTTTACTTAAGCCGTTCTTTTCTTATTGTGAAAAAAAAAGTGTCATCACTGCTTTTATTCTGAAGTATTTTTATGTCTAGATCAGTATGTAAATAAATCAGTCTTTACTTTGATAAAAAATTGAAATATAATTCAGTCACATTAGGAACTAATGTAGTATCATAAGTAAGCACTTAACATAGGTAAATCATTTGGAACAAGAAATACTAAACGTTGCAGCGGGTCACACACATTCAGTCTTAAAGCAGCAGCATTTTCTTTATCACTAAGAGGAGAACTTTAATGCAAGATACTGCTACAATTTAAAGTGTTTGAAAGACTCTCATTGCTTTTTCACACAAAACTAAGAATCATTAACAAATAAAGGAAATATCACATAAGATAGGAAAACAATTAATCATCACAAATAAAAACAAAACAACGTGAGTATCATTGGAAACTAAGTATTATAAATAAATACTAAAGATGAGTAAGTCACTGGGAACTAGAAATATTGCTATGGCACTAGGTCACATAGTTCAGTCTTTCAGCATTTCTTATCTAAGAAGAAAACATTCATTCAAAATACCATACTACATTTTACAGAGTTGAAAAGACTTTCATTCCTGCCTCAGACAAAACTAAAGAATCATTCTCAAACAAAGGAGGGGCCAAGGTGGCAACATAAAACTTAATATCATGGTACTTGTGCTCCTTTGTTTTAGCAAGTTTCAGGGAACCATTTTTGTCTTTCTGGTACCAAGCACATAGACACCCAATACCTCTTGCCTTGGAAACATCAGGAGGACTTGTAGGTACTGTTGGTAGCGAGTAGGTTCTTCGGGCACCACTAAGATACGAAAAGCCCAAAATTTGGCTGACACAATGACTATTGCTTTCTCTGAAAATGCACCAAACACCAATTTTCACTTCTGGTTTGTAACAGTTCAGCTCCGACTCTTCAGAGGATCTCACAGCTTTTCCACAGCTAAACAAGACTTTTTCCCGGACTCTGTGCAGCCTGTCAGAGCTTATTCTTATGCCTTCTGAAGCAAGCAGCTAGCAGAATGCAGATCTTCTAATTGGGTTAAATTCTTTTTTTCTGTTTGGCATTGAAACAAAAATGCTATTTTCAGGTAACATAGAATTGTCATCAGCATCTTCACTCAAATCCATTGGCTGGACATCACTTTCAGTGGGGTAAGCTGCTAGCAGGCTAATTGGAATGTCGTCTTCTAAATCTGCATCGTCTGAAAAATCTGAGCGGTAACATGTTGTAGTTTCTGGTTCTTCTCCCTCTTCAATCCGATCACAAACCAGGAGCCGCCTTATCCGATTCAAATCAGTAGAGCAGTTGACGCCAAGCTTTTCGAGCCTTGCCCTGGCTTCATTTTGAGCTTTCATGACAATATCCAATATCTCTTGGTCTGAAGGCATATAGTCATTTAGAAGTTGCTGTTTTGTGAATAAGCCAGTAAGACGTTTTCTTTTGTCACGAGGAAACTCTATTTTTCCCTCAAGTTTGTTCACTACATCTAGAAGCATGTGAATTTTCCTTATTTTGTACATGAACTGTTTAACAGAGAAATTGATTATAGTTGACAATGTAGTAGTTAATGAACGAGCCATTCGGAAAAAACTTTCACAGCTTTGACTTGAGAAAAGATGAATCAGAAGCAGCTCAGGGGTTCCTCTAAACTTCAATACATGAAGAAGAAGACTATGAGCCAGAATTTCAATGCAAACATATAAATTGGTAGTTACAAAGTTATTGCCAAGCTTGTAAGACGGGTGCTTCAATATCCACATTTTCAGAAACCTTAAAAAAAAACACTACATACCATATTTTGAAAATCCTTTCTGAAATTGAGAGTGACTTGTCCAAATGTGACTCGATGGTCTCTCTTATTAATTCTAAATAAGCTTGAGTACCTTCACTCCCTGGTACATGTTCTTTTAACTGCTCAGTAACTCGTTCACTTGAAATCTTGAGGGAGGAGTCGAAATTCATTTTATCACTGTTGTCAATGTCATTTTTAGTGAGGCCATGTTCTTTTTTACCAACAGTATCAACCAAAATTTCTAAGTGAGACCGAGAAACAATATGGTTACCAATAGGCAAGATATATGAAGGGTTTAATCTTGCCCTGAATTTGTTGGCGGAGTGGATAGTATCCTGTACAACAGTGTAACTGTCATTTAAATTTCTTGCAAAGAACCAATCTTTCCATTCTTCCTTAAATGGTACCCCATCTTCAGAAAACAAGTGTTCATGCATAGCTTTCAGGAGCTTAGGATCACCATCGGCACTGAAACTAACAACTTCAACTCCTATCTTCTTTAGTTCTTGGGCGATAAATTTCCACCGCTTTGTAACATCTTTAGAAGAGAATCTGTTATCAGTTCCAAATGCTGCCGGGCAGAATGGAGGAGCTTTATCTTCCAGTGGTTGGGCCATGATAGCGTACACATTCGAAGCAGGGACACCCTTCTGAAAATGAAATACTATCATTGCTGCAGATGTAGCAGGAAAACGTCCACAAATTGGTGCTCCTGTTTTCTCATCCAGGGGAAGAACTGGTCCAATAATTTGGTTCGATACTGGGTCATACTCAAATCTTGAAACATTTCTTGTGCCATCTTCTGCGATGACTATTTTTAATGGATAATTATTTTCTAGCAGATATTTCTTGAGCTCGTCATATCGAAAATCTCCTTCAATGACTGGAGGTGCCGCAAGCCTTATGTCTTTCTCAACAGTGCTGATACAAGGAAGTGCACAGGACAAATTGACAACAAGGACTTCATAAAGCATTCTGCCACCCACAAGAAAGAGATAACTTGCAAACATTTTCAAATCATCTTCAAATGTATGCCCATTCTTTTTTCTTTGCGTGTTCTTTTTGGCAGATTCAAACAGCATTTGAAGCAAATATGACAGTTCAGAGTTTTGCTGGGAGTCACTCATCAGTTTTAAATTTAAGGATAGCTCTTCACACCTGGCAGATAGAGCTGCGATTAATTCTGCATTATTTTTCAAAATCAACTCGATTTCATTCAAAATAGGGAAGAATGCAGTTATCCGCAGTTGTCCTGGTATATGAACTCCTAGTTTTCTTCTGTTTCTTTGTAGTCTTGAATTTTTGTCTTGGAAGTCTTTGGGTGGTCAGGTTACAGATGTTCCGGAGAGAATGCCACCTTCACATTCCTCCTCATTACTGAAAGGGATTCAAACTGGTTAAATTTCCTGAAAATGTGAAAATGTTTGTTGACATTTTATCTATGTGTACAATGCAAGGCATTCATAGGACAAAGTTTATTTACCTTCTCCCGGGTTCTCTCCATTGTTGTCAGTTGTAGAATGAGTTTGGTCCCTGACTTCGTTTTCATTTTCATCAGGAATTTCAGAGACTGCATCAACATCAGAATCATCTTCTTCAGAATCTATGATTTGCCCCTGCCTTCTTGTAGGTGGTGTGAGCGATTCATTTCCTGAATTGACACTCACAAACCTATCCAAAGAACCACTTTCAGCTTTCCTCTTTGCATGTGATTTCATATGCCTATTCATGTTTGAGGTCACCCAGGTTTTGGTTGCTTCTCTATGAATCGTCTGTTTAGCAAAGCACAACGGACACTTCATTTCAGCTGAAAGTACTGCACCTTTTTCACCTGAAGAGGGCACTACTTTCACATTGATGCTCATGTCTTTAATTTTAGTCTTAAAAGATTCTGGCATTTGGTTCTTGACGCAGTACGATTTAACAAGTTTTTTTATTTCCTTCACTTCTGCATTCATATCAAGAGAGAGGACACAATCATTTGGGTCCACAGACTTTCTCTTTCTTTCTTGGGGGCTTTTGGAAGCAACATTCAGGCCAGACAAAGTAAACCTGGGTTTACCAAGTGCTGTATTAGCTTCAGAGTGGTTACTTTTAACATACTCAACCATTTTGTTCAGAAATTTTTTCTCTCCTGGTAAGAAGCAGAACTTGGCCATGTCTGAAAAGGATCCTAGGTACTGAGACAGTGGTTTCCCATGTAGATGATCCTGAATCTTGCCTGTTGACACAAACTCTTCAATGTCAGTGATATCTGACTTTTCAATATCCTTAATACTTTGGTAGGTGCGGTAACCAGTGATCTCCAACAAATTGCAGATGTGTGGATCCATCCTGCATCTCATGGATTGTTGAAGCTCAATCCACATAGGGTTTTTTTTTCATATGGTTGCTGCAACAAACATGCACATTAAAATATTAATTACCCAAAATATAAATACACTCAAAAGTGCTGAAAAATTCTTTGAAATCGATACATATATATATATATATGTTACGGTTAGAAGTAGGAGGTAGGTTCCACCTAGTTGTACCCGGGTAGAACTAGGTGGAACCTGACGCACCGGGTAGAAGTGTCCTGCCTAGTTGTAACCGACTTGCATTCGGGTAGAAGTAGTTGTACCCGATGAGGATCGGGTAGAAGTGTCACGGGTAAAAGTCATTCGGGTAGAAGTGGGTGGAATGTTCCAGAGAAGGTGGGGACATTGTTTATTTATTAGTTTTTGCGTAGATTCTTAGTTACTTTTTTTTTGTTTTTTTTTGGCTGACTGGTTTTGCTGGCCGGTTTTGGAGGTACAAGGGGCCCTTTGTTAGTACATGGGGAACTATGGTGACATTTCGAGTTGCACTCAAGACCAGCCCTCCGGCATCCGCAGCGGTCGGTCTTGCAGCCCTGCTTGCAGTTGCACCGCACATACCCCTGCCCTCCAGTTGCACTTTGCAATGTTGCCAAGCGGCGCAGCTTGAGACTGTGGTCCCTAGGAACGTCTTCCTCCATCAGAAATCGCTCCCTGGTGACGGAAAACATGTTCCTAGAAAGCAAGGTCTCAAGCACACCCTCCTTGTTACCAACCCGATACAGTTCCTGGTCTGTGACCTCTAGGACGACGCACAGAGTGTTGCGGGGATCCCCACGGCCTCTGTCCACGTCCGGAACAGGGACGGTGACATTGTCACCCACTGTTGCCGGCAGAAACTTAGACCTGGACATCCGCAACATCCTGTGCGCCTGGTCCTCCAGTCCATCAACTGCCTCGGCACGCTGGTTGCGAATTGCCTGGGACTTCTGGCACAGGGGGCAGCGTTCAGCGCAGTCAGGGTGCAGAGAACGACCGCAGCAACACGTCTCTGCACAAGGTTCATCGCAGATGACGCACTTTGGGGCGGGACCGGGTTGTGGAGAAGCGAAACCCGCAAAGTCAAGCCTTGACACCGGAGTGTCGGGTGACGATACAGTCACAACCCGGGGTGTTGGTGGGGTTCCAAACTGCACCCGGGCAGAAGGCCGCTTGCTGAAAGGCGTACTGGTTACCGGTATGGACTAGCAGCCGTGTTGAACGGTGTTGAGGTGCTGTCTCGCAGTGGTGCTTTGATGCTCTTCTTGATGCGGCTTTCATTACACACAGTAAGAAGTCCTACAAATAATAATCAAATAGGATTGTACACAAAAGTGATTAATAAAAAGGTAGAAACAAACTTTTGCATGTATAATTACCATCAGAGATAAGTGGGATGCTGTCATCATTCTCATCCGTCGGTGTATTTTTCTTGACGAAGGATCTTAACAATGACTGTGACTGTTGAACGCAGCTTGTAGAAGACTCAGCCACAATTTTAGTTTCTGAATAAAAAGACACAATAAACAAAAAATGAGATAACGGAATGAGTTACTCACAAACATTACAAAACCCAGCCTCAGCCAAAACAATATTTTCCCAACATGCAACCACAAGGTGTTTAACTTACCCCTTTGCGGAGAAAATGATAATTTCCTTTTAACGGTAGTTGGATGACAAAACAGATTAGGAAGATGGTGCTTTCTTATGTCACTGGCATCAAAAACATCATCCCACCAAGATGAAACAGGGGCTACAAAAGGATAAAATTAATTATCAAAGGCAGGTCAATGGAAATAAATTGCTCACCATCAGTATCTACTCACAAAACTCAGTGTCAGCAGAAGTTTTGGCAGACACAGGCGACACCAATAACCTCACATCGGGAATATTTTTACATAAAGCGACTAGTCCCTTGGCCCTCTCTGATGCCATTCTGTATTAAATAAAGACCACTAAAGTATAAGACTAAGTAAACTGTGTGACACTCAACACAATACACTTGATCGCTTCTACAATACAGCCACTTGCATTTGATCCTTTCTATAAGTACAGTTGGTCTTTTCTTGAAAAGCAATACCAGGGGTGTTTTGGTGGCACTCGCCCTGCTTTTGACATATGAAATGTCTCAACGCAAATGTCGTTTATACGAAGAAACAATATGAGTCAAACTTAAACACTGCCTCTAGGAAATAGTGCAGCACTCGTTCGTGGGATGCTGCGCGTATTTGCGTTTCGGGCAGTTGTGGGGCGGGAGGAGGGTGGGGGGGGGAGTGGTGTGGGTATGATGGGTTGCCTACCATCCAGGCGCGCGTAGCACAGTGGGCTGAAATCGCTTTCTAGCCGCTTATAAATAATTTCTCAGCCAGTTTTGGCAGTGGAGCCTTCAAATTTTGTACTTAGCATCTTATAATGATAGACAACACTACAATGATGATAAATTACAATTTTATGAACGTGCGAGCTCAAACACAAGGCCCGGGTTCGAGACTCGGTAGGGTCAAGTACGTCAAAAAATTTAGTATCGAGATTAATGTCATTTCGTATGTTTTTGTGGGTGCTGAAGGCGAATTTGGCATCCAATTTGACCCCCGGACTTGGTTTGAGTCCCCGCCGGGTTACATAGTTCCAATTTTTATGTGTAAAATTGTTTTTTCTTTAATTTTAATTTTATTTTCCACTCTTTATGATGTTAAGGGTAGTGATGTCAAAAGGGGGTCCAGTGGGACCTTCAACCAGTGTTTGACTATAAAAAGGAAGTAAAGTAAAAAAACGTTGCTACGTTACATGCATGGTTGCTTGTATATAATTCAATGTATACATAAAATCACTAACAAAAAAAACAATGGAAATTGTTAAGAGTTTAAAACAATCAAGAAGAGTGAAACAATACGTCTTCATCGTCATACTGAAAAATTTCAGGCTCAGCTGCATTGCTTGACAGCGGGTCATCTAACAGAGAAATAACTGTACCACACAGTTTCTTAGTTTTGTGTTTGGGCTTCTTTCTGTATTCATTGATTACAGGATCAGATGACACAAACATGGCAACAAGGAGATCACGGTTCCCTGCAGTCCTGTTGCATTTGCGTGTATGATGCATCCTGAAGGAGCGCATGTCCTTGTGCCGTGACTCTAGAGGATCTTCCGAGAGAAGGCCAATAGGGATTGGGGCCACTCTGATGAATGATGCGCCATGAATAAGGACCTTGTGCAACGACGCACACATGTAATACCACGGATAGAGCCGGGCATATTCCCTCGCTGTTTCAACGCTATATTCCTTAAAAGCTTCCGGGCTTATGGCAAAACCACTTGAAAGGGTGATTAAAATCACTCGCAATCGTTCAAGCAGGGAGGCATCCAGACCCGTCAGCGTGGCCACCTTGTGAGGGTCTTCAAAAAAAACGACGGGCTGTATTCCCGTCGTTAGAATTCCCAGCTAAAAAAAGGAACAAGAAATTAAAGGCATGGAGGAGAAACATATGCTAAATTAAAATGTACCATAAAATTTACCTCCTTGCCTAGGCTTGTCGAGTATTAAGCCAAGTTCCTGCTTAACGCTAGCTTGAATTCTGAATTTTGCGGCCTTCATTTGTAACTTCTCTTGGGCTGTGTATGTACGGTAGCTTGACTTAACTTCCAGTCGCCAAGCAATGTTAAGCATATTTTCAAGGGTCCGTATCCATGCATGGAGTATGGTCAGCCCGTACTCTAGAGCGTCTTTACTTTCAGGTCGAACAATCATTTCAGAAATGCAATTCATTAACTTCGGAGTAGCATAGCACACGTCACAGGTCATGCACGATGTCTGAGTTAAGTAGCTCTTAACCTTTCCATCCATCATAGTCATTTCCATCCTTCAAAGCAAAGTAATTGTGTGATAAGGAAGGGACCGGGGGGGGGGGGGAGGGCAACTTGCATTTGAGTCACGTACCTGTGAGTTATGACGACGGAATGACCGACATCTACCTGGGTTGGTCTCAAACATTTGATTTGCGCCTCAATGAAAGCGCATTTTTCGAGAACCACTTCCTTTGTCTCCTTGTGAAAATGCAAATCAAGTGGGCGGCACAAACGGGTAGATGAGGGTCGCTCATTTTGCCAAAACAGAATTTTATTCCCTTGTAAGCGAAAAAGGGGAAAAATGTTATTAACAACAATGTGAAGAACGTGATTTAGGGTACTTCAGAGAAGATCTGCTTCGTGTAAGCGCCCAATATCGCCGAGCACGGCCGCACGACGCTCATTTATTCTTTCGTTGCCGATTGCCTTTCGGTCTGAATCATCTCTTAGGTACCCTATATCAGGGGTCCGGAACGTGAAACCTGTTCCGGGTTGTGGAAGGTTGTCCAGTGAATTTTTGACGAATTCAAGAAGGGATTACCCATGGTTCCGACCCCAAACAAGCAAATGATAACCCGAGTTTTAACGCAACAAGCCCGGAACACCCGGAACATGCACTGCGTTCCGGCCTGTTCCGGGCAAGTTCCGGACCCCTGCCCTATATCCCAACTGATTTACAATAATACCTGGTGCAGGTTGTGCATTGATTTGGAGTGGAACAGCTGCGGTAAGAATAATTATTGAATCATTCGCACCGTCTTCTATGACCTGTTTGTACTCAGTGTGTCCAGAAGATGAATCGAGTCCCCACTTCCACAAAAGCGTATATTGGGTGATCTCTGGCCTGCTCAGAAAAACCACTCGTTTGGCTTCGACTAATCTTCTGGCAGTGCAATCAACAAGCGCCTAAAATAGCAATAGAACGGGGGAATAGAAACACTTGCCGGTAGTCTCCGCACACAATTAATGTAGTTGTACTATTTGGAACAAAGTCTCTCACAATTTGAAGCATGTGACATTTTCCGAACTAATTTGTATGCTGAATTGCACAAATCCGAAAAACACAGGTTAATCTGTAGTGTGACAAATTTGAACGTAACGAACGCATGCGCTGAACTGTGTGAGACTTCTGCTCAAATCCTACACACAGAAATTTAATGTGCAGTCGGAGGTCCATCGTGCTGAGGCCGATACGATGTACTCTGCCACGCCTCACGCGCGTACTTTGCACCGAGTAGTGTTCTTACCTGCACCGACACAGTGGCTTGTGTCACTGAAACCGTCATTGCTTCGGGATCAGGGCAACAACTCAGTTTTGCGTCCGGAATGTTGGGATAGTAAACAGGCAGTAGATCGGCGCCTTGATTTTTCAGAGCCAATCTTATGAATGTGTACTGGTCTTTTGTTAGACTGGCTTGCATAAGGAGACCAAGAGCATGATCACTAGAAAACGGCTGCGGAGGGATGCATTTGCAACTAGAAGGACCAGGACCTGCAGACTCCCCTTCCGCTGCGCCTGAGACTTTACGCAACATGCTTGCACCTGTCCTGTTTCCATCACAATGCAGTGACGATTGGGTTGCATGGAGCAGCTCAGATGTGCTAGCAGACGCCCTGAGGTCAGAAGTCCTTCTCCTTTTAGAAGATTCTGATAAATCATTAAAGTCTCTCTCTGGTCTGCCCCTGGTCTCCACCACGGAAATCCCTACTAAACAAAAGGTATTCGATAATCCATGCCCTTGCTTGCGATACGAAACGAGGCGAGGGGGTAAACACTCGCGTAATGCCCTGTACACAAAAGCCCTGTATTACGCGTAATACACGTAATGGTAATACAATTTTGGAGTCAAATGTGACAAAACTTAAGCATTCCAATGCCGTAATACACGGTTAATGCCACCGTCATACAGAGAAGCCTGTACACGATTTCTTAAAGTGTTTACCCCCTCGAAACGAGACATTTGTGTCGTACCTTTAGGTTCAGAACGCAAAATAAATTCTTGATCGAGCCAAGCGTCCTCAATGCGTTCCGGATGGCGGCCGCAAGCTTTCAGTTTGGTGTTGTATTGATGCAAAAATTGGCTTATGGCCTGATGAACACGCATTTCGAATTCATCAGAAATGTCAGGAGGCAACTCTTCTGCGGAACGCAGATTAGAATAATAAGGGAAGCAGCTCTCATAATAACGAGCCTTTAAGGCGCACTTTTCTTGTCGCCGTCGACTAAATAAGAAAAGAATGCACAAAACCGGATATACAGTGATTATAAAGTGGGTACACAGCCCCGGTGAAGGGACAAATGTTAACAAATATGTTCTTTCCCGTTACCCAAATTCATTTTAAACAAGTAGCAGTGCTTCTGAAAGAGTGACACTTCCGGAATTGTTAAAAGTAATACATCCGAACAGATGTGCGAGGTTAAGTTGCCGGTGCCTTATCCGGTTTTGTGTTTCTCCTTGTGCTTCACTCGCCGACGGTTAAAATTGTCCATTAGGAGAACATTACGGTCAGTAATAATTACCTTGAATGTGCATCACCAACACATCAAACCTGTTGGCAGCCAATAACCCGCGAGGAGCGAAGACATGTCACGACGTGTCCAGCGCATTGTGCTCAATCCAATCCGCACTAGCAGCCGTCAGTAGGAGGACGGGCGATAGCTCTTGGCGTAACAGCCCAAAACCGCGCGCCACTCGCTGTGGTCTCGTAGCAACAGCCCCGATCGTACGCTCAAGTGCAAGCATGCTCACAATGCACCCGTGCACTACTTTTCGACAAAATGCAATTTTTCGGCGAAAGTTAATACGTTTAGGGGCCTTGCATTCGCGTTTGCGCAAGTTTGCGCAGCTTTTCGCGGTTGATCCTTTGTCTGGACATACCCCTCGATACTTTCCAGTGTACAGACCTGCTTGATTGGGGTTGATTCGGTAGTAGATCTCAAACTTTATGTCTTTTTACTGTAAATTCGCGTTTATTGTGGTAAAATGGCGCACAGTTCATGCAAATTTTGTCAAAAAAGAAAACCCTTAGTACCAAATTAAAGGGCAGACCATGAGCTTCAAGAAGAACCCAGCGGAAGTTTGAAAATAGGTCTCCATTATCTCACAAATCAAGAACATGTTTAAGCTAATTTTTAACAACAATTTGGAATCTATCCAAATGTTGCACTTTGACGGCATGTAGCGGCCAAAGTATTTGTCGTACATCAATTCCAAGACCAGATTTGGAATCTTCGGAAAATTTACTATCAAATGCACTTTAATTTGGCGAATTTGGACGACTATCAAAAAATTATTTTTAAGCGGCTAGAAAGCGATTTCAGCCCACTGTGCGCACTAGCCTTCACCATCCGCATCTTACGGCGGAGTTCAGCTCAAAGAACCCGATCAATGGGACACAACACCATGTCCGCAAGCACCATGGAAGCAACCATGGTGAACAGCAATAAGTGGTTTCCCATGGCTTTCGGAATCATGGAACCGGTACGCTCCAAGGGAAATAACTGGGATTCCCATGGGTTTCAGAACCATGGAAGCGTATAGACCATGGAAAATCAGAAGACCCATGAGAAGTCGCAACCATCCCATGGCACTGCGGCCATTTCCCATGGGAAGATGCTTCTTCGCCATGGCTTTCCCATACAAAACCATCCATGGGGTCCCATGCGGCTCATGGTTTTTTTTGGACTGGGTGAAAAACTGTAGATATCGGTATGCGACACTCATGCTGAACGCTTCAGAGTGTATTCAGAAATGGAATACAGATTGAAACATTCACCGAGAGGAGAAGCTTTTTTAACATCAAAAGAGCTGAAGCGTGCATCACACAGTCATGCAAGGCTGAGATGCAATGTGCATCAGACTTACAAAGTCGACTCGACGCCAAGGGTCATGATGATGATGATGGCGAAGACGCACCCACCCACAGGGACAGACTAACTACACCAGGACGACCGAAAACGCAGCGCGAAACCCGAGACGCGGCCGGGACTCGAACCCCAGCCCCGCACAGCCGAGCACAGCACGGTGTGGCCGGGCGTTCGGTCGTGCGGCGGTGCGAGGGAGACAGCGAGTCGGCGCGGCAGTCAGCTGACAGGGCCCGGCCGGCCACGCCGGCGGCGTGCGGGCGGGAAAACTTTCCCACGCTCGCGAAAACGCCTCAAACGATGCGGGGATACAGGAAGCATGACGGAGAACGAGACGCTGCACAGCCAGCCATGGCATGGCGTGGCGCGCTGGCCGAGAGCACTCGCGACAGGTTCGAACATGACGCGGTTTGAAAGTAACGGACACTGACGCTCGCGACAAGAAACGACACGATACGAAACAGAACTGACTCAACAGAGCTGGAAGGGAAAATAAATTTTGAGGTTACCGATTTGAATTTGAAAATACGGTGCGAGGAAACGCCACGGCTCTACAGAGAGCCGGCCGCCCTCGCACCGGTACGGAATCGGGCATAGCTTCCGCCTTTCAAAATTCTACCGAGCGAGACCATCGCACCGGGAGAAAAAACGGCAAGAGCTTCGCCACTA
This sequence comes from Stenchaetothrips biformis, assembly GCA_030522485.1. NCBI lineage: Eukaryota > Metazoa > Arthropoda > Insecta > Thysanoptera > Thripidae > Stenchaetothrips > Stenchaetothrips biformis. The sequence continues at coordinate 2,176,035 of CM060101.1, forward strand.
CGAGAATCACACACTCTACTCACCATGAACAGGTCACCCTCCAACATCTCCCTGTCGTTGATGAACAGGACGTCCACGTCGTCCTCGGAGCTGCTGCTGGTGCTGCTCTCGATGCGCGCGCGCTTGAAGTCCCAGTCACGTCGCTTACGACTCATCTTCGCTGGAGACGAGGAAACAACAAGTGACCGGCCGGCCGGCGCGCCCCCGATAAATACCTTCTTCCCCCACCACCTTTCTTCCCGCCACTGAACGGGGTAGCGAAATTTCAGCCAATCAGAGGGAGCGTACCGGCTGGATTTCTTTTAATACACGATCGCAGCAGAGTTTGCACGTACCGAAGAGAAAAGAACGTTGGAAATAATATTAGATATCATCACGAAGCATATTTTCTCTTCCACTTCATGTAATTCTCTTTATTTCCGTAAAGGAACGAGACGAGCTGTCGGAACTGATCAACCAATCACCGGCCGGCGTTCCGATTCCGACACCGGCTCATCTTCTTTACTAATTCAAATACACTTGATTGTTGCAATGTGAGTGTGTGTGTTGAAAGGAAATAGTCTTCCGATCATAATTCAATAGTGTGCTTTGTGAAATTAGTCAGAGGAAAAGAGTAAAGAAGCTTTGTTGAGCGTCGTCTGCAGCCGCCCGCCGAGCGGCGCTGCAGGGCGCATGCGCAGTAACGGCACGTAGTACCCGCCCCGCCCGCAAGAGCGCGCTGCTGCAGCGGCGCTGTAACCGCCCCGCTGCCTGCTGCCGGCAGGGCTCCCGGGGTGCGCGCGGCGCTCTCCGCTCCACTCCAAGACCCACCCGGAGGCACACTGACCGCCCGCGCCGTCAGCCGTCGCCGCACCGGTGGTGTGCGCTCCGCGGCTTCGCGTCGCGGCCTCGCGGTGGAAGGGGCAGCTGGGCATCGCGGCTCCGCACCGCGGCGCTAGAGTCGGAACCAGGAGGGGGGAGCGCGATCCGCACTGCTGGCTGACGTCACACACCGCGGCTCCGCGTCGCGGCGGCCACGGGGGAGGGGAGGGGTAACTTAGGCTGGGTTAGCGCCCCCGTCGTAACCAAGCAATTAGGTTCACTTAGGTTAGGTTACCCTCGCTCAAGATACCAACATGTCTGAAAGTAGGACCCAGTATGTGGGGTGGGGGACTTAGGTTTGGGTTACCCACGGTCAAGGTGTCCGAAAGTACAACCACAGGGGCGGATCTAGACTTAGGTTCTCTTAGGTTACCCACGCTCAAGATGACGACCTGCTTGGCCCCCCCTAGGTTAGGTGTCCGATAGTGTCCTCCAGGGAAAAAGTGTCCAATAATGTCCTCTATACTACTTGAGCGCCTGCGAACTCCGGGTTAGGCCATCCCGCGAAGCATGCGTGCATAGCAAACTCGTCGCCTATTTATCAGACGCTCTAGGCGCTTCGTCGGCATGCCGTCACTTCGCCGCCCCGAAGTGTGTGACGGCACTTTGGAAATTGATTTAAATCTTGATCTGAGGGTGGGACCCGATGTATGAGCCCATATTCTGCCCGCAGATCAATTTTCAATTTTCTGGAGTTGGTTTTAAGGGTGACGTCGCTTTAACAATTCCAGACGTGCGACGTGACTTTGTAGCCCTTTCAAGTATGTGTGCACTTACTTGTGTTCTTACTTCCGTTTCAAGATTCGCTGAAATACCCTATTGGTTGGCTTTGATGGGTGGAATGATATTTGGTGGTAGCATATCGGCCGTGACATACTGGAGGTCTGAATGGCAAGTTGCACCCACATTATCCGACAAAAGATGCTGCACAACCCTTTCAATTCCTTCAGAGTCGAGATGGTTAAGGACCAGCTTCACTATGCCTGTAAGTTCCTCTTCAAACTGTTCACATTTAATCACAGATAATTAGGAATTACCAGACATCAATATGTGTTATTCTCGGTTGTGTTTCACTCACAGCACTGACGATTCCTGCCCGTTTGTTGCTCATGTTTCCAATTGAACTTGTTCTCTTTCGGATTACAAATCACAGCTGTCAGCGCGGTTTTTTCAAACGTCTCAACGTTCGACCGAGAAGCAAATAAATGTAGAAGTACCATTTAAACAAGGTAGGTTTACGCCAGACCGTGTCTTGTCGTAACAGGCTTCGCGATGCTGCGCCAGTTTCGACAATCCACGCCTGGCGTTACACCTACCTTGGCCTGCGGCGCTTCCTGCTTGCCTTCGGCAAGCTGTTTTAAGGGTTCATTGAGGCGATGAGTAGTGCACTACGTGATGAATGGTCGAAGTATACAAGCTAGGGCGCGCCCTTCCGTCGAACCGAGTAGGCAGCTCCGCTTCGCTGCGCCGGCAATACAGTTCGACAGGGGCTGATACCAGCTTGACCTGCTATGGCGGATTCTTCTCGGGCCTTCTTCGGCCCTCGTACCGGACCTTGCTTGGTCCAATCGGAGGCCGTCTCTCGGGCCTTCGGTCCTCGCACCTCACACCCCGTGGAGGCAAAGCGCAAACTTATTGATGTAACATCAGGACTGATGCCCGCTCTTGTGTTCCCACTGTGCCAAAGTTAATGTGCAAAACATGGCCGTTGCACCAATTTTCACAATACATGAAGGCGGGCTCACAGACCCCCCTTCCGACCCCTATTTGAAAAGGTCTTGCCGAGACCTATCGAAATCTGCAATAAAAAATTTTAGTCAGTCGACCCCCTTTTATGAAGATGAAGGGTCAAAGTTGATTATGTTAGTAAATTCGGGCCGAGGTAGCCAATTCGCAGTTAAAAGTTTGGTCAGGGGTCGAAATTGATTTCATTTTCGTCATCAGCACCTTCAAAAACATACGAAACCATGTAAAAATGTCTCTTAAATATAAAGTCACTAAAAAGTTGCAATTTTTCTGCCGTTTTTTTAGTGTTTTTTCGTTAGTACGACTGAATGGAATGAGATAGAGAGCTGAATTTCGGCGTGTGGCGAGCCAAGGATATACCTAACAACCCTGCTCAATCTCAGTCAAATCGGCAGAGCCGTTCGTTTAGAATGATATAAAATAACTGAAAAAGTCAATTTACCTGCCATTTTATTAAGTGTTTTTACGTTAGTACGACTGAATGGAATAAGATGGAAAGCTGAATTTTTGCTTGTGGCGAGCCAAGGACATACCTAATAACCCTGTTAAATCTCAGACAGATCGGCCGAGCCGTTGAGGAAAAGTGCTGACACACAGACACACACACACACACACAGTCAAAACTTTCCAACCCCAGTGGAGTAACTGGCTTCGCTAATCGCTCAGCCAACCAGTGTTTCCTTTGTGTGCTTATCTTCGTGTTTTGAGCTTGGTGCTCATTGTAAAATTGTGTATAAATTTCTTCCTACTAGATGTCATTATATGAAGGACTGAGAAAAGGAAATTTAAATTCAAAATATGAAATTTGCCACAAGAAAAAAAATTATTTTTGAAAACTAAAAAAAAAACAAACAAAAAAAACTTAGTACAGAAATAATTAACAAAAAAAAATTGCTCCCTCGCTCATGAAGCTCCCCCTCCTCGTTTTCCTCCTCGCCTTCCTCCACGCTTCTTGTTGAAGCCCCAGTGGCGGCGGCGGCGCCCTCCAGAAGGTCTGTGAAACTTAAAATAAACAGGATTAATTAAAGAAGTGATTTAACAAACTTGTTCGTATTTCTTATCCCTATTTATTCTACCCTATGGAGATCAACCAAACACTACAAACTTAACTGTAGACTAGTACACATTTACAAATCCATGCTTACAAGTACACACTTACAAACACGTACTTGACAAATGCAGACTTACATGTGCACACTTAGCAAGCACACACAGATGCATATGCGTAGCATGGAGTTATTCAACGCCAAGCATGCAGTCGTGAGTGTGCACTTGCAAAGCATGCATTTGTATGTATGCACTTGGCAAAGTATGCGTTTGGAAATGTGTGCTTGCAAGCATGCTTTTTTAAGTGTGAACCAGGCAGACAGTTAGGTTTATGTAGTGCACTAAATCCCTTCTAAAATGCCAAACAAAATAGACCCTACTTACCCTGCGTTGGCTGCATTGTTCAGGATTTCCCTGATGGCCAACGCTAGATATCTACGGCCACGCCGTCAGCCACAACCCCGCCACCGCCTCTTCGCCCGCCTCCGCGCCCACCTTCCAGCTCCGCCCTCATTCGCCGGAGCCGCTGGACCTCTCTATCAAGGTTATCCCTGGCTTGGGTGGCTTGAAGCTGTCAAGAAAGAGAAATGAAGACAAGTAAAGACCCTTGCAAAAACAATATTATTACACCTTAACTCGTATGTGTGTTATAAAGTCTGTTGTGAATGAAATATCTGTAATTTCAAGTTTATTCCTTTTTTCACCCAAGCTATTTTGAAACTAAATAATTTGAGGTGCGATAAAAAACTTAGTCAGATTGTCGTTCCAAAGTTTCACATACCAAAGAAAGCGATTAAAAGTTGAACTCCTCTGCCACTTCGGATTGTGACAATTTGGAGCTGCAACCTTACTTTGCTAAGTTTGGTCGTAGGACAATTCTAGATGATGCAGTTACTACAGACGTTATAACACACATCACAGAGTTAAGGATACACTCGATACTCAGCTGCATTCCTAGCCACATGCTTGGCAAGCATGCAGTTGTAAGTGCATGCTCACGAGGGAAGTGTCCCAGGTGTTACATCCAGATGTCGACTACATTTTGGAAATATTTTGCACTAAAAGAAAATTGATTTTCCGCATAAAAGTTGCTGCTGAGATATATTACAACACCCTTTAAGTTGAGTTTAAACTTCGAGAAAAACAGTAAAAGTGGTCAAAACAGTTGTACTGTTTTTCTCGAAGTTTGAACTTATCTTAAAGAGTGTTGTAATATATCTCAGCAGCAACTTTTATGCGGAAAATTAATCTTTTATTAGTACAAAATATTTCCAAAATGTGGTCGACACCTGGATGTAACACCTAGGTTAGTCTAACCTCCTGGAAAAAAAGCCGCGCTGAGGCCTCATTGGGCAGCACTGGGGCCTCGTCCCCGCTTGTTGACGGCCCGCTCGTTCCCTCTGTTGACTCCCCGCTCGACCCGCTCGACCCGCTCGCCCTCTTCTCCTGCTGCTCCGTCGCGTCGGTCTCCATCTGTAACAGAAAAATATACCTAATGTTGCTACAATTGGCCTTCTATTCTTTAAATAGAAGGGTGGGCTGAAAAATAAAAAAGATATTAGTAAAATGACACGAAATTTTTAACACTTTTTTTTTTAAGAAAGAGAACCCGCCGCCAAACCCTCAGACAACCACCTGTCAGAAATGAATTAGCCAATTTTCTTTCACCAACACGAATGAAGAAAACTGCCAAGTTTTAGTTGCTCACAAAAATGTGAGCTTGATAAGAAATGGCTTTACTCTCTCATATCAAGGGGTAAAAATTCATGTCAAATTTCTCTTGTTTCAGAATAATGAAACATGAGCTTGGCAGTTTTTAACATAAACAGTAAACCCTTGGATTTTAATGCCTTTGTCGCCTTTTCTTTATAATGGGCTGGGGACTCAAGTCAAAACTTTGCAACAGTTTCCGCTTGGGATTTGGCTGCCTGTCAGGAAGAGGAGGCTGTGCTGGTGCACTTGGCACCGTTGGAGTTGCCACCAGCTGGAGCCTTGGACCAGGCCGCGCAACAGGATGCACTGCTTGAGGAGCTGCTTGCGCAGGACGAATGAGGCCTCTTCCAATCACATGTGGAACAGGTGAGGGGGTTCTGGGCACCACAGTGCAGCTTGATGGTCTCTGCTGCGGAATAAGGTTGACTCTTGGCAGAACAGGACTTCGATAGGCTTGCTGCAATATTTGCTGTTTTCTTGACATTGGCTGCTGGACAGACACAGGAGGCTGTGGGGCTGGAGCTGGTACCCTTTGAGTTGCCACCAACATGGGCCTTGTGCCATCATGGCCAACAGGGTGCACTGCTCGATGAGCTGTTTGCACAGGGCGAAGTTGGCCTCTCACAATCACATGCGAAACAGGTGAGGGGGCTCTGGGCACCATAGTGTAGCTTGCAGGTCTCGATGGTGGAATGGGATTGACTCAGCCTACTCCAAGCTGAACAGGGACCTGATGAGCTTTCAGCAATATTTGTTGTCCACTACGTACTGGCTGATAGACAGACACAGTAGGCTGTGGGGCTTGAGTTGGTATCCTCTGAGTTGCCACCGACTGGGGCCTGGGGCCCATTGCTTGACGAGCTGCTGGCTCACCGACAGGCAAGAGAGACTGAGGTGGTGCTTTTGCCACTACTTTTTCCACTTGCTTCTTTCTTTGACCTCTTCCACTTTCACCAGTCGTAGTTTTCAGGCCTTTTGCCTCTTTCTCTGAATTCTTTGTTGCTTGTTTCGTTTTCAGGAGTTTTCCCTTTTCTTCCTCCCAGTGTTCATTGTACGACGTGCAATAATTTTTTATCAGTAAGTGGCTGGCCAACTGCACAATTCTCACTCGCATTTCAGTTCCATGCAAGGGACACTGCTGCGTGAAGAAATCATCATCATCCAAAGCAACCATGACACCTGGTAACATGTTGGCTGGGTCAGGATGTGTTTTGGCTATGCTATTTAACTTGTCAGTCATAGCTTGATTGATTTGCACATGGTGAAAGCTTGGTGTGGGTACATTCTTCTGCATTTTGTGATATTGCGCACATCGGTTCAACATTTTCAGCACTCTTTCTTCTGGTTCATCACATGCTGTGTAGACAATCTCACAGAGTCTACAAGAATTGCCATCAAGAAATTAAAGTGCAAGCAACGCGGCACCCATGGGAGAATTTTCAATAACAGCATTTGCTTTCCTTCTATAGCTAACTGGGGTGCTCTCAAACCACGCACAATGTGAGGGAAAGTTTCAAGCCCTTCACGCCGCTGTGATGGGCCAGATACGCTTTCATCCTTATCCGCTGAGTGGGTCTTCTTATAGTGTAAGAGACATTGCATGTCTGTCAGCATTTGAGCTCCATCATCCTGGCAATTTTTGCCTTTCTGGAGCCATAAGATGACATGCTCGTTGATTAGCTGAGTTCTAAAAGCATTTAACACCTGATAACAGATAGGATGGGTGTGCGGCCCCAAAGTTGCTCTCATTTGAGAAATGAAATTTTCCAAAGGATCTTGAGTAACGTGGCGAAGGTTCAAACTTGTGTATTCACCTTCCTTCATGAGGAGTCTCCACAAAGCAGGGTATGCAAGGAGATTATCTTGACACCCATTCAAACAAGTAATGTTCACCCTTTTGCCCTTTTTATCAATGTATGCCCAGGTGGCCACCTGTTGTCGCATTTCCTTCCATGCATTGTGGTGGAAAGACGTTTCAGTGACGAGGGCACGCTGTTCTGGTTTTTATTTGTCTCTAGGAGCTGAGCCATTGGTTATGTCAAACAAATAATCCACTTTGAGCATAAAATTGGCAGTGTCATCTGCACCTGTAAAATAAAACAAACAGAAATTATTAGTCAATTATTGTTTTAAAATTTTGGTATGAGCTTATTCTAATAAGAATACAATAAATACCTGACAGAATCGGATTGCCTCCATTGAGGGAGGAAAGTCGGTTGTACGACTTTATCGTGTTGGCCACAGTGGCTCCTGACACGCGAGTGCAGTTCTTCACTTTCATTTTTTGTTTACCCTCAGGATAAACCTCCTCATGAGTGAGAAGACCAACTTTGAATTTTTTCTTCTCATATTTATAATAATCAATAATGCGCTGATAAAATGCTCTAGTGCGCTGAGGCCCACACTCAATACAATCGCGAGTTTCAAGGCGCCAATTTTAAAACGGCTGTGTTGTTGGCCACAAAATTATGGCCACAAAAGACCAAGCTTAAACAAACGATCTATACGCCAAGGAAAAACTTTCAAAAAACCAAAAAAAGGACCAGCCACACCTTCAAAGTAATCAAAAGAACACAGAATGACTTTCTATCAGAATTACTTTGAAAAATCACTTAATCTTGCACCCAAATTTAGTAAAAAGCATCAGCGAAAGCACCCCTAAAGAAGTGAAGCCGTCGAATCGTGCTGCGGCTAGATCAAAATTGCCAAGTTTGAGGCGCGTTACCGGTGTTTTCCGAGGTGGACAAAAATCTAACTGGTGCTTTTTACTGAATTTGGGTGCTTTTTGGCCCGTCCCGTATTTAAAAAATACGAAGGACGGGCATATAGTATGATGCTTGCTGTGCGTTCGTCCGTCCGTCCGAGGACTTCCCGTGGTCCGATCTTCACCAAATTTGGTATGCAGCCTCCTTGGGTGACCCTAAGATCCGCCCGGTGGCAGCAAATCCGATCCGAGCCCCGGGGGCTGGTGCAGGTGCATCATGGTCTACATGGGCTGGAGGAGGATCTCGGCAACGGGTACAGCTAGAAGGGCATGTAGGGGTATTTTTGGAATCGGGGCGACGAGACAAAGCCAACGGTGCTGGTTTCGAGCAAATCTGAGAAGTTTGGACCCAGGTTCAAATCCCGGGGGGACCAAATTTTTTTTTTTAGTTTAACGTTGTTGTTTTTGAGGGTGCTGATGACGAAAATAACGTCCATTTTGACCCAGACCCACGTTTAAAGCCTGTAAGAGTTAAACATTGGCGACACTCGTTAAATTTAAAATGTACGGGACGGGCCAAAGTTGCCGATCTGTATCGCCACTTTTCCTGTTATTTAACTGATTTTCACTGGGGTCTACCCTCTTGACCGAAAAAGCGGCCCCCACAAAGAAGTAAAGTCGTCGAATCATCATGCGGCCAGAGCGAATGTGCCAAGTTTGAGGCGCGTTACCGGCGTTCTCAGAGGTGGACAAATATCTGGTTGGTGCTTTGCACTTTATCTGGGTGCTATATTAACCGATTTTGACTGGGGTTAACCAGCGGGTGGAAACTCCCTAGGTGAGGCTGGGGCCATGTCTCGAGCGGCTCGCCACGGCCCGGTCGGGACCAGCAGACGACGCGACCGGGACGCACTGGTGCACATTTCAGCCGACCTGCCTGTAATACGAACCTATTTTGAAAATCCCGGAATGCTAAGCCACGGTTTAAAGTCCAAGGAATATGCCCCAATCTTTATTTTCGAATAAATGTAGCCCTTGTGGGAAAATAACTCAATAAAACTTTTTCCGAGGAACGGGAGAGGGCCGACTCGTCACCACAAAACTGAACAAAACCCGTTCTCAGAAACATCCTACTGCCCTACTCGAAGCGTAGCGAAGTTTGGTAACACTTTTTTCAACTGAATGCGACTGGTCTGCACTCTCAAAGACTTACCCGCAAGGAAATATCCACATTTGAATGACGAGCGTCCGAAATGGCGTCCGCTAACCTTCGCACTTCAAATGCATTTTTATGATAGACCTTGCTCTTGTTTCTTGAAAAGATGTCGCCCACGCCACACTAAATTTCATGCAGAATCCGATTCTAGTCACGTATGCCTCGACGAGGCCACCGATTGTTGGATCTTTGATCAGACTCGTTAAGATGATGGTGACGAGAGAACCCGTTCGAAGCGCTTTTTCGAGTCACTGTCTGCTAAACCGGAAAAGTGCACGAGGATGGCAAATTCACAGTGCGGTTTCGATTTGTATACGTTTTCTTGTTGCAGACGTATGTGTGTGGTTTTGTGTTCGCTGCGTTGTGCAAGTTGTGCTCTGTAATACTTTCCTGGTCCTTAATTTTTTATTAGATCGAGTTGTCTTTTTTAATGAAAATGAAGGAAAATATTGGTTATAAAACAAATCGAAACCGCACTATGAATTTGCCATCCTCGTGCACCCTTCCGGTTTAGCAGACAGCGACTCAAAAAAGCGCTACGAACGGGTTCTCTCGTCACCATCATCTTAATCGAGTCAGATCCAGCAATCTGCGGCCTCGTCGAGGCATACGTGACTAGAGTCGGGTTCTGCATGAAATTAAGAGTGGCGTGCGCAACATCTTTTCAAGAAACAAGAGCAAGGTCTGTCATAAAAATGGATTTGGGTAATTCCACATCTAATCACCTAAGGCCCCAAATCCTGTATTCGCCGATTGGAACGATAATTTTATTTTAGGTTCACCTTACTACCAAGGGACCCGATACCAAAGGGTTTTGCGATAACTCACCCCGTTTGGCTGGGAGAATTTTTTAAAGTTTTCACCTTTTTTCATTGTTGTTAAATTGTTATGATTAATTCTCGGGCCGTAAATATTTTGGGAAATTGTTAAAAGTACCTACTGGCACGGTAAAAGAGACGAGGAAACCGAAAAAAATACTTTCGACATGATGGGGTTAATATTTAGGTCTACTTTAGGCGTTATTCGTGAAAAAAATTCGAAAAATTGATTTTGTGAAAAAACATCATATTAGTTTTGGAACGATATTTTGCTCAAATAACCCCTTGACATTGACATTGTCAAACAAAACCCCACACAGGGTGTGGATGGCCAGCCCCAATCTGCTGAGTTTTGATTTTTTTCAATCTTCATTATTTTTGTAGGCCGTAGTTCGAGTCGTAAGCAATATCACATGATGACTTTTATTGGCCTTTTTAAAAGGATTCGATTCCACTTATCAAATTTTTTTTCCTCAAGTTTAAAAAAAAAATGTCCGAAAGTTCGAAAAAAAATTACCAAGTTCCGACATTTCTACCAGTGTTACCAAACTTCGCTACGCTTCGAGTAGGGCAGTAGGATGTTTCTGAATACGGGTTTTGTTCAGTTTTGTGGTGACGAGTCGGCCCTCTCCCGTTCCTCGGAAAAAGTTTTATTGAGTTATTTTCCCACAAGGGCTACATTTATTCGAAAATAAAGATTGGGGCATATTCCTTGGCCATTAAACTGTGGCATTTAAACCGTGGCTTAGCATTCCGAGATTTTCAAAATAGGTTTGTAATACAGGCAGGTCGGCTGAAATGTGCACCAGTGCGTCGCGGTCGCGTCGTCTGCTGGTCCCGACCGGGCCGCGACCGGGCCGTGGCGAGCCGCTCGAGACATGGCCCCAGCCTCACCTAGGGAGTTTCCACCCGCTGGGTTAACTTCCTTGGTTGATACATCGGCACCCACAAGCCCTGAAAGTCTTTAAATCGTACTGCTTTTGGAGTGCTGGCCCGAAACCTCAACGCATGTAAGCAACGGGTGTTTTCGGATAATTTTTTTTACGGTTCGCTGCTGCAGTTTTTTTAGTATGTTTTAAGGTTATTCCGATAGATAGTCATTTTGTTTTCTTGTGAATACTTTGAAGGTGTGGCTGGTACTTTTTTTGGTTTTATGAAAGTTTTTCATTGGCGTATAGATCGTTCGTTTAAGCTTGGTCTTTTGTTGCCACAATTTTGTTGCCAACAACACAGCCGTAACACGAGCAATATTGATAAGGAAACATGCACTACTATTTCCACGTATGTTTGTTTTCCCTTTTGAGTTCTCATATTTTTTTTTGGTTTTATTGAGATAAAGTGCTTGACTTGTTACTCTTTTTCAATAAATGTGTTCTGTTTGGCATTAAAGGTATCTGGGCTGCAAGCCATATAAATTATACTCTTCTATGTTTGTCCCAATGACTCGGCAGCGATACTTTTGGACAAACATTCCAATTTTTTGTGAACATCTCACTTTGGATGTGACGGTGTGATTATAAAGTGGAGTGACAGAAGGAAGAGACCCACCCCTTGTCAATAACTCATTCTAGGGGCCAGTAAAATTTGGTAGATTTCTTCCGGAAGATTTCTACCACCTCGGTAAAGACTCCATTCAGGTCTGTTGTAAATATGTGACGGGTGACATTGATTTAAAAGTTTCTCTGTTCTTTTAGGGACGAGACAGAAGCAAGTCACCCTTTAAATATTGTGCCTATACTGGATGCTATTGGCATAGACAAAAACGTCATCGATGCCTACAAAAGGAGAAGGCGTGCTGACATAATGAGCAGCGTCCAGGGCGCGATAACTTAACCGAAAATAATTTCCCTTTTTCGACAATATCTCCTGATTGGTAAGAGTAATTTCAACAAACTAGGGTTCATTTGAGAGCTGAAAATGCACTGAATTTTCGTTACCTTATGACCCGATGTCATAAAAACACGCCTTGTGACCGATAATAATTTCTGTTACAAAATAACATTAACGGAAATTAATTTGTAACGACAATTATTTTCGGCGACAAGGAGTGTTTTTATGACGTCGGGTCATAATGTAACGAAAATTCAGTGCAATCTCAGCTTTTAAATGAAACCTAGTTTGTTGAAATTGCTCTCACCAATCAGGAGATATTGTCGAAAAAGTGAAATTATTTGCCGTTAAGTTATCACGCCCTGGCAGCGTCGAGCTGCTACATCCAGCGAATGGAGTTCCTTTTATCAGCCTGATCCGCTTAGAAAACCTGCAGGGACCGGAATTCAAAGATGAGGTAATGGTTGAGTTGCAAAGCATATTATCTTATTTATCTTTATTTATCTAACACTATTAAATGTACGAAACGTAATTCAGGTTTTCTTTCTTTCCCCCGCTATAACACGAAGCGTTTGATGAGTAGGCAACCCAGAGTAAGAATTGGCCCGTGGCACCTGATGGGTAGGCAACTGGACGCAAGGGTGCGGGTGAAGCGCCTGATGAGTAGGCACCGGACGCGAAGAGCCAGCTGCAGCGCCTGATGAACAGGCAACCGGCTGAAGGGATACGCGAGGTGCCTGATGGGTAGGCAGCCCCGGAACATCGTGGCCTTCAGAACGGCACGCACGTCTGGATGAGAAACACGATATGGCGGAGTCGAACCAGTACTGGCATGCATTGCCCATGCCCCTGCAAGGGGCAGGGTAGGCCATGCAAGTCAGTGCCATTTATACTACTGGAAACATGACTGTTTTTCAGCACCAATATTGTATGAAGCCTTACCTGGAGAGTCATCACCGTCCTTCGTAGCCTTCTTTCCGGCTTCTTCTAATTCTTCAATCGGTGTGACTAGATGCGCCAACGCGCTTGATGCTGACCCCCGAGTGCGAGAGTTGATTCTTAGCACTGTCATGATTATAACTGCAATCTTTTATAATGAAAGAAAAGCACACAATTAATTAATTGCATGGAGTAGGGACTGATGGCCAGCAAAGCAGCTCTCAGGTTTATCACCAGACAGCCCGTCATCGTCATACGGGACCAATGATGAATCATCCAGCAAAGCTTTCTGCTGTGATAGTGCATCCTGACTGCTGTGACTCAGAGACTCTATTGGCATAGATACGGCGTCCTGACTCCTGTGATTCAAAGTCTCTTTTTGCACAGATACGGAGTCCTCACTGCCTGACACTGAACACCCTGCCACTGCGACTGAAACAGGGACATATGAAGATTGATTGTTGTTCGTGGCCCGCCATAACCTAACCATCACACAGCTATTGAACTCAATACGTACCGGAGACAGGGTCGGCAAATAGTTCATTCAGGAGATCTTCACCAGTGGCTTCTGCGTCATCCTCAAGACCGTCATCATCATCAGAGTCACGTTCATCCAAAAACGAGGCAGCCGGCAGCCGACCACCTTCTCTTACGCGTGTCGTTTGGAATCGCTGGCGCCTTCGCGTTGGTTGTTGCGTCGCACGCTTCTTCGTCCGTTGAGATCAGATTAGCAGAGTTCGAATTCATTGCTTTATGAGGACACCATGAATAACTAAACAGTTTACTTTGAATGAAGGTCCAGAACGGTGTAACATAAAATTTTTACTAAAAACGTAACTTTGCGAGACATGGAATTGAATGCAAATGACCGGTGGTTGGCCGGCAAGGCTAGCCACACACATAACGTGAAACTCGGAACTTTATGGCTATGGTCCGTAGGAATGAGATGTGGTTGGGTGCTGGGAATTAATCAACATCACGAGACTTCTTTGGCCTGAGTACATATGTTGGAGGTTAAGTGGTCTTCCCCCGCCCCAAAAGATCTAGCCAGATTTCCTAATTCCTTTGGACATGGGGCCAAATGATAAGCAACAGGACATCGAATTGGTAACCTTAAATCCTTCAACGGTTCTTCCCTTTTCGTCCCTGTTATAGGGCAAATCTTCAGACGATTCCATCGGCGAGGAGGAACAACGGGTGAAGATTAAAGCGAAGAAAGTGGGCAAGCCCCGTGGAACGCCGTTCCAACCATATTCGAACCAGGAAATGGCGGTGGCATTTGACGTGATGATGCAGCACTGCACTCTCCAAATGTCGAGCCTTCTGTTTCGGCGCGCTCTGAAGAAGGTTAGTTCAGAGTGACAGCAGAATGAAATGCACCTTTTTTTGGTCACCAGTGACATAAGGAAATATCTGACGTCATGTAACTGTCTCTCTTACTATGCAGAGGATTTTTGACAAGGTGGGCGTGAATCGATCCACATGCGCCCTCTAGACCTTCGTCCGCACTAAATTAACAAAGGCGATTCCAGAGCTGTACAGGAGGAAATACAAGCATGGGCTGGAGCCTTCACCCAGAGAACACCACTTCCAGAGGTTCGTTTCTATCATTCGTAAACTCTCATCTTGTTTTTTTCTCCCACAAGGTTTTTATCAAACACATTTTCTTTTTTCTTGTCTTCGGCAGGGAATATATCATGAAAGCAGATTGGAAACCGCCCGCTCTGAAGGCAGGTCTTCCCAATCAACAGAGGGGAGGAAGAGGCTCCCAGGGACGACAAGACAACGGCAAGGGCAATCCACTCAGTGAAGCAGGCTCAAACTTGTTCGTCAAAGGAAGAAGGGCCCTACTCTTCTAAGGGATCCAAGGAACAATCGGTTCAACCTTGTTCATCAAAGGAAGGATGGCCCCATTCTTCTATGAGATCCAAGGAACAGTCGGCGACTCCTAGTCGATCTAAGACGCGCATGAAGAGATTTGCTGCATTCAAGCCACCACTTGTGTCAACTCCTCTAACCAAACAGGGCAATGATGGAGCAGAGGGTAGGCCCATAGTAGAAGGGATCGACCGCCATGAGATAAGCGCCATGATGAGGACCATGGTGGTGGAGTTCTTCGAAAACTTTAAAAAAGAGGCGATCCAGGAGATGATCTCATTGCAGGAACAGAAGATAAGAACAAGGTAGGTTGACGACAGACCGTGTCTTATCGTAACAGGCTTCGCGATGCTGCGCCACTTTCAACAATCCACGCCTGGCGTTATACACCTACCTTGGCCTGCGGCGCTTCCTGCTTGCCTTCGGCAAGCTGCTTTAAGGGTTCATTGAGGCAATGAGTAGTGCACTACGTGATGAATGGTCGAAGTATACAAGCTAGGGCGCGCCCTTCCGTCGAACCGAGTAGGCAGCTCCGCCTCTCTGCGCCGGCAATTCAGTTTGACAGGGGCCGATACCAGCTTGGCCTGCCGGTGAATTCTTCTCGGGCCTTCTTCGGCCCTCGTACCAGACCTGGCTTGGGGGCCATCCAGAGGTAGTCGAGTTCTTTCGTTCGTGCGGCCGATCGGGCTCCCGAACTCGCCCGAGCGCGCCTGGGCACGGATTCGTACGCTTCCCGTCGCCTGCAACCGGAAACCGATTGGAGAACCTTCCTAAGTTTTCCAGAAGGCTGTGGATTGGGGCACAGGGAAGAGCCAGAAACAGTCCGTTGTCGGTGTTGGTCGTCCCGTACAGTGAGGGTAGTGAGCGCGTGTGTGGATTGATGTTGTCGTCGCCCGTGGTGCTTCGAAATGGCGGAAAGCACAGTTATCTTGCAGCTCGTCACCGACGAGGACCATTATTTTCTTGTTCAGGTGGCATCCTCTGTTCAAAATGAGTTGTTGGCCAGTAAGTATTTCGTTAGATTTTTTATCGTCTTGTTCATATGATGGAAGGCACGACCCGGCGCGTCCATGAGTTTCTCACACTGTTAAAAATGATTGTTAATTTACGATATTTTGGAGAACAATTATGTCGTTTGTAAACGATACATTTTGTAACGACTTAAGTCGTAAATATGCGACATATTTGTCGCTTATTAGTATAGCGAGACGTGTCGTTCTCATAACAAACTAAGTCGTAAATTTACGAACGATCGTAATTTTTTATGGGAATATGGCGGACAGTCATGACTTAAGTCGTACATTTCCGACTTCGGTCGGGCAGTTACGACTTTTGTTGAAAATTTACGAGACAAATCGTAAATGAACGACACAAATCGTAAATAACCGAGCAAAATTGTAACGTTTCACCAACTTTTTGGGGATTTCAGATTTAAAAGTATTACGACATTGTCGTAGAGAAATGATTTTTTAGTCGTTCACTTACGACGAAATAGTTAAAGAACGACTTCCGTCGCTATAAAAATTAGCGACTTTTTATGTCGCTAATTTACGACAAAATTTCTGGCAGTGCACCGTTTAAGTAGCATGTGCAATGATTATCCTGTGGTATTCCTTTTATGCAAAGTAACATTCAGAGCAGTAAACTGCTCCGTATAGCAATAATCTTGAGAGGAAATCTTTATTATCCACGCCCGCCTGCCCTAACCTCTTATGTCCACGTCGTTCTTGGCCTGCCGTACTGCTTCTGTTTCTGGAACGATACTGTTCTATCTAATTTGCTATACTAAGTTGGCTAATTCTACCTTTGTCACCACAGAACCTGAACTACTGAGATCGACTATTGCTGAACTGAGGGAACTTAGATATGTTCCTGTCAGTAATGACATTTCTCCGGTTTATGTAGCACCCCTTAGTCTGGTCTTTGATGACGCCTCGATAATGTCTGGTAATATGCTTTCAAACTATAAGTCCAGTTTTCTTTCTTAATGGAACTGATCTGTCATGTTTTGTGTGCCTTTTTACAGTTGTAGCATCACCTTGCAAAAATGAGGGCATTGACCCAGAAGGTTAGAGTGGTTCGTTTTTCCTTCATGTTCAAATTTTGGAGTTGGGTAACTTTCATTCGGTTCCGCTTTCCATATGATGAATTTTGGCACCTCAGCCGGAAAAATCGGCCCAGCGGAAAAGGTCGCGCAAGGGGCTTAAGTGCGCCTTAACAGCCCTTAATGACTCAACGTCTAAGTATCGATGTAGGACCTTCGCCATATTGTAAACATAGTGATCAAAATTTTGACCGTTTTGCCGTATCTTTACTCCTTCAGGGCGAAAGAAGCGAAAACGTGGTCTAAAATAGTGTTTTGAGCTAAATAGGATGTTTTAGCAACGTTTTCGCTTTTTTCGCCCTGAAGGAGTAAAGATACGGCAAAACGGTCAAAATTTTGTCCCTTGGAAGTCAATATCACTATGTTTACAATATGGCGAAGGTACTACATCGATACTTAGACGTTGAGTCATTAAGGGCTGTTAAGGCGCACTTAAGCCCCTTGCGCGACCTTTTCCGCTGGGCCGATTTTGCCGGCTGAGGTGCCAAAATTCATCATATGGAAAACGGAACCGAATGAAAGTTACCAACTCCAAAATTTGAACATGAAGGAAAAACGAACCACTCTACCAGAAGGTAGTGACGTTGTTGAGATCCAACTGGAGACCAGCTTCAGTGACGGGTTGGTGATAGGTAAGCGCAGTGTATCTTCCTTACAAAATGCTTTACTTTACATTCTGGGTCAAGGTGTTGTTGTTTCTCATTTGTGTACATTAGATGACTTGAAGTCTCCACCCAAAAAGAAGCCATGCAAAAAGGAAGACGGTCCTGCTAGAAGTAGCACACTTTGTACTAAGGTTCTCACTCGTAACATTAATGAAGATTTTATCAAAGTGAGTGTGTTCAGATCATTCCTTCCTTGAATTTTTTGTGCTAAAAGAGATTGATTATTTTGTAATTGTTTGCAGGCAAATTTTGTCCGCTTTGTGAAGAAACTTTTAAATCTCCTCACAGAGACTGAATTTTACTGCTCAGATTCTGTGAATGGGGAGGTGAAAGTTGAGGTCAGTTGTCCTCTCATTAGGTGTTATCACTAGATTTCCCGGAGAGTGTTTTATTCATGACTTGAGTGTGTTTCAGTTTGCGTCTCATCATTTGGCCGAAAAGTTTATCAATCTAGCACTGGACAAACCACTGATGTACGATGATTGTACGCTTGAAGTGGTGCCCTTAGATGATGAAGATGTCAAGCCACAGACACTTTCTGAGGTGGTGCTCGTTACGGGCATAGCCTGTGATATTATAGGGTAAAGTGCCGAACATGGATCAGGGTACCAATCATGGATCATTTTTGTTAGCGAGCCCGCACCGCCAAACCAAGTGACCAATTTTGTTTTTGAAAATTTTTCCAAGTAGTCAGCACGTTTGAGTGCTAGAATCACGTGCGGGAGAGCTGATCAAGCTTACCGTAACCCTCACAATAATTAAATGAAAAAGTGTCTCTCAAAACGGGTCCGAAAACGGCCTTGTTTCAGGTTAGGTTAGGAGTCAAAGTTCTATGCCTTATTCTGAAGAATCTTTTCATCAAAAATGTCTCAAAATTTTTTTGTGGCAGCTTCAGACAGTACCCTTTTACAATTCAGGTGACCGGAAGTTATCGGGCGGTCCCTGGCAAAACGCGAGGGGGGGTGATCCATGTTTGGGTCAGACCCAAACATGGATCATTAAAATCAGTGAAATTTCAAATCCGTCTAAATTTCAAAGTATTTGTTCTTAAGTGTTCAATTCTTGAGAAAAGGTTGTCCTTGTGAGTATCTCGAAGTGTATCGAAAAAAATTTAGATCACCGCTCTGTTGAGTTGAAATACGGGGGATTTCTAAAAAGTGATCCATGTTTGGTAACCTTACCCTACCTGTAAGTTGAGCCGGATTGCGATCATGTCTCCTTAGGTATGTGTAGTTGTAGCAAGTTAATTTTCCCCCTTTCGAGTACTGGAGCACCTGACTCGCTTCCTTAACAAGGAGCCCATCAAAATGGATGTCTCAACTACAGCTCCTATTAAGGAATGTTCCGGCTACATTGTTGAAGCTGAAGGGGCACAGATTAAGGTAATGTATTCTCTGTTTGTTTTTTTAAAATATCTTTTTACCCCTTTTCTAAAATGTGATATCAAAGGAGTGAAACAAGCTTCAATTTATTGAAACAGCTGTAATGTTTTGAAAATGTGCCTCTGATTTGTTTAAATTTCAGTTCATTTCGGTTGAAATAGCATCAGAATTCTGTGCAATGGCAGAATTCTTGTATTTGGAGTATGAGGGTGAAAGGCTCACTTTTGAACAGATAGCACAATCCTCCATTGTATTGCATGCACCCTCAGATGTTGATGAGCAGGTAGGTGTCATTTTTGTTTGGCCAAAATGCATTATACGACTCCTGACCGACGTCTAGAATGAATACCAACCCAAGAAAAAAAAAACAACAAAATCATGAGGGAGCAAGAAAGGAGGGGAAGAAAGAGGGGTAGGGGGGAAGGCAGACGCCAACCTGACCAAGCCTACTCAACCGACGGCCTATTTTAATTAATTTAATTAAATTGGAGTCGTATAATGCATTTCTGCGGGTGGGGGGGGGGCAAAAATGCGATATACGACTCCAATTTTTAATTTAACATTAGCCCCCCACACCCCCCGCTTATTTTAATTAATTTAATTAAATTGGAGTCGTATAATGCATTTCTGCGGGGGGGGGGGGGGGGGGGGCAAAAATGCTATTTACGACTCCAATTTTTAATTTAACATTAATGGTGGGGGGCTAGCGCCCCCCACACCCACCCCTAAATTAAGTTCACCAATTTTAGAATCCATACTATTTGTGACTGGTTTAACTTTTGTCAAAAGACTGCAAATTCCAAGCCAGGAGTGATAGGAAGAAAGATGTCTGTACAAATAACGTTAAAGCAATGTTAGGACAGTACACTTGACTTTAATAGACTAAATCAATTCAAAACAAAATAATAAACCTTTCATATTTAACAGTTAATAGATCATACATTTATAACAAATACTACAACTTTATTCAGATTCCGCATCAGACGAGGAGTCCTCAACAGGCACAGAGTCCTTAATCGAAGGAACATAAACAAGTTTGACTCTGGAAATAAATGCATTAAAAATATCTTCATCACAATACTTCTTACGAAACATGGATTCGCCTAGGTAACTATCAAACAAGCTCTTCTGGCGATTACATAAAGGAAACTGGTGCTTGACATGTTTCCACATTCCTTCAACTTTATTGGTACAGACATCACCATCCTTGAAAGTAACTTTATGATTCACCGTCAAATGTTGATATCCTCGACGTCCAAGACTAGAATATGATTTCCAGCAATCAGAATAAATCGTGGTTCCAGCCACAACATACTTCTCAATTAAACGAACAAGGGTTCGAGCATCCCTCTAAGCAACTTTAACAAGAAAACACTTATTGGAGTCTTCTTCCACACCACCAAAAACCATTGATGACACTTCTTCTTTTTTCCCTTATTATACTTCCTCTTTCCCACCAAAGACTCATCAATTTGGACTATCTTTCCAGGACCTCCAATTGCTTCAAAATCTACTTCTTCAACTATCTTGGTAGCAGCCTCTCTACAAAAGTTAAACCAATCACAAACAGTATGAGTAGCAAAACCAGTCTCACGAAGAAATGATTTTTTGAGGAAATTCAGTAGCCCACATGTAGGTCATCAACATAACATTCCTTAGGGACAACTTGCAACCTTCGAACCAAGACCCCACGCGAACAGACTTGCTACTCTTTCACTTGTTGCAGCCCCAAACAAATCCATCTGTAACTGCTTTCTTCTTCCTCCATTTCGTAGCTTCATGGCACTTTCCACATTCATACTCAGTAGTAATCAAACCAAGCTCTTGCAACCATTGTAGATGCTCCAAGTCACTCAATGAATCTTTAGAGGCTAATTTCCTCAAATTCCAGGTCTCCATGGTAGCTGTCACGATGTCAAAGCTCTAATAATGACTTACCTCTCAGTATCCGAAATCCTAACCTAGGTAAACACGTGTGACATCATCCCAACCCTTTCCCCTCCATCGCCGCAGACTCCCCACCACTCCCTCACAACCCACTCCCTCACAACCATTTTTTTTGTTTTAGAAGTTGGTATACCTGCCTCCCTAGCCTAAAAAAAGGTCATCAATAAACAAAAGACATCACAGGAGTCGTAAAATGCAATTTCACCTTTTGTTTCAACATATCATGCACATATTTCTTAAACTGTGTGCTAATGTTGCATTCTGTTACCAGCAGGCTGACTCTGCAAAAACTGCCCAACCTGCTAAGGCAATGACAGACCATGAACAACTTCGTTCTTTCGTAAAAGTACTTTTGGGGAAAAGGCAGATGTTTTCCAGTAGGAATCACGACTCAGCCTATGTAACAGTCCATGCTATTTTGTCTGATCTGGGCATAAAGTGGGATGTGCCAACCATTAGGAAAAAGAGGAGAAATTTGCTTGACTCGTATGCTGCCAAGAAAAAAAGTGGTGCCCTGAGTTCCTGGGAGTTTGGTGCCCCAATGGCTGTCATCATGGGCCATTGTGCTGAAGAAACCCTCGTTAACACAGAGTCTGCAGCCGACAAAACAAATTCTATTGCCACCACTATGGCGACTTTTACCAAGGGTACATCCTCTATTTCTTGATGAGTTAAATTTTCTTGAATGTTTTTAAATTTGTTCCTGCTGTTCACTGTTTACTGCTCTTATTTCAGGAGCAGTGTGGACTGATCAAGCTACATTAGCATTAATTGCTGCAGTAGAAAAGGAAAAGAATCTTTTTATGAGCGATACTGTCACCAATGCGGCATTCTACAAGAAGATATCAGATATTCTAAGGCAGAAGAAACACTACCACCACGAACAACAGTGCGAATTGAAGATTTTGGATCTCAAGAAGGAGTTCAGAGATGAAGTTAAACGCTTGGGCCAATCCGGTGTAGCGGCAGTCCCTCAGTTTGCATACTATGAAGAGATGTCAACGCTTATGGCTGGAGACCCAACAGTCCAGGCGAAGCGAACTGTCTCTGTGGGAGTGGCTCCACTTGAAGTAAAAGAAAGTGACGATTCTGCTACTTCATCTAGAGGACTGACTCGCCTGCCAACATTGCGCCGACCCAGACTTGCCGAACGGAAAGTCAAAGCTATGGAGGACATAGCACAGTCTCTCCTAAAAAAGTACTCCCCTTGAGTCTTTTTGAAAGTAGTTGGTTCACACTATAATTTTTTCTCATCTCAAGTGATCTCCAATTGGTTAATCGTACTTCTCATGTTTCAACCATTTGCTCTCAAAGTTCCTTTTTCTTGTTTAAATGTGACATTGTAATGCTATTTGATTTGACCTTTTTGACAAAGTAAAATAAGCGCCCTCAAGTAAATTTTTATTTTTTCTCAAATAATTGTTTGTCTTATTATTGTTCTTTAATCATTTATTACTGGAGTGGTAAGCTTTTATACTTGTGTATAGTATGATCCAAACTGTGTTGCTTATGTGTCATCTCACTATGTGAAGTAAGCAAGTTCAATTTATTTTAATTGTGTTCAAGTACTGTATTGATGATTACACTATGCGCTATTTGTCTTCTTATCCAGTGGATGTATGCTGGAAGGAGGCTTACTCTGGAAAACTGACATTCTTCGGTTTTTCCAATTAATTATGTGACTTTTCCAGTTTGTTTTAGTTTTAAAATCATTTATTACTGGAGTGGTAAGCTTTTATACTTGTGTATAGTATGATCCAAACTGTGTTGCTTCCATTGTTCTTCAAACATGTGTCATCTCACTATGTGAAGTAAGCAAGTTCAATTTATTTTAATTTTGTTCAAGTACTTTATTGACGATAACTATGCGCTATTTGTCTTTTTTATCCAGTGGATATATGCTGGAAGAATCCTTATTCTGGAAAACTGACATTCTTTGGTTTTCCAATTTTTTATGTTTGACTTTTCCAGTTTAAGTTTCAAAGCAAAGAATATGGGAATTGTGAATTGGTTTTCACCTTTTACCTGAAAAAAAGTTATGCTTTCATTGAAATTGACTTGTTATTTTCAAAAAATGACCAACTAAACAACTATACAAGTGGTAGAGCTTTTTATTTTAAAAAGACTATTACACTGTATTATCCATTTCTCATAGAAAAATGCACTGTCATCAAACAAGTCCTTATACACTGCTAAATCAGTTATTCTCACAATAGACACAAGAAATAAATATTAATACCATGATGTTACTTAGAGCCCTAACATTGGAGTCACAAATTCAAAATGCACGAAAGTCATTCTTCATCTAGGTGAAACATTGCTACAATATACTCCCGCTTTAGAGCACCACGAATAGCAGCCACTTGCAGAAGTTCTTCCTCTGGTCCCTCAGTATAATTGCGAAGTGGTACTGCATCGTGAAAGACGTCCTATAATATGAAAATCATTTCCTACATTTAGCATTTAATGAAACAGCATATAAGACAAAATGGTACACATTTTCACTTACTTCCTCTTGAAGAACTTCATGTATAATAGTGAAGTTATGAAGTACAATTGCTGCCACAGCATGGTCAGTGGTTATAGGCCAACTGCAGGTGTGATGGTTTTCGCTCCTTCGCTGCTTACCAAAGAGCAAGGCAAAACTCCTTTCAATAGTTGCTCGTGCCCTACTTAATTCGTAGTTGTGCGTTTTTCGTCTGGGAGACAAGTTTCCATCATCTATGTATGGTGTAAGAAGCTAAAAGAGTTTAGGGACAGGATATAAGAAAAGCAGAGCATTGTTTTAATACTGTAAATAGTGCATTATATTTGTGTACTTACATGTTGTGTCAAAGGGTAGGCACTGCCGCCAAGCAGGTGCTCATCCTCTCTTATTTGGTCAGGTCTCCTCAGTAGCGTTTGAGAAAGAGAACTGTTTACAAACGTTCCCCTATCACCTACACTTCCTGCTTCCCCAACATAGACGTCACGATAAAGTAAATTGTGATCACATACAGCTTGGACTATGAAAGCATAGTTGTGTTCCGGAGGTCCTCGCACCTCGCACCCCGGGGAGGTAAAGCGCAAACTTATTGACTTAACATCAGGACTGAGGCCCGCTCTTGTGTTCCCACTGTGCCAAAGTTAGTGTGCACAACATGGCCGTTGCACCAATTTTCACAATACATGAAGGCGGGCTCACAGACCCCCCTTCCGACCCCTCTTTGAAAAGGTCTTGCCGAGACCTATCGACATCTGCAATTTAATCTTTTAGTCGGTCGATCCCTTGTTTTCAAGATAAAGGGTCGAAGTTGATTATAATAGCAAATTCGGGCCGAGGTAGCCAGTTCGCTGGTAAAAGTTTCGTCAGGGGTCGAAATTGATTTCATTTTCGTCATCAGCACCTTCAAAAAAATACGAAACCATGTAAAAAGGTCTCTAAAATATAAAGTCACTTAAAAGTTGCACTTTTTCTGCCGCTTTTAAAGTGTTTTTTCGTTTGAATGGAATGAGATAGAATGCTGAATTTTTGCGTGTGGCGAGCCAGGGACATACCTAACAACCCTGCAACATCTCAGACAGATCGGCCGAACCGTTCAGGAGGAGTAGTGCTGACACACAGAAAGTCACAAAAAAGTTGTAATTTTTCTGCCGTTTTTTTAGTGTTTTTTCGTTGGTACGACTGAATGGATTGAGGTAGAAGGCTGAATTTTAGTGTGTGGCGAGCCACGGACATACCTTGTGACCGTGCAAAATCTCAGCCGGATCGGCCGAGCCGTTAAGGAGGAGTAGTCCGGACAGACACGCAGACAGACAGATAAAATTTTTAACACCACTCGAGTAACTGGTTTTGCTACCGCTCAGGCAATAACCTTTATTGAATGGGGTGTTCGAGTTTTAAAAAACGATGGACCATGCAACTGAATCGCCACCTGACTGGAGGCTTACCAAATATCATCGGTGAGTTGTCCAACTCATCAATCGGGTCAAGTTCTTCGTCGGGCGCTCAGCCCAGGCCAGTCCCTGAATCGTCTTCTTGTGCTTGACCCCAGCTATACAGGACTAAAACAAAAAAGCAAGGACCATCATTGCGCTTGGATTGCAAAATACCGCACAATTTATCGTAGTAACTGTCGAAAAGTTACTTACAGTGTAATCCTGTGTCTTCGAACAAACCAGAGCCCGGGTCAGTTGCATTAACAGTGCCTTCCTGGTGTTCCTGGAAATAATCAGGCGATAAGCCTGAATTTGCAGGGGAAACAAAGTTTCGTGAGAAGCCGATAAAAATGATTATCATTTTCGTTTTGATGTACACTTTCATATTCTTACGCTAAAACGATCTGCGTAACATACGTTGAAATGAAAACATGCATACCACAATAAAATTCATCATTCCTCACGCTTACTCATGCGTAATACGATGAAATCATACGTTCCTTATGTACTAAACACGCGTAATACGGCTAAATCATACATACCTTACGTTGACAACTATGCATATTACGTATGTGCCAATTTAAGCATACCATACGGTGACGAATCATCGTATTATGCATAAAAATCATCGTAAGAAAATGAGCGTGTAAACACACTCAACTGTTTTGGCTGCTGATTCGTGATACATCTATATCTTCTGGGTCCCAACATAGTTCAGAGGTCAGTTCTTGTGATGCTGGATAAATTGTTTTCTTTTTTGGCTTTGCATTGGAGAGGCGACAGTGCAAGAAGAGGTAAGATCCATTTAATGTTCGTATGAAATATAATAACAACCTACAAGGAAACTCGTCTCAGAACACTGTCAAGAAGACTGTTTACATGTCGATACGATAGTTGCGTTCATCCGAAAAATTGCAATGCCAGTGCAGTGAACGCCGCTGAAAGCGATGGAGGAAACCTCATCTTTATGCGTTTATTGCCGCAAAGATCTTCCTTTTCTAGAACCGTAATGTGATGCCAGTATATGACTGTGCACATCACATTACGGGCAAGACAGAGAATTTTCAGAGCAATAAACGGTCGCAGTACAAAAATTTCCTTCAACGCTTCAAACGACTTTCACTACATTGAAATGAGCTAAGTCAACTTCAGTCAAAGTCTTGAAGTGATAAATCATAATTTGTCCGTGAAAAAGATAAGGCCAACGGTTTCTAATGTCTTCTGTTGTGGACATTATTTCTTCGTCAGGATTTTCACTTTCCTCTGATTGTTTTTTCTTTTTCTTCCTCTGATGACCGTGAATTTTTTCTGCCTGTTTATTTCTTTTCTTAGTGTTCCATAGGTCAGGTCCATTTTAGTAATTACTAGATCTATGTCCCACATACTCGGCCTGACCTCTTCATAGTGATTTTGAATTTCCTCCCTGTGGGTTTCTTGGGTTTCAGAAGTCTTCCTTGCAGGCAAGTTTTTGAGCCGCCATTTTTTGCAGCCATAGGCCGCTTTGATGGGTGGGGCTTCCATCTCCAGCTGAGCTGAGTGGCTCGAGTATTATCACGCTTATCATTGTCAAATTTAGTTTTCATTTTCAAGCATGAAGAACTCTTATTGATTTTCCCTTGTGCAAACTCACTTTTAAAAGAAACTGGGTATTTTGCAATCAAATCCATCAAAAGTGCTTCTTGTACAATGTGGCACTTTGTCTTTCACTTGTTGCACAAGTCTTGCAACTAGCTTTATTTTTTCACGACTATTAAGCTTCTTGCCACGTTGCAGCTTGAGGCGAAATCCATTCGAGATTTTGTACACATCAGACCAATCAATATCGAAGTCCCATTCTCTATCATGAGAATGTACTCTACTGGTAGATGGCTTTTCTGCCTGCTTTTCATTATTTTTCGGAGCTTGTTCCTT
Organism: Stenchaetothrips biformis; assembly: GCA_030522485.1. NCBI lineage: Eukaryota > Metazoa > Arthropoda > Insecta > Thysanoptera > Thripidae > Stenchaetothrips > Stenchaetothrips biformis. Next base: position 2,202,714 of record CM060101.1, read on the forward strand.
CTGAGATTGATGTGCTGTAAAAGATATTAAACTTATTGTTCACATGTGCAAAATGAGTTCATAAAATAACATCTCTTTATCATCAAATACAGAAAAGTCAAAAGTTGCTAGGCACTCAAGGGTTGCAGTGAAGGACTTCCCTGGCTTTTACTTGTGATGCACAAGAGAAAAGTTGAACCAACCTGATTGAAACGCCTCTACAAGCTCTCGTGCGTCATTAAGGTCAACAAACTCTGTCAAGTCTTCAACTGCCACTAGATGCAGCCTTTTATCACTCTTCAGCCCCTTAGAATAAAGATGATTGGCAAGTGAACCAGCCGCATTATCTTCTAAAGCAGTAAGGATTGACAAAATTCCAGTTTTTAAATGGCTCACGTCCATGGCTTGATACCCGTGCGTCCGTTCACCTGCTATCACATACTCAAAACAAATGCCAAGGTATGATGGGCCGGGGGCGGGGAGGGGGAGGAGGGAATGGCAACCTTGACCTTGGCCCACTGTTGCTTGTTTTGATTTTGTCTGTAAATACAATGTGACAGGTCAGGCCTTGACCTGGGCCTCTTTTAGGTAAAACTAATGTGTCACTGTTAAATTTGGTAAAATTTTTGGCGGCTGGGACAGGAATCTGCCCTTGATTTCCACTTTTTATTAATTCAATATGTTTGCTTTGGTTGCAGGTGGTTGAAAATGGGTGTAGCAATCGATGTGTGGAGAGCAAGGATTGGCTCATATGATGGAAGAAATTGCTGCTTTTCAAATAACGTCGCAACTTCACCACTATCCGCAATTCAAATCCTTGCAGTCAAACACTTTATAATATTTGTCATTTTGTTAGTGATTGGTGGTGTCGAGATAATCCAGGTCTTCCAGGATATAAATTTTATGTCTGTCCAGTTTGTAATTTCAAGGCAAAGTCAACTGGTGACCACATCAAGCATCAGCAAGTTCATCTTGGCACATTCAACTTTAGATTTTCGTGCCCCCTTCCTACTTGCCATGCAACTTTTGATTCGTACAAGGGCATAAATACACACACATCTCAGCACAGCATTCATCGAAATCAAGTGACACGAAATATTGTCATTCAGTGCCCACTTTGTGTGGAGAAATTTGCAACACTGTCCTTGTTGTGTCAACATTTGAAAAAACAGTGAGTAGAAAAGTAGAAAGAAAATTTGCCGAAATGCCCAATACCCAAATGTGAAAGAACAAAATCTTTTTCTACAGAGAATAGTTTGGCATAGCATCCATGCAGGTTGCATAGTCAAGGATTTAGTAGACCAGTCACGGTCATGAAACGCCGTGCCTTTACATCCCTGGAGGCGACGTCTGGAACGAAGCATTCCCGTGGATGTTTTGAGACGACACGTGCGGGGGTGGCATGGAAGAACGCGGAGTTGTGGCTTTGGGAGCATCCTGAACGTGGCTTGGCGGCCCACCCAAGGTTCGACGAACGGGAGCCGTGTGCTGTCGCTACAGACCCGCAGACATAGCCTCTTGCCCGCTCAGACCATCTCCAAGCATGCATGAGAATGCATTGTTTCGGATGCCACCTCCAGTGTCGTAAAGACTTGATTAGGGATACACGGCAGCATAGGAGCGTACTAGTCCACTGAATTCTTTGTCATGGCAGGTTATGTCAAAGATGTAGCTTCAAAGCTCAAGATAAAGTTAGTCGTTGGCGGGGTGTGCATGTGCACATTTCAGTTCGTTGCTCGCATTGAAGTATTAAATACGATAAGTACGCCTTGTTAGACTGCGTGGACAGGTTCTGTAGACGTTTGGGTGCAACGATCTCCAAATAGACTTTAGAACTGGAGACGTGGTTTAACGCATAACCTCCAGGGCGTGGTAACTTAACAGTTATTGAGATTGTGAGTGCCTTTTTCTTGTAAATGGCTAGAGATAAAAAAGCTACGCATATGATAACTTAACTACAAAATTCAATTTTAATGTTTAGTTATCGTGTGCATAAATTTTTTATCTTCAGAGGTTTACGAGATATAGGCACCCCACATCTCAATAAATGTTAATTTACCACGCTCTGATAACCTCACAGTTGATTCTATCAGTGTTGCCTTGTTTTTTTGGTGTAGGTGTGGTTCAGACTATCGACGACGCTAAACAGCAGAATAAGGAGCGAGCTCAAAACTTCGTGGTGAATGCGCGGCACCGCCGCGTTTCATACGACATGCAGGATGAGCACATCAAGGACAGCAGAGCGCTATACCTGAACCGAAGACTTGGAGTGCAAGTGAAAGAGTTCCTTTTCAGAGCGGCTCATGCAATGGCCAGCCGAAGGAGTGCAAGAACCTGCTCCTGCAGATGATCAGGATGACCCAGGCGTACCTGAAGCACCTCAAGATGCAGCCGATGCTGGAGCCCCTCAAGATGCTGCCGATGCTGGAGCCCCTCAAGACCCCATAGTAGCCGGCGAGGACGCCCGTCTTGACCTTATTGTTGACGGTGAAGAAGCCCCTCAAGAACCTTTAGTCGCTGATGCTGCGGCTGCTGGTGCAGCAGCTCCAAACGAAGAAGGCGATGCCGACGAACTTGACGATGACTTCGTCCCTCGGCGCGGTCAAGGAAGAGGTGCGCGGTCAAGGAACAGGTGCTGTTCGAGGGAGGGGCCGACCTAGACGCCGCAGAGGCGGTTTTGGTCGGGCTGCCCACCTACAAAATGTTGTAATTAATACTGTGGTGTTCTCAACTAAGGGAGGGTGCAGGTGAAATGACACTCAGCGGTTGTGGGTTGAAACAGGAGGTTTATTGAATGTTGTCAGAGCTTATATAGATTCTGGAGAGGTCTGGTGGAGGGGGTCAGAGTGTATATAGTCCGTTGGACTGTTATTGGCAGTGAGGCACGGCCTTCTGGACTACAGGCGTTGCCTGCCAGAACACCTCCCCCTTCAAGCCCATCCTTCGACTTTAACAAAATGTCGGGCGACTTCTCTTTTTAAATACTTTTGGTATCATCGGGCTGAGCCGGGAGCTGAATGCTACTAAACCGCATCTCACCTGACCAAGATACCCGAGCCGGGAGCTGTATGCTACTAACCGCATCTCGTGAAGTCCAGGTAATTATTGAAAACACCGACCAACAGTGACATAACCATTTATTGACTCTTCAAGTCCAACCCCAAAACCTTTCAGACAATTCAAAGTCAAATTGGTTTATTGAACTCTTTTCCTTAACCATAAATACTTTTGATAGCCTGACCTGTATTATTCAATTAACATAATCAAGTTGCACAGCAACTAGAAAACAAAACACTATTTAGCAGTACTATTTGTACTGGAGACTTTCCACAACCATAGTCAGAGTTGCCCAGCAACTTGTGACGAATCAAAACATTACATAACATAACATATTTTATTTCTCCAGCTAGTCCTGCCGGTATCTGTCGGGGAGACGAGTTTGTCGTCCCGTCCTCGTCACCCATCCAGGGTTGAGTCCTGGTTCTTCCACTGTGACGAAGCCAGGCTCCCGCAGGACAGCTGGCTGCCTCCTGCCCCTTCTGCGTTGCCTCAGGTGCTGAGGGTGGGGCCTCCTTGGCTCACACGCCCTGCCAGCTCCATTTCTCTGGCCCGGATCCTCCTCCAGCAGGCGGTGTGGCTCCTCCTCCTCTTCCTGGGGTTGGGGGTGTGGCTCCAGACCCTCCTGTTGTTCCTGTCGAGCAAGCAACGGACAAGGGTCAATTTCATATGGAACTACATAGTCATCCAAGTGATCAGGTCTACTTTGTGACCTCTTGATGTGGTAAGTGTTCCTTCGTAGCTCTCGACCATTGACTTGTTGAATTATGTACGACCGAGGCGCTGGGTGCTTCCCCACAATGACACCTTTGTGCCATTTTCGTCTCCGGTAGTACACAATTCTGTCACCTGGTTTGAACTTTATTTCCCTTCTTGTAGCATGTTTGTCATGTTGTTCCTTTTTCTTATGTTGCAGATAGCTTTGCTCAGGCCTAACATCAACTACTTTTGGCTCCAGATTCTTAAGCCTAGTGGGCACAAGAGTGCGACACATACGACTCATCAAGATCTGAGCAGGGGATACAGCCAGCCCAGACAGTGGAGTGTTGTTGTACTCTCGAAGTGCATCTAAATAATGCGACCCTTCATCAGCACATTTCCTCAACATCTGTTTGGCTATGTGGACTCCTTTCTCTGCCAGCCCATTGCTACGTGGGTACTCTGGTGAGCTAGTCAGGATGTCAGAGCCTATGCTCTTAGCATAGCTTCTGCACTCGAAGGAATTCAAAGGGTTGTTATCACCAAAAATGACCTGGGGGATGCCATGTGTTGAGAAAATGCTTCTCAATTCATTGATCACATCAGCACTCGATTTCCCATTCATTTTCCTGATTTCTAGCCACTTTGACATTGCGTCAACTACTATCAAGTAAGGGTGACCCCCATACTCAGCATTATCCGCACACACCTTTTGAAACCTATACTCAGGTATTTGATGTGGGATCAATGGCTGTTTTTTGTTAGCCGGCCTATACCTTTCACACACCCTGCACCCCTCAACCATTGTGTCAATATCATTAGTGATACCTGGCCAGAAGACTGTTTGCTGCGCCCTGGCTTTAGTTTTCAGTTCACCTAGGTGAGCGGTGTGTAGGCTTTTTAGGACTTTCTTTCTGAGTGAGGGGGGAACAATGACTCTGTTCTCCACAATCACCAGACCGTCCTCCACAAAGATGTCAACTTTAAATTTCCAGTACGGAAATGACTCAGGCTCAGCTGACTTCTTGCGTCTAGGCCAACCATTCTGATAGTAGTTTCTGACTGCTACTAACCCCTTGTCCTTCTGTGTCTCCTCCCTCAGATCAGCGAGCATTTCATCCGGGAATGGCAAACTTCTTACCACCTCATGGACTACTTCGACCATTTCGGGGTCGTCCTCTACTGGATCATCAATGAAATCACGGGACAGGAGATCAGCAAGGTACATGTATTTACCTGGCAAGTACTCAACGTCTGGTTGAAACTTCAGCATTTTTAGCCTCAGTTTTTTCAGCCTGTTGTTTGTTCTTTTGTGAATTGGCTTTTTGAAAATTGAGACCAGTGGGAGATGGTCAGTCTGGAATTTCTCATTGGGCATAGCATAGATGAAGGGCTCAAACCTTTCTCCTCCAAATGATTGTGCCAGCATCTCTTTCTCAATTTTAGCATAGTTCTGCTCACTGTCTGTCAGTTTTCGAGATGCACTGGATACTAGCCTTCCCCCCTGGAGCAAGACTGCTCCAATTCCATACTGACTCGCATCAGCTTGCACTATCATGGGCTTTCTGCTATCAAATGGGGCTAGTGCTGGTGCCCTGCACACGCACTCTTTGAGCTTATTGAAAGCATCAGCATGAATAGGCAACCACTGAAATGTAACCTTTGTGGACAGCATCTCACACAGCGGTGCTGAGATGGTTCCCATCTGAGGTATGAACTTTCTCAAGTGATTGAAAACAGCACAAACCCTCTGAAGTTGTTTCCTGGTCTTGGGTTCTTTTAATGCTCTAATTGCCTTTACTCTTTCAGGATCAATTTTAATCTGATTACAGGACCACAAGAACCCTAGGAATTTGACTTCAGTTTGTCTGTATTGGATTTTTTTGGATTAAATCGTACATTTCCGTTCTTGGCTGCTTCAATTACTTTCGTCATGATTTTATCATGCTCTTCCTCATCCTCACCAGCGACAAGGGCATCATCAAAGTACATGTGAGCTCCTGTCTCGCCGAATATCTCATCCACCCTGAATTGAAATATTTCAGGAGCACAGCTAAGCCCAAACGGCATTCTCAAAAACCGATACAGGCCATAAGGGGTGGAGAATGTACAGAGCAAGCTAGATTCCTCATCCAGCGTGGCATGCCAGAACCCATCTTTTAAATCCAGAACAGTGAAGACCTTTTTGTCCCTCACTCTGCAGGAGATTTCCTCGAGAGTGGGGATTGGGTACTTCTGTCTGATAATTGCCTCATTCAATTTCTGTGGGTCCAGGCACAACCTTAGCTCTCCGTTACTTTTCTCCCTCACCACCAAGTTGCTGATGTACTTAGGCATCTCGCCAGTAACTTTGGCAATGACTCCCTGAGCCACAAGTTCGTCAAGTTTAGTTTTCAGTCTTTCAGAAACTGAGAAACCATACCTGAGGGGAGGATGCATGCTGGGAGGTTTATTCTGATCAACAAGAATCCTAACAGGCCTGTTAAATAAGCCCATTCCTGTGAAGACTTCTTTGTTTGCAGAGACAAAGTCTTCTTTAGACTTTGCTGGCGTAAGTTCAGTCCCAACCGCGTCGACCACGTGGCTAGGATCCTGCACTACACGCCTGACCAGATTCAACATGTGACAGTCCTTAATTCCCAGAATTGGCCTCCTGTCATGTTTGGTTACTACAAACTCGCACAACTTAGACTTTCCATACTTGGTTTCAGCAGTGAACCTAATCGTCCCTTCAGTGGACAAGGTTATTTGACCAAAAGCTAATAAGGCTAGATTCGTTTTTTCCAAGTTGTATGAATTGTCTTTGTTGATTTCACAGAAAACCTGCCACGGCAAGATATTTACTTCAGCCCCACAGTCAAGTTTGAAATTAATGAAGTGCTTACCTCCAATCTTGATGACTTCAGAGTACTCTTCCGTGACTTCCTCCATGTCCACGTCGTTCTCAAGGGCATCGATCCTCTTCTCCTCCTCTGGGGTGAGCAGGATCAAGTTCTCCTGGATGTCCGAGCTTTCTGAGGTGGAGGGCCCGTCCCAGGACTCTCTCACATGTGGGCTTCCTGCTGGTCCCTCTGCTGCCTTCTCTTTCTTTTCCTCTTGTTGGACTATGGCAAGGGCCATGGCCTTTATCATGTCCAGCTTTGTGAGCTTTGGCTGGCGCTCCTGGCTGTGCCCTTGGCCTCTTCCTTTCCAGCCTCCTTGACCTCTTCCATGTCCTCTTCCTCTCCCACTGCCTTGTCCTCTTCCTTCTTCCCTGCGATGGAGGGGCGTTCTGTTGCACACTCGAGCAAAGTGGTTCATTTCGCCACACCGTAGACATTTCTGTCCCCAGGCCGGGCAGTTTCTGGACTCGTGCCTGGTCTCGCACTTTTTGCACATGTACACATAAACCTCTTGCCTAGACCCAGAGCCAGCACGTGAGTTTGGGTACTGCCTGGAGCAAGAAGCTTTAGCTTCATGTTTTTCCGGCTTGAAGCGCTTTTGTTGAGGCACCTTCACACTGTCCACAGCAGGTGTTGGCCTGTCCCTTTTGACCTGCTCTGCCGCCTTGCAGATGGATATGGCATCTGGCAGTGTGAGGCCTTGCTTGGCCCTCAGGGTCTCACTTGTCCTGGGGTCTCTAACGCCCCACACAATTCTGTCACATATCATAGAGTCCTCCAAGGTAGAGTAGGCACAGGACTTGGCTAGGCTGGTTATGGCCAACAGAAATGCAGCAAATGGTTCCCCATCCTTCTGTTTCCTACTGTTAAATAGCTCACGACAAGCCGTAACACTCTTGTTCTCAAGTGTGTACTCATCAATTTTTTGGATCACACTCTCATAGTCTCTGGTGAGATCAGTGACGACCAGGAGTGGTGGTCCTTCCTGTTGTTGAACCAGGGTTTGAGTCTTTAGACTGTCTTTGAATGAATTGTACAGCTCCAGTACATCATCGCCTGCATGTGACATAAGTATGCCCCACTTAAGCCTTGGTTCAGCATTTGTCTTTCCCGCTCCGTCTATGAATATATCTAGCTTCTGTTTCCACAGCTGCCATTGAGCATGGATATCCCCGGATTTTAAATTCACAGGACCTGGTGCTTTAGCCGCTTCCATTTTGGTTTTCAACGGCTTCCTTGCCTTGAAACCTAGCTGTCAAAGACTTCCTTGTCTAGACCTTGCTTATCCCACAGCACCGAGTTCACTGTCACTTCACTTTTAGAACACTGTTTACTTAGCTTTAGCACAGCGGGCCGGTTTTCCGTAGGTTTACAACGACTGCGCCATGTGGTGTTCTCAACTAAGGGATGGTGCAGGTGAAATGACACTCAGCGGTTGTGGGTTGAAACAGGAGGTTTATTGAATGTTGTCAGAGCTTATATAGATTCTGGAGAGGTCTGGTGGAGGGGGTCAGAGTGTATATAGTCCGTTGGACTGTTATTGGCAGTGAGGCACGGCCTTCTGGACTACAGGCGTTGCCTGCCAGAACAAATACAACCTCTGTTAAATGTGACTTTTCCCATTGTGTTAAAGCAATTGCGTTCTTCAAAGATGCCTCGACTAGAATTAACACAGAAGTCACAAAAATTTTGTGGGTTTAGTCGATCGTAGTTAGGTGGAAGTACCGTGAAACGGGGTAATTTCGGGCACCCGGGGTAATTTCGGGCATCTCTGCCCGAAAGCATTGCGATGATGCTGCCGTCTAGCGGTGACCTCGGAGGCTTGTCCCGTTGCGCGCATCGCATTTGCCACACTTAAAACCGTCGGATCATTCCTCTGGAGACCAAAACAGATCCAATCTTTTCGAGATACAGTGATTTTCGTATTTTACACTTTTTACCTAAATTCAGTGTATGCGTGAAAACTTCAACTGGCAAGCCAAATCTGTTCACAAACGGTGCATAAGGTTTTTTTTTCGATTTGGACATGTTTTGAGCATGCAGTGTCAAATTTTCAACCACCTGCGGCAAATAGTATGGTAAATAGGGGCTCAAAACTAAAAAATTGTTACTTTTAGGGGTAATTTCGGTCACTGAAATGGCATGCAAGGGCAAGCAGGGTTGTTCTGAACACTTTAAATTTCGCAGGGCTGGAGTGGTGTAAGCTTCTTCCAGCTCTTCAGAGCTCTTTTGAAAGATGGAGATAATCCATTAACACAGATAATACTCAACTGCCGCAGCAGTCGCTTTGTGGAACTTTGACTATTATAAAAATGGGCCAAGGCTACATCTGTACTTCTTATGTGTAGTATGTACACATCCTATCTTAGTGTCAATTATTGGTTCGTGACTAAAATTTTATCATGTTTACCGGGACTTTGACTTTGAGAACGGCCGCATGGCTTGCCGGGTTGCCACGGAATGCAGTGTTTTCCAGAAAGCCCCTGTATCTTCCCAATTGTGCATAAGACTTGCCTCCCATGTACGTCAGTTTCAAGAGGAAGATCCACGACTCATATTCGCGTGAGTTGCTTGAGTTGTACCATTATCAAAAACAAAACAGGACAAAGGTTCACGGTTAGACGTTCAGCAAGAAGCGTCCTAAATAGCTCCACCCAACTCTCCCAAACATCAAACTATTTGTTCCAATCATGACTCCAAATTATGTATAAATGGCCACCCCTACCATCCCTCCACATCTACATCCTTAAGAATTTCACATTTTATCACATAAGCTCAAAAGAAAGAGACAATTATTGATTTTGAGACCAAAATCAGAACGACAAGTCGTTTTTTCCTGGGGTGCCCGAAATTACCCCAAAACACGGGGTAATTTCGGGCACTGCTTTGGGCCTTCCACTGTAATAACGGTAAAGCGTAAATATCTGTAATTGGCATCAAATTGAAGCTAAAGGTGGGTAGATGATAAATTTTAACCCTCAGGTCCATGGCAACACCACGACCTTCACAATTTTAAAAAAATCTCTCAAAAGTGCCCGAAATTACCCCGTTTCACGGTATTCATCTCTTCAGAAACGCACGTTTAATTTGGAGACACCGTGATTTATGGAGTGTACTACAAAAACTCATGCGTGATCGGGTTTAAGTGTGCCTGGCATGTATACGCTTAATTACTTAGTAGGTTTTTACGCATAGGCAACGTACGAAATTGAACCTGCACTCGGTGCCCGGTGGCGCACAAATTGATGCGCAACAATGCACGATTTCTTCGCATACCTGCGCTCAAAACCGTGCACGCGACATATCCGGGCCTCTAAAAGTGCATGTATAATTTCCTGCACAGGCGCGCCCGGGCGTGCCCTTTAACGTACACAGTAATGTAGTGTGTACACTCCAGGGTGTACCATGCTTGCCAAGTACGCGCCACTTGGCGCATACGAGAATGTAAATGTGGGTCAAAAGAACTCGACCCCACCCGGCCGTTTGTTTCGGCCAACGGTTTAGAGGCTGTGGCCGAGGAATCCGACCGGGCGTGGTCGGGTTCTTGTGTCCTATGTTACACTTTTGCTGAAATTCCCAATCCCAATAACGGATCGAATTTGGCTTTTTGTTTAAAGGCTGGTGAACCGCGCGGGCGGCGAAGGGGACGCCCAGCTCGTCAACACCGTGCAATTGTTGCTTTAGATGTGAGTAATTGTATTTAATTTACTTTTAATCCTAGTCTAGAAAACGGCACAGGAACTACGCTCTTAAGGGCTTAACAGTCTAGAACGCCCTTTAAGGGCGTACTAAGGTTTTGCCTTGGGGAGGACACTAAAATTTTGCCTCGAAGTACCATACCACCAAATCTGACATGGAAATGCCTTGCACGGTTGAAGTAGCATTCGATAAGCGTCCTGTTATGCTAGCATAACCAAACATTTACTTTGCAGGGTGAAAATCAAGAAGCCCCGAGGGCGCCGTCTCCAGGAGCTCAGAACGCAGCCAACTTCCTTGCTGAAGTTCAAGAAGGTAATTTGGCGAAAGAATAAGCTTAAAAGTAGCGATTTTCTTCTGTAAGGTTTGCCCGCCCCGCATTACTACGGGTATGTGGCGTTGAATGGACGAATTGTGTTAGATTTCAAACAATGTTTTCTGCTGAACGTACATAGACTTCAACCGTAGGAGACATGAGATGTTTGATGAGAGATTTGGAAACTACTTGTGTTGGAGTTGGTGCGAAATGTAAACGTGCACGGTACAGACCGATGAGGCAAACACTCGCTAAATCATGTCCCACTTGAGCATCTACAGTCACTTTAATTCCGAAATCTCCCTCCGGAAAAGTTCAAAACTAGCATAAATTGGGCTTAGGTTAGGATCATAACCTATTCAACGGCAACTCACACTATTTTAAAGTTGGTGTAACTTTCCATCAACTTTTGTTTCCCTTTGCTCCCTGTTGTCATGTTTTTTCAATCCATTTTCTTATTTTCGGACCAAAGATTATTTTTTTCCCAGGGTAATATACAATCGATGTACCTGAACGTGTTGTCCTTCCCTAAGCCTGACGAGCCACGCCACGCAGCAATTCTTCTTTGCTTTATTTCGCAAAATTGCCTAAAAACTGAAATTTCCATGCAAAATGTTGTTATTGTTTTATCTCCTCCCTCGTTTCAGCTAAGTTTCTGATGCAGCGAGTGCTTCTGACGCTCAATGAATTAAGTTCCTGGACTTCATAGCCCCAGACAAGGAGTTCTGTACAGAGCAACAGTTACTGCCTGGCTTCAGAAGCTGAAGAGAAAAGAAGTGGGCAACTGCAGCGATACTTCTAAATGATCTGAAAAAAGGGGAAATTGGCTGCCAGAAGAGCGTCGCAGAATGGAAGAAGGTGAGTGCCTAGTACTTGGCTTTCCATTTCTATAACCCAGGAACGTTGCATTTCATTTTATTTTTTCTAGGCCTGGAGTGGTCTTAAGCACCGGGCAAGGAAAGCGTTGAAGAAGAAACCTGCTAAGCCAAATCCGCTCCATGTAAAGGTCATACAAACAGTGGGCTACGGCAAGGTAAGTAACAAGATTCTTTATTTCTTATCTTTGCTTCTGTGATATTTCATAACTGACTTGTTTACGTTACAGTTTAATGAGGATGAGGCTGACAGTGATAATGATGATACGGATGAAGTTGAAGATCCCGAATCTCCACAAATTGGGGAACCTGAAGGAGCTTCTAATCAAGTCTTTGCCCTGCCTCATAGCTTGATCGAAATTACCGATTCCAATGGTGAAATTTTGGTTTGTTGTTCTCGATTTTTTTCTTTACCTTTTTTCTGTTTGTGTAGGGATAAAAATTATTCTCAAATTTCATTTTTAAAGTTGTTCAGTCATGGGAACGTTTTGTGACAGAAAGTCCCTTTACTAATGGAGCTTATAGAATACTTTAAAAATAATATGCCACACCAGCAGAGGAAAGTGATGTGATAATGGTGGAGTTAATTCCACATGGTATTGTGTTAGAGTGACTTTCCTGCACTGACACTAGTATGCTTGGTAAAATCTGTAGCATTTGAGTTGTCTTTTTTACTTTGTTCTTCTGGTCACCCTTTCTATATAGTCATGTTTGAGGTGATGGTGGCCCCTGCGCCTCATATAAAGTGTTTGTGACTAAAGGCGGACCCACAATGGAGACATCAGGACATCAAGACATCACACACATCACATATATCAACAATACTCCGGGCCGAGTCTGGCTCTTTTTCTTTGCGGCGGTCAAACTTGCATTAGAAACAATGCAAAATTTTAACAATGACCGTAAATATTTTTGCATTGATGCCGAAATTGGCTCAAAAGGGCATTGATGTCGATGTCTGTGATGTGTGATGTCGATGTCCTTGTCTCTGATGAACATCAATGTCGATTGTGCCCGGTGACTAAATTCGTAAATTCGCGCCCTCCTCCAACCTAACCTCACCTGTTTCTCAGGCGCCATGTTGGGTTCCGGCTGAAATGGCGATGGTGTTTGAAGATTAGCAGATGACGTTTGCTGTTGTGTTCTTTTAAGCGTAGTCCTGTTGCTTCTTCAGGTCATCATGACTGTAATCAGACGCCTGTTGTTGGAATTGGTGAAGCGGAAAAGACTGCGGAGCTGGCACCATAGTCTAATGTGTAAATATTCCGGTCCCATTTTAACGGTTTGCAAACAGCACATGTTTTTGAAGTGCCTCTGTTTTCTGACTTCAGCTGAGGGTAGCAGGAAGAGGAGACTGGTCGTGTCAAAGATAATTGGTCTGCATCGACCAACATGTTCTGTTGGGAGAAAGCTAAGGCGAAGTGGTGGCTGCGTCCCGTGATTGCAAGCCATGATGAGCAGGGTGCGTTGTTGAACCTTATCCCTCAGATGCGAGACACTGACCTGGACAAATATTACAACTTCATGAGGATGACACCTGAGTGCTTTGATAGGTTACTTGAGTTGGTTTCTCCATTCCTAGACAAGAAATCATGCAGAAAATTCATTGAGCCAGGAGAAAGACTGGCTATTACTCTTAAGTGTGTGATACATTTTTGTAATATGTGGATGTTCTTTTAACTCCAACAGACAGACTTGGTGTCAGAGAAGAAACCCTCCATTCGTCCCTGCCCTCTTTCTTGTAGCAGTTGTCTATTCTTTCATGTTCGTTTTCTAATTGTTTCGAATATTCCTTTTTAGACATCTGGCTTGTGGTGATTCGGCACTTTCATTGTCATATTTGTTCCGTGTATCAGATCAGTGTATCTCAAAAAATCTTCTTGAGACAACCACTGTACTGTGGCATTGTCTCAAAGATGAAGTATTTCCTACAATTTCTCAGTCTATGTGGCTCCGAGTTGCAGCAGAGTTTGAGGCGTATTGGGATTTTCCCCACTGCCTTGGGGCCGCTGATGGGAGACATGTGAGGGTGAAGGTGAAGTGTTTTATGAGGTGACTTTGGGTTTTCTTTTCTATGTTTACCTTAACTGTTACCTCTCACGACTGTTTTCACCAGGCTTCTCACTGTGGATCACGGCTTTTCAACTACAAAAAGTTCCACAGCCTTATCCTGTTTGTAGTTGTTGACGGGCATGTCGACGATCCTAACCTAACCGCAACCTAACCTAACGTAACCTTTTGGTCTTGAATTTTCCCACTACAGATATGGACAAATAATATTTTTTTTCTATCCTTGAGTGGAATAGGTTTTAAAGACCTCATTTAGATAGTTAATGTGAACTCAGAACCCAAAAGAGCTTCAGCCCATGCTTTTAGAGGTGCAGATGTCATTTTGTTTTTTCACCAAATCCCCAATAATGACCTACCCCATATCTTTGGTAAAAATAAAATCTGAATTTCTTTTCCTCTTATGGGGGTTGGTTTGGGACCCTAACAAGTCGGTCAAGATAAGTTTGGACCAAATCCGCCACCCTGGATGTCGGGCCATGTGTCGATTTGAAAAATAATGACCCAGGCGCTCAAGTTCTCCGGTGTCAAGGAGGAACTCGGCCCCTTCCCGGCCGGCGAGTTGGTGCTGGTGGCCCACCACCGGCCCGGCGAGCTGGCAGTGTGGAGGCGGTGAGGGAAAGACCTTACGAACTACAAAAGTAATGGGCTCCATGTTCATATTCCTCTGTAGGACTTACAAACAAATTATTCCACCTTTTTCAATTTTTTCGCTTTTTTTGTCTTTTTCTTTTTTCCGGTTTGTTTCGGGCATTTTGAAAGTTTTTGGAAAATAAACATCTCGAGAGAGAGCAAAAGAGGGAGAGAGGGCGAGATAGGGAGAGAGAGCGAGATAAGGGGAGAGATAGAAATTGAAATTCTTTATTGAGGTCCACTTAAAGGGACTGTGGAAGTCCCGCTACAAAGTAGACCCGCTCTCAGGGTAATAAAAATAGAGCAGGTGACTGGTACAGAGATTTACATAGTTTAATTGCTAAACAAAATATCATAGATTTTATGCTTAACAGTCTCATAGGAATACATTTGGAGATCAAACAACTTTAAAGTATTCCACCTTTTTATGGACTTTATGAGGAAAGATTTATTATACTTTGTCAGGATTCGGCATTTGCAACATATTTCTACTAGAACGCGTATCACGTGTATTAGTTTCAGAAGTGAAAACATATTTCTCAAATAGGTATCTTGGTTGGCCTGTTTTAATAGGTTTCCATATAAGAAGAGCAACAGCGTGTATTCGTCTATTTTCAATTTTTAAAGTTTGGAGGTCTTTATAAATAGGCGTTACGTGATCCAATTTGGAAGCACCACTGATAGAGAGAGAGAGAGAGAGAGAGAGAGAGAGAGAGAGAGAGAGAGAGAGAGAGAGAGAGAGAGAGAGAGACTGGACCTAAGAAATAGTCGACCATATCCAAAATACATGACGTTGTCGATGGGGATGACCAGAATATCAAGAAAAAAAGGGGATACGGGGAAATATGTGAATCTTTAAGTCGTCAAAATATTTTGTTACCAGCAATTCATCATGGAGTTGCAATATAAAGTTTGGGACTTACCTCTTGTTTACTACCCTAATTCAGCCGGGCAGAAGTTGGGCAGAAGTTGGGCGAGTTTGTTTGCTTCGACAGGTAAAAGTTTTATCGTTGTCGCAAGTTACGACCAAATGTGTGATGCTGGCACGATTGAGTTCAATGTTAGTCAATTTTGTAGGAATACACACAGAATTTATGGGAACAGCTCAAACGCAAAACCTCTTTGAACGTCGCACGAAGCAATACACTGTTAAAAAAATTTAATTACATTTTCATTACATTTAAGTGAAGCTAAAATCATTACAATGTAATTAAAGTTTTCATTACATTTATGTTATTAAAACTTTCATTACAGTGTAATGAAAGAATGTAATGAAAAATTTAATGACAATAACGTAATGAAAATGAAGAAAGTTGACGCAAACTACATAACTTTTGGTTTCGATCTGAGATTGGTTTGGGTGAAGATTACTTCTCTGACAACAGAGGACAGGTAAAAATTAACGACTTACAATGTCTGAAGTCGGAAGCAGATGCTGCTTGAGTTTGGGAGATCAGGCGTTTGCCCTACCTGACCGCAGCCCGTAGACGCCATCGAGCAACATCAGAGAAACTTATTTTGTCAGGTCAAATATTATTCTTTTCCCCTAAAGTCTTAGCTATTATTTTAACAATCAAGCGTTCTGCATGAAACATGAAGAAATTTTAGAATATCTCCTCAATTTAGATAATTTAGATGCAAAATACGGATTTGAGAGCGATCCCCGTGTACCATGCGACACCTGGCGGCAGAGCTTCGAATGACAGGTTCGGCATGTGACGCAGGAATGGACGATATTACGGAAGAAATACGTGCTGCCGTTCAATACAATTTTAAAAGAGAATGAGGAAACTTACATTTAACCCAGAACAAATTGTATGATTTTATGTTATACTTGAAATTTCTTGGAAAATTTAATGACATGTAATGAAAATTTCATTACAGGCTACATGATGTTATGAAACTTTCACTACATGGCTGCTGTCATGAAATTTTATGACCAAGGTAGTGAAATT
Organism: Stenchaetothrips biformis; assembly: GCA_030522485.1. Lineage (NCBI taxonomy): Eukaryota > Metazoa > Arthropoda > Insecta > Thysanoptera > Thripidae > Stenchaetothrips > Stenchaetothrips biformis. Next base: position 2,218,873 of record CM060101.1, read on the forward strand.
TTCATTACAATTTAATGAATGTGTAGGTGTTATTAAAAATAATGACATTTAATGAAAAATAATGTTAGAAATGTCATTAAATTTCATTCATTTTTAACAGTGTATTATAACAGTATACTTGCTTATTCATTGGTTTTTGAGGGCAATGAATCTGATACTGTAAAAATTTTGAACCATGCGGGCGGCTTAGTTTTTGGCCCGTCCCGTATTATTTATAAAATAAATACGGAGGACGGGCATATAGTCTGATGCTTGCTGTGCGTCCGTTCGTCCGTTCGTCCGTCCGTCCGTCCGTCCGTCCGTCCGTCCGAGGACTTCCCGTTGTCCGATCTTCACCAAATTTGGTATGCAGCCTCCTTGGGTGACCCTAAGAACCGCTCGGTGGCAGCAAATCCGATCCGAGCCCCGGGGGCGCTGCTGCAGGTGCATCATGGTCTACATGGGGTGCATGAGGATTTCGGCAACGGGTACAGCTAGAAGGGCATGTAGGGGTATTTTTGGAATCGGGGCGACGAGACAAAGCCAACGGTGCTAATTTCGAGCAAATCGGAGAAGTTTGGACCCGGGTTCAAATCCCGGTGGGGTATATTACGACTAAAATTTTTATTTCAAGTTTTCTTTTGTTTCATAGGTTTTTGATGGTGCTGATGACGAAAATAACGTCCATTTTGACCCAGACCCACGTTAAAAGCCTGTAAGAGTTAACCATTGGCGACATTCGTGAAATTTAAAATGTACGGGACGGGCCAAAGTTGCCGATTTGTATCGCCACTTTTCCTGTTATTCAGAAAAGGGGGTGATATCTTTTTCTCAAGATATGATCATTACAAGCATTATTGAGAGGTTTTGAAGGCTGCAGATTCGGATCTTAAAAAAAGTTTCAACCAGGGGCTGCTCAGTTTTTCAGAAAAAGGGGGGAGGGTGATTTTTTTTTCATGATATGATCGAAAAAAAACAACTTTACAGAGGTTTTGAGGGCCGCTGAATCTGAATAAGTAAAAACTTTGATCTAGGGGCAGCTCAATTTTCTAGGAAAGGGCGGTAATTCTTTTCCTTTAGGTATGAATCATACCGTATGATAGTAAGAAAAACTGTATAGAGGTTATGAGGGCCCAACAGTCAGATGCCATGAACATGTTGGTTTCTATATTTAAAAAACAACCTATACAGTACTTTTTACTATCATATAGTGAGGAAAAAATCTCCCCGCCCCCTTCTTTTAAAAACTGAGCCGCCCCCGGTGAACTTTTTTTATTGGCTGAGCGATTAGCGAAGCCAGTTACTCCAGTGGGGTTGAAAAGTTTTGTCTGTCTGTCTGTTTGTCTGTTTGTTTGTCTGTGTGTCCGCGCTACTCCTCCTGAACGGCTCGGCCGATCGAGACGAGATTTTGCAGGGTTGTTAGGTATATCCTTGGCTCGCCACACGCAAAAATTCAGCTTTCTATCTCAATCCATTCAGTTGTACTAACGAAAAAACTATAAAAAAACGGCAGAAAAAGTGCAACTTTTTAGTGACTTTATATTTTAGAGACATTTTTACATGGTTTGTTATGTTTTTGAAGTTGCTGATGACGAAAATGAAATCAATTTCGACCCCTGACCAAACTTCAACTGCGAATTGGCTACCTCGGCCCGAATTTACTAACATAATCAACTTCGACCCTTCATCTTGAAAAAAGGGGGTCGACCGACTAAAAGTTTTTATTGCAGATTTCGATAGGTCTCGGCAAGACCTTTTCAAAGAGGGGTCGGAAGGGGGGTCTAGGAGCCCGACTTCATTAGTTGGCCGAATCAGGATCTTGATAAAAGGAGATCGACCGACTAAAAAATTTTATTGCAGATTTCGATAGGGCTCGGCAAGATCTTTTCAAAGAGGGGTCGGAAGGGGGGTCTAGGAGCCCAACTTCATCAGTTTGCCGAATCAGGATCTTGAAAAAAAGGTGATCGACCGACTAAAAAATTTTATTGCAGATTTCACGTGGTGCATTACTCAATGCCTCAAAAATCCTTGAGACAGCGCAGCGGAAGCGCCGCAGGCCAAGGTAGGTGTAACGCCAGGCGTGGATTGTCGTAAGTGGCGCAGCATCGCGAAGCCTGCTACGACAAGACACGGTCTGGCGTAAACCTACCTTGTAGAATCAGATTCAGCGGCCCTCAAAACCCGTACATAATGCTTTCGATGATCACTGAAGAAAAAAAAAACACCCCCTTTTCTAAAGAAAAAAACAAAAAATAACTGAGCCGCCCCTGGACCAAAATTTTTGGCTGAGCGATTAGCGAAGCCAGTTACTCCAGTGGGGTTGAAAAGTTTTGTCTGTCTGTCTGTTTGTCTGTTTGTTTGTTTGTCTGTCTGTCTGTGTGTCCGCACTACTCCTCCTGAACGGCTCGGCCGATCGAGACGAGATTTTGCAGAGTTGTTAGGTATATCCTTGGCTCGCCACACGCAAAAATTCAGCTTTCTATCTCATTCCATTCAGTTGTACTAACGAAAAAAACACTAAAAAAACGGCAGAAAAAGTGCAACTTTTTAGTGACTTTATATTTTAGAGACATTTTTACATGGTTTCTTATGTTTTTGAAGTTCCTGATGACGAAAATGAAATCAATTTCGACCCCTGACCAAACTTTTAACTGCGAATTGGCTACCTAGGCCCGAATTTACTAACATAATCAACTTCGACCCTTCATCTTGAAAAAAAGGGGGTCGACCGACTAAAAAATTTTATTGCAGATTTCGATAGGTCTCGGCAAGACCTTTTCAAAGAGGGGTCGGAAGGGGGGTCTGTGAGCCCGCCTTCATGTATTGTGAAAATTGGTGCAACGGCCATGTTTTGCACATTAACTTTGGCACAGTGGGAACACAAGAGCGGGCCTCAGTCCTGATGTTAAATCAATAAGTTTGCGTGTTACCTCCACGGGGTGTGAGGTGCGAGGACCGAAGGCCCGAGAGACGGTTTCCGATTGGGCCTAGCCAGGTCTGGTGCGAGGGCCGAAGAAGGCCCGAGAAGAATCCGCCGGCAGGCCAAGCTGGTATCGGCCCCTGTCGAACTGAATTGCCACCGAAGCGGAGCTGCCTCTACTTGGTTTGACGGAAGGGCGGCGCGCCCTAGCTTGTATACTTCGACCATTCAGCACGTAGTGCACTACTCATTGCCTCAATGAACCCTTAAAACAGCTTGCCGAAGGCAAGCAGGGAGTGCAAGGAGCGCCGCAGGCCAAGGTAGGTGTAACGATAGGCGTGGATTGTCGAAACTGGCGCAGCATCGCGAAGCCTGTTACGACAAGACATGGTCTGGCGTAAACCTACCTTGTAATAGAATCGGACTCAGCGACCCCTTGAACCGTAGGACAAGCAGTTTCATCATTTTAGACTAAGTATTACCAGAGTATTGAATTATATCCGCCTAGATCGGTCTCCCAGACCACTGTGCGTCGGAGCGGTCGCCTACAGTGTTGCCAGAAAAGTAGGTAAAAAGGAGCCCAAACACGCAGAGGTGCGGCGGGCTGCATCTCCGTCTGCCTACTAGGCGACTTCTCGCCACTGCTGTTGAGTAGCTCGCTAGTAGGCAGGAGGAGATGAAGCCCGCCGCACACCTGTGTGTTTGGGCTCCTTTTTGCCTACTTTTCTGGCAACACTGGTTGCCTATATTGAACATGGCCGCTCCGAAACAACAAACTCGGTTGCGTCCGTACAGTGCGGCAGGCCAGGCTGCCCCGCAGACCTTGCGACCCGTCCCTTCCTTTGTCGGTGGCTGGCTGTTTATGGGAAGTTCGCAACACTTCGTAAAAAAATTCATGCCCTAGGCTCACTGCTTTGCTGTTTTTTCGCCATATTGACTTGCAGGTTCCTTCATATATGTCAGCTTTATCCTCTCTATCTCCCCATGTGATGACTAGTCTCGCAGCTCATCTTATTCTACGTCGAAAATCGTACTAAAGGGTCAAAATGTAACTTCCGTGCCTGTCCCCCGCACCCGATTCGTATGTTTAAAGCCCGGTCCTGTCCGTAGTATTGGACGCACCGAAAAGAGCGAAAAAGTATTTTGAATAAATATGTTAGCTCTTTCAAAAAGAACAGCACTGTCCGTAACGATTGTTCGCAAACAACAAAACTGTCAACAACATTTTTTCCCACAACATCTTTGTTTAAAACTGAAACGACGGAAAAGTTGTCTTCCAACAAGGAAGTTGTTTTAGAATGACCCAACTGTCATTTATCAACAACATTCTCTGTTCGTAAACGACTGCTGTCGTTTAAAAACAACTGTTATCAGAAACAAAAATTGGCAATAGATTTGTTGTTAATTAACAACAAAATTTCTGACAGTGAGTGCAAAGTGTATTTCGGAGCCCTAGCTTCATTTTAAGGTGGTTAGAAAAGTGTCCCCGAGAATTCTGTTTTCGAAACATGGGGTTCTTTCATTTTGATCCACACGTAACTGCGTCCATGGTTTTAGTGATAAATACTTGGGGCTTGGTTTAAAAGAGAGTGCGGGACTTCCCCTTTCCGACGGTGGATGTGGTTTTACGATCCAGTCAATAGTGCTGCCGGCCGGTCCGCAGGTAGTCGGCATTAATCTGGCCGCGAAACTTAAAGAAACTTTTAGATGCGAAACGAAGAAAACAGTGCCCTGCGTTGATTCGTGTTGGTCAAATGACCATCTCGCTGCGACACTCCGTTCTTGAGAATTGCTCACCAGCACAAGGCACGATTTTGAGCTTCGAAACGCGCTGCTCCGACGAACTAAATGATCAAACTTCGCGAAATTCGCTGGCGTTTCAGATAAGATTATTTGTACGGAAACGACCAGATAAGATCTCTTGAATAGGACCCCTCGATTATGTGTGTCGTGTTTGAGAGGAATCCATGTCTGTTAGTGAAGTTCAATTCCATCCGTTACAAAAGAAATTTTTCCTAGGAACTTTCCCATTTGAACCGTAGTGTTGTTGTCATCGTTACGGTTTAGGTATGGCATTTCCGACGAGAATGATGCAGATGGCGCTCGGATGCGCCTCGTCCCCTATTCTGACGTGCATCCGATAACGCCCGTATGGTATAACTGGGAAGTTGGGAAAAGTCCAATTCACAGGCATGTTGACTTCGTGAAAACCCTGCGAGCACATGGCAAAATCAGAAGAAATGCAAATGAAACATAACATATTCGGTGTGTGAGTAAAAATCGGGGGTTGAGAACACTTGTCGGAGTCGAGGAGGCTTACTCCGAGAGGTGTTCTCAACCCCCGTTGCCCGTGAGGCGGTCTCCCGGAGCTGATAAGAGCGGGACTACCTGTCCGCCGGGCTGCACCCAGAATTGGCATCGGGCGATGAGAACACCTCCCGGAGCAAGACCCCCCCCCCCCCTCCGCACCCGAGCCCCGCCCCCACCACACCCCGCCCCCTCCTCCATTCATTCGCAGCGTCGTCGTCGCAGCCGATGCGGTTCGCGCGGCAAGGTGCGTGTGTGAGGCTATGCGGCGTGGCAAACTGCTCGGTCAGAATGTTCTGCGAGGCTAGATTGGTATGGCGGAGTGTGCGCTCGGATGGGGAAGCTCCGTGGCTGGCGCTGCGCGACGAGGCGCGTCGCCACTCCCTCCCAGCAAACGCCCCGCCTCTGGCCGCGGCGCGCCACACTCGCTCGCTCTCTCCCTGTCTCTCTCGCACACACACACACACACTCAGAAACACAATAGATCCTGCTGCTCTAGTCAAACCAGTGTTAAATCGACAGGTCCTAACCTCTCCATGCACAACGTGGGTGAAAGGCCGAGGAATGACAACACTGGAATCTAATAAGAATGTCATTTATTGGCGTTCTACCTCGGCAAGCGCCTCCAAGTGCTGCTGCATGTATATCTCATCGAGCTCCGCGAGTTGGGCCTCCATTTTGGCGTCCTCTTCCTCCTGCAGGTGATCCTCGTAGCTTTCCTGGAGGAGTCGTTGCTGCTCGTGCTCCAGCTCTCGCTCTCGCTCCTTCTCCATGGCAGCTCTGTGTAATTCCATCTTCTCCAGTATGATGGGCTCGTTGTCTGGGTTGTTTAGGCAGAGCTGGCTGCAATCTGCACCCCACGAAACGACAATGTTACAATGCGCGGCCGATGCAGCAGTCAAACGCAAAGTCGACACCAACAAATATATAAGTACATACCAAAATCCGCAAAGTTGAGCCTCACCATCATAACAGATCCAAACTCGGGAGCGAAAAAGAAGAAGAAAAAAAAAGCAAGTGTCAAATGAAACACTTGCACACTATCTCACACACACGCTCGCACACGCAACTACGCGCACAATCAAACAATCAAACGAAGTCGCTTATGAATCCCTGCCGTGGCGAAGGCTGAGTGGTGTGTGGCGTCCCTCCCGGGCCTCACTGGCTCGCGTTCCAAGCCGCCGCACCCTTCGGGCGCACCCCTTGACGCTCCCTCAGCGGCTGTCGCCGACCGTCGGCCGGCATCCCGCTCGCTGGCGCCGGCGCCTGCAGCGTCCGCCCGGTTGTTCCGTGTTTAGATGCGGACCCTTCCTCGGCGGTCTGGTTGGGGTCACTCCTGCGAATTCTACCTGATGCAAAACTGTACCGGTGCGGTGTGCGCTCCGGCTGCATGCAAGCAGCAGTCATCCTGTTGTGCTGATCAAGTGCACATCGCTGACCGTCGTCCGGAGCCACGGCGTGCGCTCGTCTCTCGGCGTCCTCTTCCGTTTGCAGCGTGCGCTCTCGCTCGCCTACCTCGCGCCCTGTCGTTCCTTGTGTCTGTGTATGCGCGCGCGCGCTCGCGTCCGTTCGTGTGTGTGTGTGTGTGGTAGTGCCTGTGTGTGTGAAAAAGTGCAAAAGTGTTATACCATCCACACCGCAGTGTGTGCGTGTGTTTGACGCTGTTACCGTCGCTATGCGCGTTGTGGCTTGTTTCTCCATAAAGTTCTACGTTGTGTCATACGAGTGTGGTACCCGCCACAATTACTGCGAAGCGCACCTGCCTTGGGACATTCCTGCCAGCAGTCACCGTGACGGTGTGTGTGAAAGCGTGCACTGCACTGATTACCACGAGACGAGTGCTCACGCTAATCGGGCAAGTGCACTGCACTACTTTAATAATAATAAAAAGAGGTGTGACGTGTGCAACGAAGTGTGCGGTGACATTGTCTTCGACTGTGGCTGTCCCACAGCCTTTGCGTTGAAGTCATTTTACGCGCCTGTCAGCGATGAGGAGTGAGTGGCTGTCGTCTGCTGTGCTACTGCTGTGACAGCAGCTGCATCGTCTGGTAAGTGTGTGTGTGTTTGTGTGTGCGCGCGTGCGCGCGTGTCTCATTTCGCTCTCCTGCATCTCGCATGCGCTAATCTGTGTCTTTAATGGCAGGTTTCGTTCCAAAACGGACGTCGGTTTGCCGCGTGCGCGCGGGGCTGTGTGCGTGTGTGCCTTTCCTTCCGTCCGCCCGCGACGTCTGCGCCAGAAGCTGTAGCGCGCGCTGTGTGTGTGTGTGCGATGTCCGAGTGGCGGGTGGCGTGCGTTGTGACGCGTGGATTCGTGTGCCGGTCCCCGGCATTCAGTGCACCACAAAGACTACCTGTGCAACGAGCACGTTGGATTTGTGGAACTGACAGAGTACTCGCGCATAATACATTGCAACCACCATGTGGCGGCGGCGTATTTGAGTGAGGAAGAACTCTATGCGGGCATGACGTCAAGAACGTGTGCGGTGTGCGAATGTGAACTCGTGACGTGTGAGTTCGACTGCGAGTGTGATTCGTCGAAACTGTACCGTAGCTCTGTCTTGCCGGAGCTCGGTCCTCTAGCATCGGACAACGAGGAAGACGACGACGAGAATGGTGCCGTGCATGCTGACGTGAGTGCTGACGAAGCGGCTGTCGGTCCGGTGGATGCTGATGCTGACGGCGGTAGCGAAACTGATCCGGAAGGAATGTGGGAGTAGTATATGCCGTAGGGTATTCCAGTGCTCCTGGTGTACGGCCCTCTGTGCGCCCAGCCTCGAGGCGTCAGGAGGGCGCAACAAGCCTTCACCCGCCGGCCCAAGCTTTCGAAGCGGCGCCACGCGACGCCGGGCCACACCTGTGCGACGGCCGGAACGCGCGCCAGCCTGGCGCCAGCCTTGGTGCGCGCAGCCAGGCCTCCCCGACCCCAGGCCGCACCCAGCACCCCGGTGGTCGGCGGGCGGTGCCGTCGCGTCTGTCGGTCAGCCGTCTGTCCGCCTGATGTCGTGGAGCCACTCCGGCCGGCCGACTACCTGAGCAGCTCCGCGCGGGCTCCAAGGAGTCTGCCGAGTGAGCCTCGCAGCCGCCGGCCCTGGCAGACTGCTCGGAAGCGCCGCCAGCCAGCCAGCGCCCCACCCCACCGCATCCCTCATCACCTGGCTCCTGTCCGTCTGCATGCCGGCGCTTCGACGGCCCATCCCCACCACCGCCAACCCAGGCGAGGTGCCACCGCCCCCTCCATCGCGAGTTCGTCTAGTGCTATAGACCCTTACCAAGCCCTACAGGAACTCGCTCGCACATCAGCCTCTCGGATGTTGGGCTGCGTGGGCGTGTGTGTGCGCGTGTGCTTGCGCCCCTGCAGGTTTGTGCGCGCGCCTGTGTGTGTGTGTGTGTGTGTGTGTGTGATGTGTTGTGTTACACTAATATTAGTGTGCATTTTCCTTGCAGTGGTGAGGCATATCACATACCCTCCGCATCAGTCTCTCTTTCTCCGCCCGGCCCGCCGTCTGTGGCTCCTGTGTGAGTGTGTGAGAGAGAGAGAGAGAGAGAGAGAGAGAGAGAGAGAGAGAAAACGACGTCTTATACATAAGAAAACTGCAAATACGGGCTCTGCTCGAAGGTAAGTCACCGCGCCTGGGTGGGTGCTAAGTCTATGCAAATAGATAAGATAAAAGGAAACCGGAAAAAAAAAAATCTTATAGAATATGTTGCTTTCTTTTTCTCGTTTCATGTATAATATATATATATATATATATATATATATATATATATATATATATATATATATATATATATATATATATATATATATATCAGATGGCGGCTTTTCGTTGTGCTGAGTGTCAGCTGCGATGTGTGTCGTTGGCGGCACTGCAGACCCACCAGCTGATCCATGCAGGAAGCGCTGGACCATCAGGGCATTTGGCTGGCAAACGCGGGAATAACTTCCATCGCTGTCATCTGTGTGGAATCAGCTGCCTGTCGGCGGGATTACTGGATCGACATGTTGCATGCCACACTACCATGGACACGCTGACCCAGCTGGGTGTTCCAGCTGTTCCAGTCCGAGGCCCAGCCATGGACTCTGATGCACCTGCTCCGGCTGAGCAGGCTGCTGCGTCAGGCACTCGCCCCGGCCGGAATCACTGTCCCCACTGCCCTAAGACATTCTCGCGAGCCGCCAACATGCAGCGACACTGCGAACGGGCCCATGGTGCGGACCGGCCGGGGCGGTTCTCGTGTCCCCGTTGCAATGTCTGGCGTGCAAGCTATGATCTGCTTTCTGAGCATTATCGCTCAAAACATGGACTGGCGCGACCATGCGATCGTTGTTGCACAGCCTTTGAGTGTCCTCGTGTGTTTCGCTCGCATCGCTGTTTGGCGTTGGATGTTCCTTCATTTCTGTGTGTTTACTGTCGCGAAACGTTTGCCGCGTCAGGCGCGCGCGCAAGGCATTACCATTCATGTCGCTGGCGAGCTTATCACGTCAACCTTCTGTCCGGTCTTGCGCCGCAGCCGGTGGCGCCTCCCCCTGCTGTCCTTGGTGGCGGCGGCGGCGGCGCCGCTGCCCCTGCGGCTGAGGCGGGCGATAACAATACTCACCCAGACGAGGCCGAACAACATGCCGATAAAGACGCCGGCTGGACGAGCATGTTTTCTGTTCATGACAAGGCACAGGTCCATACTCTGCCTCTAGCCGATCACATTGATATTAATGCCACACTCATTGCATATAAACAAAAGCTTATTGAAAAATTGACTCAATGTCTGGCTCAATCTGATGGTGGTCTGAAATGGTGGCTCGTAGCAAACATAGAATGCAAACGCGAGGTTCCTGGGGACGAAGTCGGTCAGCTGGAGGTTGAAGTGGTGGAAAAGTCTCTTCGTAGCGGCCTCCAGCGCCTACTCAAGGTGCCCGAAAGCATTCCGGAGCAGATCGAAACAGCAATCCTAGAGGTGCTCAACAATGCAGAACAGATCTATCTGGCCGGTAGTAATTGGGTTATAGCATCAGTACTGTCCCTCGATTTGAACACTGCTGAGTACCAGCCCCTGGCTCACGCTCGGGGTGATACCGGCGGCAGCTACATTCCGATTCCTGACTGGATCGGTAAAAGGCGGAAGTCATTGTTAAACATAGCTAATAAAAATGACAATCGCTGTTTTGAGTACTCTATACTCGCACACATTCACTATTCGGATGTAAAAACAAACCGCCATAGACCTGAAAAATATAGGCGATACCTCGGGGAGTTAAATATGGGTAACTGGGCCCCCGAAGTGTACAGACCTATGAAAGTTGCTAACATTCCTAAATTCGAGTCCCTGAATCCGGACATCTCTATCTGTGTGCTGTCGGCTGTCGTGGAACAGGAGGTTGACGAGTATGAGGAGATTACGCCCGACATTGACCTTGCTGCGGAGGCGGCGCGTCAGTATCCCGCCGCCGCGTGCGTTGGGCCTGACGGTGCAGCCGGTGTTGGTCCAGAGGGGAAGAAACGGAACAGACGCATCATCGTCAAGTACTGCACGAAGGAAAAGAAACGACACCACGTGACTCTCCTTCTGCTTGACAATGAGGTTACTGGACACAGCCACTATGTTCTTGTTACGGACTTCCTTTCATTCATGAGTTGTGAGCGAAAATGGAGGAATCGGGTCGAGTTCTGTAGTTACTGCCTTGGACCAATTTACCAGCGCGTTGAAGGAAACGTTAAGGTATCCAAGCTCGCCGAACACGAAGCCGTGTGTCGCTCACTGGGTGCTCAAAGAATTGACTATATGCCCGGAAACGCATGCTTTGACCAGACACAATTCAAGAAGTGCCAGCCAGATTATTATAATGCATACTACGATTTTGAATGCGCCCTGCCAAAAATCAGGGGTAAGTAATGCTTAGTAAAATCTACAAAATACACACTCACCAAAATCATAACCTAACCTAGTCTGTATTATTATCATCTGATTATTCTGATATTATGTTTCAGAAACGTCGAATGCTACCCCGAGCAAAACAAGGCGCACGCAGCGCCACGTTCCTGTCGCATTCTCCATCCTAGTCACCAATGTTCATGGTGAACTTGTCGAGATGGTGACAAAGCATGGAACGGAGGAGGATGACGTGGCCGGCATGTTTCTCACCGAGGCATTCCGCCTGGGAAGCAGAACTATATGAGAGGCGACCAAACTATCCAATCAGTATGAGCGACGAGCAAACTCTTCAGCATGAGGCTGCAACAGTGTGCTACCTTTGTCGCAAGCCTTTCAGCGACAGTGAGCCCAGCCTGTTTAAATGTGCCGATCATGATCATAATCTGGAAATAAATTCATATGTCGGAGCTGCCCATAATAAATGTAACGGAGCTAAGAAGAGAGAAGCCCGACTAACATTTTGGGCTCACAATGCGCAGCGGTATGATATGCATTGTGTGTTCAAGGCGCTCATTTCACATCCCATGCTTGTTGGAAAAAGCATTGACGTATTACCCACAACTCACGACTCTTACAAGTCTGCCACTATACACATCAACAGAAAACAACGTCGATCCATCAAGTTTCTTGACAGTTTCAACTTTGTGAGTGCCTCGCTGGACACTATCTCAACTTCTTTAGGGTCGAATGATCTGGTTTCTCCTCAGACAGTATCTATCCCCATGAAGGCACAGCGAGAGCTTATGCTTCGGAAGGGTGTGTATTGTATTATGAACATGTCGAAAGCCATAGTCAACTCTTGGAAGAGAAGCAACTGCCCCCCATTGAGGCAATTTTATTCATCACTGACCGGGAAGCACCGTCTCCCAGGAAGACTACGACCGAGCGCAGGCGGTATGGAAAGGTCTCCGCTGTGCGACGCTTTTAGACTACACCGTGCACTATCTGAAAACAGATGTGATTCTGTTAGCCTCCTTCATGGATCGTTTCCGCTCCATGATTTACAAACAAATATGGAATGGAAGTTAACTGGTTCGTGTCCGCATCATCTCTTAGTATGTGCTGCATGTATAAATTTACGGGGGCTGTTGTTGAGCGCGTCAGCGACCCGCAAATGCATGCCAGATTACGGCTGGCATTTCGCGGCGGTTATTCGGGAAATTTCACTGTCGATATGCCGAGGCGAATGTTCCTGGTACAACGACATATAAGCCAGAAGAGCCCGAAAAACACATACTTTTATTTGATGTGAACGCGCTATAACAGCCATATGATGCAAAAACCACTTCCTGTTGGGGATTATACGTGGATGTCTCAACAGGAACTGGACGACATCAAATGGGACGAGTTAAAGGAGACCGATGATCACATGTGTATAGTGACGGTGGACCTGTCAATTCCGCGCCACCTGCCAATTCCACGATTAGATGTAGTTTCCGCCCCGCATGTCGAGAAAGAAATTGCAAAGTGTTCCCCAGCTATGGTACAGTGATTGTCCAAAGGGACATGATTCAGGGACTGCGGGCCTGAAAACAACCCTCAGCTAAACGAGGGAAAAAAACTGATTGCCCACCTCCACCCAAAACGCGACACATACAGTGCATGCTCTCGTTCTGGCACGGCATACATAATAAAATGGGTTGTGAGGGTTGACGCCATCAAAGTCGGCTAATCAGATTTTAAGACAGGAGGACGTATCCTCAGGTCCTACATACAGGACCTTATGTAGGAGCGTCCAAAAAGCACAAGTACAAATTTCAACAGGACGTCTGGAAGGTAAGCCTACATAATAAAGATGATATACAAGCAATGTTTGCGTTAAGTTCGTGATGCATCCTACCATATCTGCTATATTTTTCTGTGGGTTTTCAGATAATTTTCCAACGTTAATAATTTATGGACAACTTGTAGCTGAATCCGAGAAATGCATCGCAGGGTGGGACCTCTTTCGGACGGGGGAAGAGTTTCACGAAAGCTTGCTTGCCCAATCCACATTCCAGGGAAAGCTTCACTATTATTCGCCGAGGAGCTCGTTGCCCGTTCGAGCGGGCACGCGAAGTCTGTGGTTTTCGCATGTAACAACCTAACCCGGCGGGCGGGTCTTACTTTGTTTCTTAGATACCAGCAAAAAAACTGATGCTGGGAAATCTTCTCTGAGTTTGAAGGCAAAGTTTGGGATTCTCGCAAATGAAATCTTCTGTTTACGGACACTGACAGTTCTGGGAGTCGGAAAATTCCAGTCCTCGGACCTTCGTGGCGGGATTCTGCGCTTCCTCTTCTCCCATTTTTAGACACGCAGTGGGCTGCCAAAGGAGCACCCCTTGTATGACGAGACGTACGCGCGCGTGCAGGGTCGCGCTTAAGATTGTGAATATGGGCATTATAACATCTTAAGCTTTTGTGGTGGTCCGTATTCAAAAACGTATTCTTTTGGACGTGTCGTGGGTGGCAAAAGATGAGCGGAAGACAGATCTCGAAATGCAATGGGGGTAAACAAGTCTGATATCAGGAAGCACAGTGTACTTTTGACGATTATAGGGTAAAACTGTGGTGATGAATGGATTGCCGCCCAAGTATGTAAAAAGCAGCTCAATTCTCACGCGACCGAAAACAATAACCTGTTCACGGTTCGCTCAGACCAAAGTCATGTCTCAGAAATTTTGATGGGAAAAGGTTTATCCGTGACAGGGGAATCAAAACTCACTCCTTTGGATTTAACCCTCTCGAGGATGGTGAGCAGGATGTTGATCAGGAGGGCAAATGTGGAGGAGGAGGGGGAGGAGGATGCAGAAACCACCAGGTGGCTTTTATTAATTGTTTGTTTGTTTACTGTATTTTGACTGTGTCATCGAGGCGCCACAAGTGCATGAGTGCTAGCTTTTAGAGACCGCATGGGTCTTAACCTTTCTTATCCTTCGTGCAGATGTTTTTGGGGAGGACATCGATGCGCACCTTGCCGCGTGGCAGGTTTTAGAAACAGTGGGCTAGTCGACCGATCCAGAGGCGTGCACGGATTTTATAACGGTGAGCCCCCAATTGTGCACTGTGCCACTGTTTAAAAATAAGGAATTATTTCATCGTAATCAGTTTTTATAAACGTTTCATGTAAAAAATAATAATAATAATAATAATAGCATTGCCCCTCACTGCGTTCCTTTATTCATGTCAACATGGCTACCAACCCAATGAATGAAAATGGATGGACGATGATGATGTATGATGATGATGATGATTGGGGTGGTGGACAGGAACTATGGGACTGGATAACGGATTATGAATTAATGCATTGAAAGGCATTCTGGTGGAGCAGTGATGGTGTTGTCGCCGCCGCCGCCGCCGCCGGCCGCCGGGGACCCCGTGGCCGCCGACCCGTGCCGCGCCGTGCCGTCCGCTGGTTCGCGGATTCCGCAAACCGCCGCCGCCGGCCGTCCGCTGGTTCGCCCCGGATTCGCAACCGCGCGCGCGCGACCGCGCCGCCCCGGCCGTCCGCTGGTCGCGGATTCGCAACCGCGCGCGCGACGACCGCGCCGCCGGCCGTCCGCTGCTCGCGGATTCGCAAACCGCGCGCGCGCGCGACGCCGGCCGGACCGCTAGTCGCAGGAATTCGGCAAACCCGCGCGCTGTGCGTCTCTGTGTGCGCCTGCCAGCCAAGCCAGTCAGCCAGCTATACCGGCCGGTTCTGCCAGAAGGTATGTTGAGGGAGCGGCACCGTCCCCCTCCCACCCTACCGCCGGAAACGCACCCATCCTGGAGGGTGGGAGGTGGCATATAACAGCATGGCCGAGCTGGTTTCTGAGCACTACCTCGCCTTCCACAGAAGGAGCAGCACACTGAGCTAACGTCGCCGTCGTCTGTCGTCGTCGTCGTTCGTCTGCCGTCGTCGCACGTTGCTGTCTCTGCTGCGTGTTTCGGCAATCGTCACTGCTTACTCACCATAGCTGTACTCATGGCTGGGAGCCGAGTCAAGCCTACCAGCCCCACATTGACCCGGTAAGAACCTTCGGTTTTGTGTGGTGTTGTGGTGTGGTGTTGTAGTGTGTTGTTTTCTATGCTTCTTAACGGCTAGCGTCTCCCCTCCCCTTTACTTAATTATTTATTTTACTTTATTTAGTTATTTTTTTTTTGTTTTGTTTGTTTGTTTTTGTTACTACAGGAATGGATGACCTCTCTACGCTGCGCGCAGGGAGCCCCATTCCGCCATCACAGACAGCCTTGGTGCAGGCCGAGGAGAAGCGCGCCTTCGAACAGCGCTGCAGCTTTGCGG
>CM060101.1:2235270-2417770 GCA_030522485.1 Stenchaetothrips biformis
TATATATATATATAATATATATATATATATATATATATATATATATATATATATATATATATATATATATATATAAAGTAAAATCCATACCAGCTGTTTCACTTATTTCCCTTTCATCCAACTCATGTGAATTAGATTGTTGACCACCGTTGTCTTTTTCTGTAACTAAAACCATAAAAAATTACTAGCATATAAAAATAATTTGTTAAACATATCGGGTGTTAACTTTGAAAGTACCAGAGCTATTGTTGATCCTGTTACTTTGATCGTCTGAATCTGCCTTAAGGGTACTTGCATTAAAATCCTCAGTTGGTGAATAGTTAGGTGCTGAAGAGTTGTGTATTTGTACAGCAGGAGGAAATCCTGGGGCGTAAATAGGACACCCTGCTAACGGTTGATTGGAATGCCCTATTTGGGGTTGAAAAGGAAAATCAGGAGGAATTTGAGCGTGTGGCATCTCATAGCTGGATTGGTAGCCATACGGGGGGTCATTTACAAATGGTTGAGTATGTAGTGGGAACCCCACACATTGCATATAGGCAGGTGGCGCTAGGTAAGGGTACCGTGCTACATGTGGAGTAGGGAAATTTGGCAGCAAAGTCTGCCTCAAATGTTCAACATTAAGTGATCCCAGCGGTTGTGTTATATAAGGTTATGGCGTAAAGTAAGGATTCTGATTAATTGCTGGTGAAGGAAAATTAGAAAGCGATATCTGCCTCAGGTGGTCCACATTGAAATGTCCCGTGGGTTGTGGCATATAAGGATGTGGCGCAAAGCTGGCGTTCTGTGAATGTGGTGACGAAAAATTTGCAGGCGTGGTCAGCTTTGAATGATCCACTTCTGGCACATTATTGGTGACTGGTGCCGTTGTTTGTGTTACTTGTATTTTTTGTGGTGTTGGTGAGTGATCCATATTTGAATGACTTTGTCTATGTCCTGAAAAGATACATTACTATTTTTCGCAAAATGTTCATTGGGTTTTGAGGTAACTTAAAATGGCTTTACCTTCAAGGTTGTTCTTCTCATTCCTTGGTTTTATTTCATTGGATTCTGTGACTTTGCTTCTTAATGTCTCATACAGGTCACACAAATCTATTCTAAGTCCTTGTAAACTTTCATCCAGACCTTGTTCATTGCAAGAGAAACTTCAAATTCTTCCAAGGCAGAAATACATTCCGATACCAAACTTTTATTCGGTGCATTTTCTGAAATTACCATCTGGTACAAAGAAATAGTTTTTACAAATTTGGGTAAATGTGCCAATATTTAAAAAAAAAAAGGTAAAGGGTACAAAACGCGCTTATACACTCTCAGACTCGTACTGATTTTTTGTTTCATAACGTATTGACGTTTCTGCACATTAATGAGCTTATTAACATTTTTATTTGTAACAGTAACATTATTATCAATTTTTTCTTGGCAAATCTGTTCAGCGTCTTACCGAATTCTATTAATGTGCACAAACGTCAATGATTATTGATAAAATGTCTATGGAAGGATGAGAGTGTACAGTGAGGGTTTTATAGTTCTTGGTCGTTTCTTTCCTGATTAGGGGTGATTCGGGGAACACAAGTACACGGTAAGAAAAGAGTACGCCCTCGTGCACCCTACACTTTCAACAAGGGTGAATCTGACTGAGGACAGCCGGCTCAGTAAATGTTGTACTCTTGGGTTTCAACACTGGCTACAATTTGAAAATGTTTTCTGCTTAGGATTCAACAGCTAGTTGAAAAATTCAGAAAAACGTATATTTTTATCTTAAGTTTCGATCATGTCACCCTGTTTTATCGCCCTCAAGTCGGTGTGCCAGGCTCAACGATTGTATTCATCTGCTCAAATCAGTGGGCAGCACTTTTTGCAGCTACAATGGTCCAAAATATGGTAACCTAACCTGTGAGTAAGCCACTGCCTATTGCAATGTTATGATAAGTATTATCGCCCGGGATGTGTTACTGACACTCGTAACTCGCCAAGAAGAGGTCTTTTCTCATTTATTACATGGAATTCCAAGTGTCCTGGAAACGCTGCACAAAAATTCGACTTGACTCTTTTTGCAACACGACATTTGGAGTCAAGTCAAATTTTGTTGAAACGAGACTTGACATTTGGACCTAAGTTGAGATAACTCCTTTTTCCAACCGATGAATAACAACCTAAGTTGACTAATCTCCTTTTCCGACTTTCAAATGGAGCCATGTGGATTTTCCGTGGCTTGTCTCCTTTTTGGGACTACAAGTTGATCGCAAATGGAGCCAAGGAGAGTTATCCCTTTTTTCTAAGTCGATTTGCTCCCTTTCCATGGGGAGTTGAGGCAAAAGTTTAAAACAGTCAGATTCGAAATGTTTTGAAGTATTTTAATCCACGAAAAAGTCATTTTTGGAATAAGTCGACTTATCCCCTTCTTCCGCTTCATGGATCATATGTCGTGTCCGTCGGAGTGGGGCCTGAACGAGGATGAATGATGCACAGGGTACCCCAGCAGAATGTCCACCCCGAGGAACACAACGTGCCGAACTACCTCGAGTGGAGAGCCGTGGGGCGTTATATCCCCGCCGCGGTCGGAGATGCCGATGCAGACGCAGGTGTGTTTGCATCAACAGTTCCGGCCGGGGCGTCGCGACCGGTAGATGGGCCAGGGCCGAACCGTGGACCATGCACCGGCGCGACAACCCCCTCCCATCTTTTTATTCTTTTTCTCTTAGCTTATCGCCACGTAGACTTTTCCGAAATTTTCTTATCCGAACGCAGTTTTTGCCGTTCTATGCTGCCAAATCTGTCATAATGCACTCTTACTTTAAATGTGGAACTTCACGCTGGCTCTGTCTCCCGTGAAATGACAGCCCGTACTGTAGCAGAAAACCATGGTAAAGTCAGTCATTTTTTTATACCATTATTCTCCGTAACCCTAAACCCGGTATTTCCTGTAGCCTCTGTACAGCATTCAGTGTGCGACTCACAGTTTTCTCCGCATGCCCGTCGCAGACCGGACGCGGAGACTGTCAGGAAGGAGTGGGCACCGGACCACCGTAAGTCCTACAGAGAATATTAAGAGTCGCACAGTAAATACTGTAAGAAAGCAACAGGAAATAGGGCTAGGCGGTTAACGATTTAATTTTTCGGTTAATTTTACTAACCGGCTTTTTCATTTTCCGCTTCCGAAATATCCGAAATAACCGTACTGCCATTCCCGTGAAAGGACGAAGTTATGATTTTGATGCGGTGGAAAGTCTACCAGGCCATGCTCTCTGGTAAAATTGGCGTCCTCAGCTATATTAAGAGGCTTTTTAATCAAGCCCGACTGGTAAGAGACTTTTAGTAAACCGGCATCTGCCATACACAGCTGCAATTTTCTATTTCTTTCGCAACTTTATCAAAAAAGAAAATAAACCTGAGTTATTTAAAAGAAACCGGTTATTAAAAATTAACCGGTTATTTCAAGATTACCGTTTATTTCAAGATAACCGGTTAAAAAAATTAACCGGTTATCTCAAAATAACCGGTTATTTCAAAATAACCGTTGACCGGTAAAAAACGGGAAATACCAATTACTATTAATCGGTTTCAAAATCCAATAACCACACAGCCCTAACAGGAAATACTAGGTTGAGGGTTACAGGTTAACACACGTTTCTTACAGAAGTCTTTAAATTTTTTGACTACAGTGCGCCCGTCCGGAAATGAGTAGCGTAATGAATGAGCAGTTCATGAACTGCTCTCGGAATTTCGTTGGTCGTTTTAATTTTTCGTTGCAACGTCGTTCTGAACATTCGGCAAAACCACTGAAATAAACAACGACAAAATAAATAAAAATAGATATACAAATAAATGTACTTAACTCGAATTACATGTTGAGTGAAACTCCAATTCAAATACCCTAATACCTTTGGAAGCCGGCCTGAAAATGCCTCCTCACTGATGTTCTCAGAACGGTTATTCTATAAAATATAAGAGGGCAAAGAGTCATTCAAATGAAACATCCTTCCTCTTAAAACTTTTAAAGAAATAGTTACAAACCTTTCTCCTTTTCCTTCTTTTCTTTGCAGGTTCTCATCCTGATGGCGTTTCTGATTCATGAGATGAACCAACATCTAAGAAATCATTGAACTCCAATGATTTCTGGCTATATTATTATTTTATTATTGATGAGTGTAGAACACATACGGTGAATTGATCAGGTTTTCATCTCATGACCAAAGTTAGTGTGAAGCAGACAATAATAAAAAGAATGAAAAGCCTAGTCCGCTAAATTTTTTCTTTCAATTTAACTAACACTTTCTTCGTAGCAATACAGAACTGTTAACAATGTCTTCATTATAACCAAGTCTTGCCATGAGAGCTGATCTGCGACTGGTACTGATGGAGCTGGAGGCAGCTTGCCGTCATAATTCTTCCCTTTGTTGAGAGTCACCCGAAAAACATGATGCAGTTCAATACATTTGTGAGGAATGCAATAACTGTCACTAACAATACTTTGAATAATCTCTATGAAGGTTCAAAGTTATCAAAATTTTTAGAGGGAGCCACTCTAAGATTCAGGACACTCTACAAACCAACATGGTAAATAGATTGATATGATTACGAATGTCTACACACTGTGAGAACGTGTGACAAATGAACGGAAAAAATAACTGTCACCTTTTACTAGGGAATGACAACATTTTTCTCTTACCTGATGTTTTCACGTTGTTGGAGAGCTCGACTAGATGAAAGCTCCTGCCCTCCGTCTCCTTGAATGACCTCAGGATGGCACTTGTGTAAATGGTTACCTCTTGGCTGTGTCCTAAGACAAACTTCTCTCACAGTAAGCGTCAGGAGACTTGCCCTCTTCAATCCTGGAACAAAAAACAAAATGATAAGAACAATGCAACTACAGTCGAAAATAAACCTTAACAAGCTATTCTAGCAAGTGAAGTGAAGTGGGTATGATAGGTAGTATGATCGAAAAATAGGCAGAAGAGGGGCGTTTGAACAAAATCAAGCATACAGGGTGAGTTTTCTCATTCTGTCAATAATTTGTGGGGAGCTAGAGCACCCCTAGAGGATCATTTTTCACCAATGAACTAGTGGGCGCAAATGTCTAGGTACGGAGATAATTGGCGTTTTGTAATTGGCTTTCCTGCCGGCGAGGCAGGCAGCCCATAGCGCCCGGCCGTGCAGCGGGCTGCCTACCTGACCGGCGCGGCCGCCGCCACAGCGCGCCGCACGCTCAGCGGACCACGCTGTGTTGGCCGCTCGGTATCGACCAGCGCCGTGTGTTTCGAAATCGAACTCAGCCTTACATTGTTGTAACTCTTTTATTACCTTTCAAAAGGCAACAACACAACACAAAACAAAAAAAATGAAATTACAGCAAGTTCTCGAAATGTCCACCATCCTGCTCGATGCACCTGTCGATGCGTCTTCGCTAGTTTTCCCTCATGCGGTCAAACACACCTGGATTGTGGCGGATCTCTTCTCCAGCTAGGATGATTCGGGCCATGAGGTCCTCCTCACTCTCCACGGGCGTGGCGTAGACGAGTTCCTCCATGGCCCCCCACAAGAAGAAGTCCGGCGGTGTGAGATCAGGTGACCTCGGTGGCCACGGCACAGGACCACCTCGGCCAATCCACCGCCCTGGAAATCTGTCATCCAGATAGGCTCGCACGATGAGGGCAAAATGTGCTGGACAGCCATCCTGCTGGAACCACATATCCCTGACCCTGACGAGGTTCAATGGAAGAGCATCCAGCAGGTCCTCCACAGTGTTGCGGAGGAAGTCCAGGTACACGCGCCCGTTCAGGTTGCCTGGGAGGATGACTGGGCCCAGGAGGTGGTTCCCCACGATGCCCGCCCACACGTTGAGCCTAAATTTTTGCTGGAAGTTCCGGATGTGCATGGCGTGGGGGTTTTCGTCAGCCCAGTAGTGGGCGTTGTGGGCGTTAAAAGTCCCCTCCCTGGCGAAGCCCTTCTCGTCGGTGCTCGCGATGAGGCCCAGAAAGTGAGGGACTTCAGCGACCCTATCCCGCAACCACTGGCAGTACTGCAGGCGGATGGGGAAGTCGGCTGGGCCAAGCGCCTGCACCTGGACCAATTTGAAGGGGTGGAGGAGCTGCTCCTTGAGAACGCTCACAACCGTCCGTTGACTACAGCCGGCGTTCGCCGCGATCTTCCGCGTGCTGGTGTGAGGGTTGTCCTCAACCTCGGCAAGAACCTGCATCTCAACGTCGTCACGGACAGGACGGGCACGAGCGGGATCACGACGTGCTCCCTGCAGTAAACAAAGCGATCGTTGCAGCGTGCGCAGTGCCGGAACAACAACGATAATGGAAACAAACCAAAAAAGAAAACGAAACAAAAACAAAAATCGAAACAGAAACAAAACGAAAACAAAAACAAAACGAAAACAAAACGAAAACAAAAACAAAACGAAAACAAATCAAAACAAAAACAAATCAAAACAAAAACAAATCAAAACAAAAACAAATCAAAACAAAAACAAATCAAAACAAAAACAAATCAACACAAAAACAAATCAAAACAAAAAACAATGACGACGACGATGAAGATAACACGACTCACGCGTAAGTTCCCTGCCTCCCCGCAGGTTGTTGTGAAGCCGGCCGAACATGCGACGATCCGGCAGCACCCTACCTGGATGCCTCTGCTGGTACTCCCGGAGGGCCCTGGTGTTGCTGCCACCCGCAGCACCGTACGCCAGGTGCATGTCTGCAAGCTCCTCATTCGTGAACCCGTCTATGTTGCCAATGCAAAGCGTTCTGACTCGAGTCGATGACCGGACGCCGACTCGCGCTGTTCAGTTCGGTCAGCGCCGCAGGGGTATGTCGTCTGCTGCCAGCGCAGGCAGTGCTGCCAGCGCAGACAGCGCTGCCAGCGTCAGCGGCCAGCCAACACAACACGCTGAGCGTGCGGCGCGCTGTGGCGGCGGCCGCACCGGTTAGGTAGGCAGCCCGCTGCACGGCCGGGCGCTATGGGCTGCCTGCCTCGCCGCCGGCAGGAAAGCCAATTACAAAACGCCAATTATCTCCGTACCTAGACATTTGCGCCCACTAGTTCATTGGTGAAAAATGATCCTCTAGGGGTGCTCTACACTGTTAAAAAAAACTGTAGGAAAACAACACTTTTACCAACGATCGATTTGCTTTAAGGCAGTACGTGTCATCAGAACTCATAACGGAACAAATGCTGTTATGTAACAGCAAGTTTTATCATTGGCGGAAACGACCAAAGTAGTGTTATGGAACGATTTCCAATGGAGGGCAACAGAACATCTTGTCTTCCAAATTAATGGAAGTAGCTGTTTTGGAACGGAATCCCGTCATTTAACAACAACACCATTCAATCAAAGATTTGTTAGAGCATTTTGCAGCTCAGGGTTCGAATCAAGGCCCAACTTAGTCAAAATAAACTCTGTTGTTTCTTTACAACACTTAAGTTGTAAAGTTTTTTAGCGACACCTCCAATTTTTAAACAGCGGCGAACTGTCAAAGAATAGCACGCACTGTTACAAAACGAGAGTCATTCGTCCATTCATGCTAAGGTGCTAGAATTTACAACTTCCTGATTCTAAGGAGGAAAGTCGATCACAAACAGTTTGCCTTTTTAAAAACAGTCTTGCACAACAGCTTTACTGTTTTCGAAAAGTATAGTTGTTTGCAACAGCTGTACTGTTTTGAAAAAGCTTCACTGTTTTTAAACAGCGTTTACTGTTTCAGCTCTTACTGTTTTCAAACAGCTTTTACTGTTTTCAAACAGCTTTTACTGTTTTCAAACAGCTTTTGTTGTTTTCAAACAGCTCTTTGCTGTTTTTAAACAGCTTTTACTGTTTTCAAACAGCTTTTGTTGTTTTCAAACAGCTCATTGCTGTTTTTAAACAGCTCATTGCTGTTTTTAAACAGCTCATTGCTGTTTTTAAACAGCTTTTCCTGTTTTCAAACAGCTTTCTGCTGTATTTAAACAGCTTTTCCTGTTTTGAAACAGTTTTTACTGTTTAGAAACAGCTTTTCCTGTTTTAAGACAGGTTTTCCTGTTTTTAAACAGCTTTTACTGTTTTTAAATAGTTTTTACTGTTTTCAAACAACTTTTTGCTGTTTTCAAACAGCTTTTACTGTTTTTAAACCGGATTTTCTATTTTCAAACAGCTTTTACTGTTTTCGGACAGCTGTAACTGTTTTCAAACAGCATAGTCGTTGACAGACAGCTTTTTTGTTTACGAACAGCAAAAACTGTCAAAGAACTGCACTAACTGTTTCCCAACAAGATTCTTCCTGCAGTCGTGTCGTTCTTTGACAGTTTTTGCTATTTAAAAACAGTAGAGCTGTTCCTAGACAAGTTTCGTTCTGACAATAGAGTGAAACCGTTCGGGAACGACCGTTTGTGAATGAGTTACAATTATTAAGCCATCAGGAAACTCCCAACTCCTTTTTGTGAATGACTTTGTAGTAAATTACTAGGACTCAAGATTTTTTTTTCATGAATGTATAGCAGCAAGACATTTGCTTAAAAACAGAAGAGTGTTGTTTATGAACAGGTTGGTGCCATTTGGAAATGGAAATTCTGTTACACAACAAGTCATAATCAGAGGTCTGATACAGAGAGCCATCATCCCTTTTGACAACACTGCTGTTGGATAACGACTCAATGTCCAACAATATACCGTTCCTTTACAACACGTGTTGCTAAAAAACTTTACAAAGTAAATGCTGTTAATTAACAGCATATTTTTTAACAGTGTAGCTCCCCACAAATTATTGACAGAATGAGAAAACTCACCCTGTATAACATCGCAAGGAAGACAAATCGATTATGTACATGGTGTAAGATACGAAAGCAGAATAATTAGTGGACGAAACAAGCAGTCGCACAAACATTAGGGCCAAACATGACTCACTTGAACAAAGGAAGACACGAGTGACTGCCAATCTCACGCGATCGGAGCAATAGCTTGTGGCTCACAAAAGACCAGGTAGAAATAAGGGGGCCAAGTTCACCAATTAGTGCCGTATACCTAGCTTCGGTCCGACTGCAGTGGACAACGCAGCGGCTCAGGCTTTTTGGCCCCTTGTGAAGTCGTGGGTAGGCCGCGCCGCTGCACGCCTCGGCATTGCGGGCTTGCCTATCCCGGACTTCTCAGGGGCTCTGTTGGGATCAGCGGGCACGCACGGCAGGCCGTTGTTGGTCGCCATCGAACAAATTTCTAAGTAATCTATGGAGAAAATTGTGAATAGTAGAAACGAATATCTAAATAGCGTACAATGGAAACAGTCAATATTAAATGGTAAATTTTAGTCAATGGTCTAAGGACAAAATTGAACATTAAAAAAGTCAATAGAGGAAAATACTCAAATTGTCCATAGGGAAAGGACAATATTGTCAATAGTCATTGACGTTTTCGTTTCTTTATAACGCTATTGACAAAAAAAGTCAATACGAGTCTGAGAGTGCAGTTACTCAACTGGGGTTAAAAAACTTTTCCCGTCTGTCTATGTGCGTGTGTGTGTGTCCGCACTACTCCTCCTGAACAGCTCGGCCGATCTGGCTGAGATTTTGCAAGGTTATTGAGTATGTCCTTGGATCCCCACGCGCCATAATTCAGCTTTCTATCGCAATCCATTTAGTCGTACGTACCAACGAAAAAAACACTGGAAAAACGGCAGAAAAAGTGCAACTTTTTTGTGACTTTCCATTTTACTAAAATTTTTGCATGCTTTCGCATGGTTTGGAAGGTGCTGATAGTGAAGATGAAATCCAATTGGACCAAAGTGTCAACCACGTTGGGGCTACCTCGTCTACACTGAAAATTGAATGGTAAGACCTAGCGTCAAAATATGGCGAGACAAAAAGTATCGCCAAGTTTTGGTCAGACCTGAAAGTCTTGCCAAAATTTGGTCAGACAAAAATGTCTCGCCACAAAATGGCGAGACTTTTCTGTCTAACCTCGGAACAGGCCGCAAGGAGCGTATTGAGTGGGTTCAAAGGTCTGACCATTTTGTGGTCAGACAAAAAAGTCTCACCATTTTGTGGCGAGACATTTGTGTCCGACCAAATTATGGTGAGACTTTCAGGTCTGACCAAAACTTGGCGAGACTTTTTGTCTCGCCTCAGGAGTGGCAAGAAGTCTGACCTTAGGATTTGTAGTGTAGAATATTCTAATATAATATACTTCGACCATTTATCACGTAGTGCACTACTTATTGCCTCAATGAACCTTAAAACAGCTTGCCGAAGGCAACCAGGAAGAGCCGCAGGCCAAGGTAGGTGTAACGCCAGGCGTGGATTGTCGAAACTGGCGCAGCATCGTGAAGCCTGTTACGACAAGACACGGTCTTGCGTAAACCTACACTCTCAGCATCAGTGCTGCCAGACGGAGGGAATTTTCCCACTTTACGGGAATTTTCGGGCCAATTTTTCAGAAACGGGAAAAACGGGAAGATTTCACAAAAGATGGGGAAAAACGGGAATTTTCGCAGTTTGTGGCATTAATTTCGTAAATTTCGCCATTTTCTGACGTGATTCGTGTCTTTTAATTGGTTTCGACTGCAGAAGTTGCCCATGCCCAAACTGAAGGATGTTTGGTTACTTCAGTTTGCAGCTACCGAGACCGTAGCGCCATCTCGTGGTGACCACTCACAACACGGTTGCCTGCGGTTGGTGGTTGGTCGAGTCGAGTAGGCCTGCACGAAAAGCCTTTGAGGTGGCGGTGATTGTGAGTGCCGGGCGTTGCCAAACCTGATGCGGACCAATGCGGACTATTTGAATGTATGTTGAGGCAGACATTTAGGTGAGTACAACACTTTGGAATAGGACTTATGAAACAATGTAAAATTATTAAGAAATGGAGGTTTTTAGCCTTTTTTAGAGAAAACGGAAAATTTTGGCCGAAAGTGGGAAAATTGGCAGCGCCGGGTGGGAAAAGTCGTCTCTCAAATCTGGCAGCACTGCTCAGCATCGTACTGACTTTATTGTCCGTAACCAGGTACTATTGCCTACAACAATAATATTTAGTATTTTCTTCTTAGATACGTACAATTTACTTCATTTAATTATTTAGTCAATAAGTACTTACAGATATGTAAATAAATATCACCAAAGCGAAAAGTACGTATTATTGTTGCACAAATTACTGGAGGTGCTACTAACAAAATGTCAATACCACGTACAAAAAGTCAATTTCGAGTCTGAGAGTGTACCTTGTATAACATACGTTATAAATATGTTGCAGGTAAGCTTTTACCCTCAAGATGCCCTGAAAAGGACGATAAAGTGACGCTGCGTGCCACGCCAAGGATGCAGAACGGAAAGCTTCTGCCAGGGCTTCAGAGACTGAAGTCAAAGAAAGTCTCGCCGCCTTGCCAACGCCGCCAGAGAAGCGAAACGACGAGCAACAGAGCGACAGGAAGAGAGAGACGCTCGCCGTGCCTCCGATGCCGCCAGAGTCACGTGCTGAATAAGAAGACGCAGAATCAAGACCTCGCCACGATGCCGCACGAGCTGCAGCCCGAAAGACTGCACTGCAAATCCAGTGGTAAGTTTGCTTGCCATAAATTTGGCAAGCCGTTTTGAATGCCAAAAATTGGTAAGCTTGGCCCGGAAATACTTTCAAGCTTGCCAAATGAAGATTTCAGGTAAAAGCTTGCCAAAACGATGTTCTTCAATAAAACAAAAGAACCATGTGAAAGAAAATTATTTAATGCATAACGCTGGAGAGTAAGAAGTGCAGAGATAATATTTGCAAAGTGTCATTCGTCTTCTGCAAGATTTGACGGCGTTCTGCCGAAAAACATTTAAGTTAAAGTAGTGTGTCCAAAGTTAGGC
Source organism: Stenchaetothrips biformis (assembly GCA_030522485.1). Taxonomy (NCBI): domain Eukaryota; kingdom Metazoa; phylum Arthropoda; class Insecta; order Thysanoptera; family Thripidae; genus Stenchaetothrips; species Stenchaetothrips biformis. The sequence goes on from CM060101.1 coordinate 2,247,082, forward strand.
AAAAAATTACCCTAACTTTGGACAACTATAGGCTCCTTGAAAGCCAAAACTGCTGGTCGGAGAAAAAAATGACAAATTGTCGCCAGATAGCCACTACTTCAGAGATTCTTGCTTCGAAATTTCATGGACTAATATCGTAATTTAGCGACTAGAGAGTTAAAAAACATATAAAAAGTGTCCGAAGTATGGGTAGTTGACGGTAGCTTTCTTTTGTGTCAGTTCAGGTTCATACCTTTGCAGAGTTTTAGGAGTTTAAGGATATTAATAAGACTAAGATGTCCCATCCTTCTATGCAATTTCATTAATTCAGTTTCCTCATTTACAGAGAAAGCCGTGATTTCTTTCACCAGTGGAAGTTTGACTGTGTTTACGCCACATGGTTCCCTGCGCCCCTCTAACAAAGTTAGATCCTTGGGCACAATTATCTTGGCGTTCACCACAGCGCCTTTCTTCTTGTTGAACACGAGTGTTGTCCATGTCCGCCAACTCCCCTACGGAGAGGTTTTTGCAGAGCTCTGGAACACAGTAAACCATGGGTAAGTTTTTTTTTTTTGTTTGTTTTTTTTTTTTTGTTTTTTATGGTTCCACTGCAGGTTGTAGGTATGGACCTCCCTTTCTCTGCTGTGCTCATTCTGGCTGAACACTTTGTTTTGTAGGATGTCTGCATCATTGGCCATGTGACCTGATGCGCCCCTATCTACTACAAATACAGGGCATTCTTTAGTCAGAGAAACGGTGGTGGTCCGTGCTAGAGTCCTTAAGTGTCTAGAGAGCTGCGGGGCATGTCGCCCTGACCCGCCATCTTGTAACGAACCCCCTCCCTACTCCAATCCCGCTGGTCCGAGTCGGACTGCCGAGCGCGAGCAGACACACGAGCCGAGCACCCGAGCGCGAGCCGAGTGTGCCTCGGGTGCGCCCGGGTGCGCCTCACACGAGCCGAGCACCCGAGCGCGAGCCGAGTGCGCCTCGGGTGCGCCTCGGGACGCCATTTTGAAACGAAGTATGAGAAATAAATAGGTCGTTCTTTTCCAATGTATGACGAACTGCGCATACAGTTTTCCAACCCCGCGGCTCTCTAGACACTTAAGGACTCTAGTCCGTGCCTGCTTCCTGTATGCTTTGTAAGCGATGGCTTTTTTAAAAGCAGTCTGCTTACCTCTCTTTGCCTGTTGTCGATTTTGACCACTCTGCTCTTGATTCTAGGTTTAGAGGTGGATGCCATGTGGCATGACTTTTCTTTCTCGCCTCTTCTCGACCTAAGAGGAGTGAAGTCCTCCTGCTCACGGCAAGACCTTCTTCTACTGGATTTTCCTTTTAGATGCCAACAGTCTTCAGTGTAGTGAGTGGTGACGTCACAATGAGAGCACCGTCTATCCTTGAAGTGGCAGTCCTCAGTGGCATGGTTCGTCTTCCTGCAGTAATAGCATCTCCTGGGTTTATGGCCCCTGCCTTTGGATGCGTGCTTGAGATTTCCATGGTAAGACTACCTATGACTACCCGATCAGAAGTTACACCTTGTTGGGGTGAAAGGGGTGGGTATGAACAGGGAGCTTAAAACTCGGCAAATCGCTTCTCATACGGTCAATAAAACTGTCTCTGCATAAATTTAGTCAAAATTAAATTTTTAAAGCCCCCTTTTAACCTTTTTTTTAAATCTTTTTTTGACACCTTTTTTTTCGAGGAGGTGGTTTACCCCTTTTGGTGTAGGTTTGCCATTCTAAGAATCGTAACGACACCCCTTGATGTGTCTCTGTGCCAAATTTGAACCACTTTGGTCAAGTGAGGAGAAAGTTATCGTGTAAAACAGAAGTGGGGCGCTAATTTTGATGACCAGTGTACCTTCCTAAAATTCATCATTGTGCCATAACCTCTATTGAAAATCAATAATAGCTTTATCAAATCAATATGAACTCCAGAACATTGGTAAGTACACTGCTACAACACTTTTTTGGATTGGGAGACGGAAAAGCTTCCAATAGCTCTCCATTCTTAAAGTCCATGTTACGAATATGATATTGACTCGATAAGGCTATGATTGATTTCCAATAGAAATTTTGTATTACTGATGCTTGTCAGATAGTCATTTTGGTTGTCAAAGACGAATTTCCATTTAAATTTATCATGTTAGAGGTTGACAACTTCTCCGACTCCGAATCCAACGGGGAATGGTGCAGGGATGCATCCACTGAAGTCTTTGGTTTTCCGCCCTTCTTTTCTTGTTTTAAAATTAAACCTCACCTAGTTTTCATGAGAAAGAGTGTCCTTTTGATCGAAATAAGTTAAAAATTTAGGAAATGGTTCAGGATTTTATAACTTTTGATCCAAGAAATCAATTCAAGTCACTTTAAAGGATAATCTCATTTTCAGTTCTCTTTTTATAGAGAATCTGTTGTAGAGATGCTTTTCGTAGTTCAATACATTAAGACGCAAAGTTCAAAAGGAGAGGTTCTCACGGTCAAAAGTAATATGATAAAAAAAGATTATCTTTTTGTGAGGCTTCATGTTATTGTGATAATCATTAGACATTTATAGGTCCTATAGTTTCGTTATCCCAACCTAGATTTTTATGCCCTCTCAGGATATGTAGGCCAAACGAGCGTCAGATTTGAGTGAGATCACGTGTCACTAGAGCCGGGTCTAGGACAACTCGTCCCGGCCCTTTACGACCCGGGGTTTTCCCGTCCCAACCCTATTGATCCCCAGCCAAAGTGGCCCCATTTTATTTCCAAAAACGCATACTTCTTTTTGAAATTTGTAGTGAGACTCCACTGCAGAGCTCTATTTTCACTGTACTTTATTCACAAGTTCTGGGGAGGGGGGGAGACTAAAAATTTATTTTAACCCGTAAAATCCCCCTTTTGTTAGAAAAAGAAGAAATGGTGAGTTTAGGTGTAACATACTGTAATGGTCTGATATCCAAGTAACGTAAAGCTGTCAAGATCGACCTTAACCCAATGCTTGGTGGGAAGGCCATTAAGTTGCGCCTTTGACTAACAATTTTTTTTTAACAAAATCAGTAAATTTTGGGATAATCACCCTGCTACATTATGCTCGCCACACAGTCAGAGTTATTTTTTTTTGGGGCCGTCCCGTATTATTTTCTCCGGAGACCAATCTTAAAGGAAGGCAAATGCTAAGCAGCTGTCCTCAAGGAGTCGATAGCTACCCTGCCCGTGATATAATCGCTTTTATATTTATTAAGAGACATTTTGAACCAAAAGTCCTGAGCCATTGCTCAGCTAGGACTCGGCTGGGACCAATAATGGTTTGGGACGAGTTGGCTACCCCGATGGACCGAGTTTGTAAACTGTGCCGGGACGAGATAGGTGCAGGACGAGTAGGACGGGGAACAAGTTGGTCGGGACGAGTTGTCCTGCTCCCACTAGAGCCAATTTCTTCTTGGTTGGTATATTCGTAAGTTTGGTCTGGAAGTTTAATCTGTCTGTAGCGGCCCTTGTATTGTAAGTAGAGATCTGAACTTTTGTGGGGTTACTTACGGTCCTCAAACCGTGGGCTGCTCAAAGCCTAAGCCTCATGGGAGGCCGTCAGGAATAGCCGTTGGCTGAGTTGGTTAATGGCATATTACCACCGCAAATTTCACAATTTGATGCCCGTGAATGGAGGGGAAATTTGCTTAATGAGTAGCTACTAATTCCCAAAGTAACCACAAACTCAAATTACATACTTTGCTCATTTTCAACAGCGACGGCCGACCACCAACGCCAGTTAAAGGTAAGGTGTGGGCGAAAATTCTTCTTCCTAAACAAATAGCCCCAGGCTTTTCAAACTTCAGGACAGCAATTGATTTCATAAAACAATGTTAAATACAAAATTCGGTTCAAATTCATTCATTTGTTCAGCCTCACTTTACCTTTATTTAGTCGCATTGTAGAAAAATGTCATGCGCATGCCCTTTTGACGGAGAAGTCTGAATATTTTTTTGGAGCTTCTTTGAACCCTAACCTACAAAACTATGAAGAGATTTTTTTATAATTTCTTATTTGATTCACCAACAAAAAATTCGTAGTTCCATTTCCCAAAAAGTTCAATTTTTGAGTTTTTTTTTTTTGTCATTTTTTTAGGATGTTTGGTTTTTTACATGAGAACAAGACCTCTTATTTGAAATATCTCTCTAAAGGTCTGTTCTCTATACATCTAAGTGCCTCGACAAAAAGTATGAGAAAGAAAAATAAAAAATAATTGCCCAAGCCTCTTCCGGAGAAGGAAAATAAATGTTCAAGCAAATGAAGCGAATGCAGTTTGATGACCAGGATATAGACATCCATTAGAATACTTTTTAGTAGCAATGCGACTTCAAGTAATGCAAAAAAACTTAAACAAAAGCAAAGCACAATTTGAAACAAAAAAGAGATGAAATCAAATGTGGGCATTTTAACCTTTTTTGGCCGTAATTTCATCCCCACCTTACCTTAAAGCGGAAATACGTGCAAGTTGACAGCGGGAAAGAAACTGAAGCCTTTTCCCTACCCGACACATCTGCTTTTCAACAATTTATCTCGCATTAATAGAAGGGCAAATATTTGGGGGCCAATAGGCTCCACTGCGTTTACACAACTGGTGTCGCATCGTACATGAAAACAATATTTGGAGGACTTTTAAAAACATTAACCCTTCCGTCGTGAGCAGTTCGGGCTGGCGACAACATTTCTCATAACTGTTGACAGGTCGACGACAAAAACCAACATAACCTTTCCAGAATAGCTTTAAGTGTCGCATTTTTTTCTCGCATTCATAGACGGCAAAAGATGTTGCAATGACAACAAACACCGAGAACCACAACAAACTTCGTCTCTGATTCGTGACGAAACATTTTTTTCGCGATAAATGCACATTCTTATGAGAGATGGCGCTGCTAGCCGCTAGCCTCGCAGCAAGGCTGGCTTGGTTCGCTAAGGTGGCCACTCGCCGCTTTTTTAAGGCCAATCACGCGCTTGAGAACAAAGATTTGAGGAATTGTGCGTACTACGTTTAAGGAATGAACAACACATCACAAGAGTCGAAATTAACCCGCAGCCGACACAAGTTACACTGCAAAAAATTCCGTGTTTTGGTACGGAAAATGTACAGAAAATGGGATACAGAAAAGGTACGGACCTTCTGTGCTGGTTCTCTGTGGTCCCCATAAGGATCTCATGTAAACTGCTACAGAGAACATGTACAGAACCTCCGTGGTTGGCAAGGTACGGACGGTTCAGGTAAAAAATTGACCAGACATTTTCCGTGTAATTTCTGTACTTTTTTCTATCAGTGTTTGACAACAAACACGTTGCACACATGACGAACTAGTTAGTTGCCCATTAAAGTCTGCTGAAAGTGTGCGTCCATACCCATAGCAGACAAAACCCATTTGCTGAACCCATTTAAATGGGCACTTTTCATGCACCCATTTAATTGGGTCCAACCCATTCTTATGGGTCCAACCCATGTAATAGGTGTAAGAAAAGTACCCATTTAATTGGGTTGCACTAGAGTCCTAGAGTGCAGAGACTGGCAAACGAGGGGTCTCGCTGTGATTGGCTCCGGCCATTTTGGACCAAATGCCATGTAGCCAACCTCAGAAACAAGAGAGACGAATAGTCTTCCTCACCAACTCAACCCAAGACACATAATATTGGCACAATCGTCGCTTTTAGTACCTAAAATGTTCTTGAACCCTTCTGAGACAGGTGAAAGTTTACTTTCTGTCGCAAAATAAGCCTTAGGTCAGCATGTTAGGTTGGCAGCATTGCCTGACCGGTCGCCTGCCGGTAGGCAGAGCAGTGGAGGGGGCTGCGCGGGGAGTGGAGAGGGTCGCCATTTTGGCCCGGGCCGGCCGTGCCGTTGCGAGCCGGCCTAGTCATTTGCCAGTCTCTGCGAAGCTGTAGGACTCTAGGTTGCACCCATGATGGGTCTGACCTATCACAAAGTGTCCAAACTCAGACTGGACTTTATTTTATTTCTTTTACAAAGAAGATTAGTCTGACCTTGATTGACGCCACAAACCAAACTTTCGGCGCTGAACACAATGGTGGTGTCGGATTTGGCCTAGCTGCAGTAGGTTACAAGTTACCCTTAATAGGTGTGTAGCGGGTTTGCCTACCTAATTGCACCAAATTTTTCCCTCCGTCGCAGGTGATCCTTGACCGAACCCAAAAAGCTGGGTCTCAATGGGTCTCGACCCATCTCCAATGGGTCTTAACCCATTCTAAACGGGGCACAACCCATTCCAAATAGGCTTCAACCCTTCTACATGGGTTAGAACCCATTGCCGAATGGGTTTTGTCTGCTATAGGTAGGTAAGGGTGACTCACTATTTTGTTTAATTACGCGAAAACAAGGCCGAGCGCCATGAAACCATTATGATATCCTCATTGTACGTGATATTCCGCATCCAGTGGTATACTTTAGGGGCTACAACTAGGTGGAGCCCCTAAAGTAGACAATTACCGGCGAGCCTTAAGATGAACCTTCGGGGCACCCGCCTACAAAATTTTAGCATCCTAGCTCAAAAAAACTGAAATGGCGCCGACCGCAAAAATTGGACCGCTAATTTTGAGCATCAGTGCATATAGTATAATTCAAATATGAAAACATCAGGATAAGTAAGGAATTTTTTTTTACGATATGAAATTTTTTCTTTTAATATTTTCCAACCTATATATCTTGTCATCTGATTATTTTATAACGTTCCATATTTGTCAGGTGACGAAGTATCGTGGAAATCAACAGCCTCCCACGCGGGTAATTAACAAATTTGAACCCTCTGAGAGCCTATGTTTAGAAAAACTCTAGGAACATTTCAGAGACAAGTTGACATATCATTTTTATTTCCACCCTTTTATTCAACGTAAGAGGGTATATGTCCAATTTACTCAATTTTCACCCCCTTTTTTTCCGTAACACTAAGTAAGTTATCAACGAGGGCTTTTAATGAGGTAATGCCCAATGTTTTTGAGAACAATTTTCAAGCAAAAACTCAATTTAGGGATGAGTCGACTTGGATCACTTTTCCACTCCACAGCCCAACTGGTTAGAGTGTCTCTTATTTTCTGAAATTGATCGATTCAAAAAGTTCCTTCGCTCAAAATGGTGGTTTTGGTGAGAAAACACGTGTGTTAAAATCTGAAAGTCGTGCGATGATATTTGACCCTGCCCCAAAGGGCCTAACTGCATAAAAATATTTTTTTTTAAATTTTGGTCCGCGATACATGTTTTTAGGGTGAAGCCAATGCCCTTAGCACGAGAAAAATAAAGAAAAAATTCTATCTCATACCGTTTCCAAAATAATGGCGAAAAACGAATGGAAATTATACAGTAAAATGTGGAAAACACTGTATTAAATCACTTTTTCGCGGGTTTTGTTGGTTTCAGGTTGAAATGAATAACAAACAGGAACATGTTGGTCATTAGTTATCATTTTTATTGTCATACTTCTGAATCAATGTTTCAATGAATAACAAACAGGAACATGTTGGTCATTAGTTATCATTTTTATTGTCATACTTCTGAATCAATGTTTCCTTCTTGTTGTCAGGCTTTGATTTGCGTAAAGAATGTACTGAAACCACTAAATTTTGGAAGCTGTCCTCCTTCTTAGTGACCGATCGGTTGAAATCTTTGAAAAGCTTTACTCCCCGTTCAGCAACGTCATTGACAACTTTCAGGTGACTTACTATTTTTCTGGTAGATATGTAGTCTTCCCTAGATTTCCACTGTTCAACTGGACATTGCAAGAAACCTACTTCTAGTTCCAGAATTTCAAAAAATTTGAGGGCATTTCGGGTGACAAGACTGGACAGAGTCATTTCTGGCACGTTTCGCAACTGGATTTCACGCTTTCGAGGCGGATCGTCGTCGCCATCTTGATTGAACATGTTATTGACTATATTCTGTCGCTCAGTATCAGACAACTCCTCATCAAAAATTGTTATGCCAAGCATAAATTCACTTAGGTACCATAGATGATTACTGAAGCGATTTGAGGCAGCTAGTGCAACCCGCTTATTCACTTTCTCGTAATTGATCAGAGTTTTGAGCAGATTTAAGTCATTGCGTGGAGCTGAAAGAGCAAGCGGTGCAGTAAACCAGGCGTGGAAGTACACTCGAATGACAAAAATTGCCAGTTGCAGGATAGCGTCCATTTGTGACTTTGGAAGTTTGACTTGACGTCGAAACATCGCTATCTTCAAAGTGTAAAGGGCTACCGACATCCACCGAGCGCTGTTTGTAGGCCCTGGGTGCTGGAATTTCACACCACGTTCAGGTACCCCTCCAAGGAAAATTATCACTAGTTCAAGGAACTCTTGGTAATCACCCCGTGGTTGTCTCTCCTGTAATTTTAAAATCAAACAATTAATAAAGGTTTGTGGATGTTATTAGGTCAAAAGAACAAATTTCATAGAATTTACTCGCCTTAATCTGAGATTTGGCAAATATTATCATCTCGTCCGCGCACTCAGACAGGTGACGGCGTGTAATGGCAAGATCCTTAAAAGTAGAAAATTTCGTCTGGTCAATGGTTGGCCAAGTTTCTTTTCGAAAATTCTCAAAGAGTTTGTCATTTGGCCCCGAAGATGGGCCCATCAGCTCTCGGAAAGTGGCTTCTAGCACACGTTCAAACACGTGGTGCCTGCAGGGTAGCCACAACAAAAGTTTACCAAGCTTGCGCTCCAAAAGCACCGCAGCCCCACCCGACCAGCCTGAAAAGAAAAAACGCGCGGGTTATTTCTTTTTATTTTTGGAAGAAATGAGTCTTCTGTCGCTAGCTGATCTTATTACCCAAAATGCGAAGAATATAACTGAAGTTTACCTGTGTTGGTCCCCACCGTATCGAAGCCCGCAGCCTTCACATTAGCCACCAGTTTCCACTCAACCAGAAGTTGAAATACGGCCTCGGAAATGGTGGTAGCACATCCATCGGGGAGGACAGGGGCCCCTAAGCACTGATCTGTTGTTATACCCGTTACAACCACTGTATGCCTTTCCTCGGCTGACTTAACGTCTGCTGCTACGATTGAGTTAGCACTTAGAGGGGGCACCTTCTTTCCGTCCCAATGAACGGTGAGTACCCTGTCAGCACTCTCGTTAAGCTCCTGTTTTTGTCTAGTGACTGACTCGGCCCTCAAATTTTCTCTCTTCTTGTTGATTGTAGACCTATTGATGTTAGTTTCCGCGACGTTCACACCCAAGGCCTTCGTTGCAGCGGCCAAAATGTTTGCAGCAGTGCCACTTCCGATCTTTGCTGCGTCAAGAGCCTCTACAACTTCCGGGGTGATGATGTCCCTTCGACCCCGACGGTTACGCGACGGAGATTCGCCGTCAGAGGAGTCGGAATCAGACCCAAGCACATTCATTATTTCGTCTGTAACAGAATATAAAAATTAAACATCTAAACCGGATAGAAAATTGTTGGGATGAAGGCGTCGGAGAAGAAGCCGCCGCGCCGATACTCCGCGCTGAGCGCGGAGTATCTGCGATTGACAGTTCTTTGCCGCGCTTGATCGTACCTGAAACACGACGATTCTCCGTCATGCTACTTGAATTGTCAATATCCTTCTGGCGCCTTTCTTCCTCTTTCTGCCTGCGCTCTTCCTTCCTTGCCCTCTTTTCTGCTTGTTTCCTCTCCTTTTCGGCCATTTTCTTGTCGACACTTCCCATGGAAAACACGCGAAGCCCCTTCTGATCAATGTAAAATTCTAACTCCTCTTCCCAAGCCTTTTTGTCAGCTGGAGTTTGGGCCTGTTTCACACATCTCTCAAGGAAAGATTGAGCGTCGCTTTTGGAAACATCAAAAAGACTGTCCAACTTGTTGGTAAATTTCTGGATTTTGCTTAGTTCCGTGGCAGACTTACGATTCGGATGTCGTGTGATTTGACGCCATTCCTTGTAAAGACCTTCCAGCTTCTCAATAGCCTTCACTTCTTGAATGACGGGAATCTTGGTTTTGTTCCAAACACTGTACACAGAACGTATGGCGTCTCTTGAAGCTGACCGTTTGTCCAGCACTTTAGAGTCTCGGTTCAGCTTGAAATAAAAGCACAAAACTTGCCGCACTGTTGGTAGCTTCGCTGATGGTAAAGAGTCACTTTCACTTCCCACATACAAAATGCCCGTGTCGCGACGAAACTTCTTGGGAGCAGGTCGCTCCATTGCGATGATGCTAAAACCGCACGACGACGAACTATTTGACGGACGGACGACAACAACAATTCGTCGCGCCGGCTGCGCTGCTGAACTTGGCCAGTTCGAACGTGCAGGCGCCCGCCGGCAGGGAGGATGTGAGAGGGGGAGGGGGCGGCGGGGGCGGCGCGGCACTGCCGCCGCTCTCCGCTGCACACCGCCTACAGGCTGGCGCGTTCTGACTTGTCCTGCTACCCAGGGCGGCGGCTACAGTAATGTATTTAGGGGAAATTATGGGTTGGGGCCGTGGGGTACGGGGTGACGGGGTGTATCCTATGTGATACCCCTAATGTAACGCTAGCTGTAAACTTCTTCTTTAACGGAAGTTATTTTAATACTAAATCCCGCGAAAAAGTGATTTATAACAGCGTTTCCCACATTTTGCTGTATAATTTCCATTCGTTTTTCGCCATTATTTTGGAAACGGTATGAGATAGAATTTTTTCTTTATTTTTCTCGTGCTTAGGGCATTGATTTCACCCTAAAAACATGTATCGCGGACCAAAATTTAAAAAAAAATATTTTTATGCAGTTAGGCCCTTTGGGGCAGGGTCAAATATCATCGCACGACTTTCAGATTTTAACACACGTGTTTTCTCACCAAAACAACCATTTTGAGCGAAGGAACTTTTTGAATCGATCAATTTCAGAAAATAAGAGACACTCTACCAACTGGTTTTGTTGTTTGTTCTTTTCGAAGGCGTAAGCAGTCGATGCACAGACGTCTTTGGAAGGAACAAAGAACGAGGCCGGTTGAGACAGGTGTTCGCTTGCCGTATTTCCCTTAATGCCCAGTACGATGGCTCAAAAGATCAAAGACCCTTCTTGAAAATGTGACGTTAATCACCTCCTTGCCTCTTACCTGTCTGCAAGAGGCGACACAAAAAAGTTCGGTCGTTGCAGTCAGGATTCGATCGTGGGATTGACTATGGCCAGTAGGCCTTGCCCCAAGCGAACTTTTGATTGTCACGATCGATCCTCGGTCACCACCACCAATGCTTCATCACCACGATCAGAATGGTTGGTTTGGTGACCAAAATCATAAACATGGTCGCCACGACCGGATATAATTAACCCATCTCATTCGGATCGTAACGTTCAACACCTTTCTTGCGTGGAGATGGTGCGGCTATGTACTACCGTCTCCAAAAGAATCCGACCCCCCCAATGGCGGTACTCCCTGCGCGAGGTCGTCGTCCGATGCTGCCCCCTGGCGGCGAATCTGCGTCAGGTGCAACTCGGCTGCCCACTTCGCATTTTAAAATCGCTAGGATTCTTGACTTTCGCACCAGCGCACGACAATACCAGTCCGTCTCGACTCAGAAACTTGGCAGACATTGAAAAGACACCCCACGCACGATATACAGCCCAACAGAACTCAGAAAACGGTCAAAATTCGGGTAGTAAGGTTATGGCAGTCCATGACGTCATTCCCCCTTGACAGATATGGCTTATCTCAGCGTTTACGGACGGCCCCTCGTTGAAAGGGAGGCACGAGTGCACTCGTGCGGGTGTCCACTACGCCCCCGCGTCAGGTGTAAACGCCTTTTCTGGGGTTCTCCAAAGGCTTCTCCCCGACCGGCAGAGGGGCAGAGGAGAACGACCTTCAGCGTGTCACAAGCGTTTACGGAAGGCCCCTCGATAAAAGGGAGGCACGAGTGCACTCGTGCGGGTGTCCACTACGCCCCCGCGTCAGGTGTAAACGCCTTTTCTGTGGCTCTCCAAAGGCTTCTCCCCGACCGGCAGAGGGGCAGAGGAGAACGACCTTCAGCGTGTCACAAGCGTTTACGGACGGCCCCCCGTTAAAAGGGAGGCACGAGTGCACTCGTGCGGGTGTCCACTACACCCCCGCGTCAGGTGTAAACGCCTTTTCTGTGGCTCTCCAAAGGCTTCTCCCCGACCGGCAGAGGGGCAGAGAAGAACGACCTTCAGCGTGTCACAAGCGTTTACGGACGGCCCCCCGTTAAAAGGGAGGCACGAGTGCACTCGTGCGGGTGTCCACTACGCCCCCGCGTCAGGTGTAAACGCCTTTTCTGTGGCTCTCCAAAGGCTTCTCCCCGACCGGCAGAGGGGCACAGGAGAACGACCTTCAGCGTGTCACAAGCGTTTACGGAAGGCCCCTCGATAAAAGGGAGGCACGAGTGCACTCGTGCGGGTGTCCACTACACCCCCGCGTCAGGTGTAAACGCCTTTTCTGGGGTTCTCCAAAGGCTTCTCCCCGACCGGCAGAGGGGCAGAGGAGAACGACCTTCAGCGTGTCACAAGCGTTTACGGAAGGCCCCTCGATAAAAGGGAGGCACGAGTGCACTCGTGCGGGTGTCCACTACGCCCCCGCGTCAGGTGTAAACGCCTTTTCTGTGGCTCTCCAAAGGCTTCTCCCCGACCGGCAGAGGGGCAGAGTAGAACGACCTTCAGCGTGTCACAAGCGTTTACGGACGGCCCCCCGTTAAAAGGGAGGCACGAGTGCACTCGTGCGGGTGTCCACTACGCCCCCGCGTCAGGTGTAAACGCCTTTTCTGTGGCTCTCCAAAGGCTTCTCCCCGACCGGCAGAGGGGCAGAGGAGAACGACCTTCAGCGTGTCACAAGCGTTTACGGACGGCCCCCCGTTAAAAGGGAGGCACGAGTGCACTCGTGCGGGTGTCCACTACACCCCCGCGTCAGGTGTAAACGCCTTTTCTGTGGCTCTCCAAAGGCTTCTCCCCGACCGGCAGAGGGGCAGAGTAGAACGACCTTCAGCGTGTCACAAGCGTTTACGGACGGCCCCCCGTTAAAAGGGAGGCACGAGTGCACTCGTGCGGGTGTCCACTACACCCCCGCGTCAGGTGTAAACGCCTTTTCTGTGGCTCTCCAAAGGCTTCTCCCCGACCGGCAGAGGGGCACAGGAGAACGACCTTCAGCGTGTCACAAGCGTTTACGGAAGGCCCCTCGATAAAAGGGAGGCACGAGTGCACTCGTGCGGGTGTCCACTACGCCCCCGCGTCAGGTGTAAACGCCTTTTCTGTGGCTCTCCAAAGGCTTCTCCCCGACCGGCAGAGGGGCAGAGGAGAACGACCTTCAGCGTGTCACAAGCGTTTACGGACGGCCCCCCGTTAAAAGGGAGGCACGAGTGCACTCGTGCGGGTGTCCACTACACCCCCGCGTCAGGTGTAAACGCCTTTTCTGGGGTTCTCCAAAGGCTTCTCCCCGACCGGCAGAGGGGCACAGGAGAACGACCTTCAGCGTGTCACAAGCGTTTACGGACGGCCCCCCGTTAAAAGGGAGGCACGAGTGCACTCGTGCGGGTGTCCACTACACCCCCGCGTCAGGTGTAAACGCCTTTTCTGGGGTTACAGAATGCTTTTTTCAAACGGCAGAGACGCAGTGGCGTCACTAGCGTTTACGAACGGCCCCTCGTAAAAATACTGGTGTGCGCTGGACTTGGTCTGGTTACTACTATGCACTGCTGTGTAGTTTTTTTTTATTTCTGTTCCAATCTTAAAAAAAAAAATATTTTTGTTGCTGTGGATGTTGTAACTAGCAAAGTGTTTGTGAGGCGGAAGGACAATTTAATGTTGTGAAATTGAAACAAAAAAATAATTTTATTTCCGTGACACTATTCTGTACAGGCCCATCACAGCATAATTTGAGTTCATAATGATGTACATTGAAATTTGTTTTGAATCCATAATGATGCACATTGAAAGTACTAGTGCAAAGAGAGAAGTTACGTATTCCATACGTAATTATTCTAAAAAGAGCATATCTTGTCACTTAAAAACTTAATAACTTGAAAGAAGGGAACACGATAGAAAATTCAGTAGGACGTTGGTCCTCCCTGTGCGGCGATGACCTGCTCCAAGCGGCGTCTCATCGACGCAACAAGCCTTGCGACCTTCTCGCGGCCGTTCCGGCCATACAGGCCCCACTCTTCCTCCACATGGGCCCGGAGGGCCTCTCTTGTCCGCTCTGCCCTGTTGTCCCAACCGTCCACCAGCCTAGCCCACACATTCTCAATGGGATTGAGGTCAGGTGAGTATGCTGGCCAGTAGATGACCTGCGATGGAAAAATAAGTAGAGTTGCATTAAAATGATTTTATTGGTGACAAAGCTGGGCCAAGAGTCGGTCCCCGCCACACAGCGAGCCGCGTACTCCAGCACATTACAAGGGGTAAACAGATAAATAAGTGGAAAATGTAAAACATGAATCTTACTTCAACGTCAGGTTGCGCAGCAAGGAAGTCCATGGACCGACGGGCAGTGTGAATGGAGGAGTTGTCCTGCATGAACCTTATTGGCTCGCCGGGATGCAGCGCCCTGACGGTTGGCAGGAACACGTCGCGCAGTATGCCCACATACTCTTCAGAATTGAAGTGGGCGCTAGTGGGCACCATCGCGACGCATCCGTCCCGTGCAGAGATGCATCCCCAATACCCTGCCGTGACGCGGCCACTGGTGGAGGTCTGAACAATGTTCTCCTCAGCATACCTAAAAAAAAAAAAAAAATATTTTGGACAATCATGAAAATCGAGGGGAGGAGGGGTGTCTTGAAAGCAAAAATTCATCGTAGCTGTGCAGCACCGAGGGACGTGAATTCAAGGTGGCACGGCGAGGAAGAGGGGGGGGGGGCTTTCTTTGCCGGAAACTCACCTAGTTCCAGGGCGCCGCCAGACGGTGACGCGGCCATTCTCGTCCGACCGCCATGTCTTTTCGTCGGACCAATAAATTGAATCCCAGTATTCCTGGGCGCGTCCGACGTTTTCATGGGCAAACTGAAGCCGGGCTTCCCTGTGGTTGTCTTTCAGTCTAGTCTTCTCAGCCGCCTTCCGACTGCGGAGCCCATCCGCACGACACCTAAAATAAAGAAAATGAATTAGGAACTCTTAAATACATATAACTAGACAAAGTATCCTTTCTTTGACTGCTAGCCCCAATCTTTATACCGGGTGTTTTTTAGAATTTACACGGCAGTGCAATAGGTTGCCTGCCACCCAGGCGGAGCCGCTCCCGCGCCAGCCACGGCAGCCCTAATCTCATGGCTCGGCGACGCCGCACAGTTGGCCACAAGTTCGGCGCAGGCGGCTAAAACTCTCAACGCGTTTTGGGCTCCAGAGTCGCTAAACAGGACTCGAACCGAACGTGTGACCCTTCCAAAAGATTCCGTTTTCGGAGAGCAATCCATAAGCGGGCACACGTTCGGTTCGAGTCCCATTTCGCGACTCTGGATCTCAAAACACGTCCGCGATTTTGACCGCCTCCACTGGTCTTCTGGCCCACTGTGCGCCTGCGGCTAAGCGGGTGGGGGAGGTGGGAGAGGAGTGAAGTGGGAGTGCTCGCTGACACACTCCGCGAAAGGGACGCGAAAGACAGTTGCGGATCCAGAGGCGGCCTTTGGGGGGGGGGGTGGCAAAGTAGCGCTTTTTGCCTACTTACAGGGGCAAAGTAGCACTTTTTGTTTATCTTTCAAGCGGCTATCTAGGTGCTATGGGGGGGAGGGGGAATACCTTCCCCCCTCTGTATCCGCGCCTGGCGAAAGAGGGACGTGGCATGGAGGGGGTGGAGACGCGGGGTTGTCGTGGACTCGCAGGGGTTGTCGCGGAAGCAGTCGCGTAGGACACCAAGGGTGGAGTAGAGCAGGGGTCTCCAACTCAGGCCCGGCGGGCCATGTGGCCCGGCTGGGCCCGCAGGCCCGAGCCCGCGCCAGCGCTACTGCTGCCTCAGCTAGCCGCCGCTCTTCCCCCACTCCCGATCTCGAAGCGCGTTTCTGATGTCCAGCCGTCCCCCACTCCGCCCGCCAGTACCCCCACCCCGCTACCCACTACCTCTCTCTCTCGCTCCGGGCGGGCCACAGCGGGCCCGGCTTGGCCCGCCTGGCCCGCGGGCCAACGAGTTGGAGACCCCTGGAGTAGAGGAAAAGCTGCTTCGCCGAGCAATGTTGCCTGGCGCGGGGACGGCTCTGCCTGGGCGGCAGGCCAGGCTACGTGCGAAGCGGCGGTGCGCGTTAGTGGCATGACCAGTTACAAATGCAACTGATAACATCCTCCCGCCCCCGCCCTCTCCCCCGCGTCTCCCCGATCCTTCGCCTCTAGTTTTATTCGGCCAAAACCTGGGCCATGCCTGGGCCCACAGACTGATTCCGAACAGGCCTGCTGTCGCTCCGTCTCTCTCACACTCTTGAGGTAATTGCGTGCGAGTGCGAGAGAGACAAGGCGAGCACAGGGCTGCTTGGAATCAATTTTCAGGAGGGAGACGAGGACACACGACGACACGTTAGACAATCTGCCGACTGATTTCAAAGGATCATTTCGTCGCTGTCTTTCTCGCACCTCTTAGGGACGCACCATGAGTGCGAGAGAGCCAGAGCGACGAAACGATTCTTCGGAATCTGGCCCCTGGTATCTCTCGCATCCCCCGCCTTGCCTCGCCGCGCAAACAAAAACCAAAACAAACTGCCCCGCAGGCACGGACGCCCCGGACAACTGCGCACAGTGGGCCAGAAGACAGATGCAGGCGGCCTAAACTCTAGACGCGTTTTGAGTTCCAGAGTCGCTAAATGGAACTCGAACCGAACTTGTGACCGCACCAATGGATTGCTCTCCGAGCGAGGAATCCATGGGGGGGGGGTCACACGTTCGGTTCAAGTCCTGTTTAGCGACTCTGGAGCTCAAAACGCGTCTAGAGTTTTGGCCGCCTGCGCCGGTCTTCTGGCCCACTGTGCCGCGGTGAGCGTCCGAGGCGGACATGATCGCACAGGGACCGTCCGTCCGGCTCGCCGAACGCGTCCGCTGGCCGGCTAGCAGACGACGAACGCCAGGCGCACGAAACCTGCGCTTGTTGCAGAGGATTGCCCGGAGACATAAACAATGAAAAACAAAAACCATCAGAAAATGTCAGCTCACCTTCTCCGCGCCGTAGTCATTGATGCTGGATAGTCAGGGAACAGCTCTCTCACGACGCTCGTGACGGCCCTCTTCTTGGACGCGTCGACACTTGCCACGAGGTCGGCGTCCTCCTCCCTGGTGGTTGCGCGAGGGCGTCCCGTCTTGGGCCGTGTGGCCAGGTTGCCAAGGCCGCCTTCGTCACTGCAATTCAAAGGGTGAGACGTCTCACCCATTTCCGGTGATACAAAAAGTCTCACCGAAAAAAAGTCATACACGAATGTATCACCGAAAAAAAGGTCGTACACAAATGTATCACCGAAAAATGGTCAGACATCAGTGAGATGGGCCCTTGTTTTCCTGAGGAAGTATCACTCTTTTTCGGTGATACATTTGAGTACGACCTTTTTTCGGTGATACATTCGTGTACGACCTTTTTACGGTGATACACTTTAGTATCACCCTTTTTCAGTGAGACAGTTCTGTCTCACCCCTCAGATGGTGAGATGTATCACCATTTGATTTACAGTGGTCGCCCCGCTGCGCCCACATCTTGATGGCCGACCGCTTGAGTGTCACTAAAGGGTGCCGCTCGATGTTGTTCCATGTCCAACCCTGCGAGCGCAGAGTGTAGATCAGCGCCCGCTCTGGCTCCGTCGAATACCCCTGACGTAACATTGTGCTGGTGAACCGAACTCTGAGCAACTCTGAGCCATCCACGCGATCATTCCACAGGAACACTAAATTGCGACGTTGCCACCTCGGCGCACATCTCGACGAAGAAATCGATATATTTTTTTAAACGGATAAAATTAACTGTTTAATAAGTCCTGAAGCTGCAAAAGTTTATTGACTTTATCTTACCATTGAGTGCGGCGACGGACTTGATTCATTTCTGTATGTCGGTAAATTTCTAACTTTCTGCGCATCGAAATGACAGTAAATACGGCAACGTCGCTTGTAAGATTGTTTCGGAGACGAGCGAACGAAGCGGCAAGCGGCTGGAAGCGGAACAGAGAGGGAGGGGTATGAGAGGCGAGGGTGGGGGGGAAAGGTAGCGCAGCGCAGCCAGCGGAGTCCGTGCGGTGGAAGGAGGCGAGAAGAGAGGGGGAAGAGAGGGAGCACCCGGCGGCACCGCAGTCTTGGTTCGGCTGCAAGCCAGAACGTGTCGTCTGCACTCGAGGTAAGTTGAGCTCTGTAATTTTTCATTCAATATACTTTGTGAACCTATGACACAGCCATGGCCGGCAAACTGCAGACTAGATTCGTTTCGTCGCTTCGTCTCTGTTGCTCTAATGGTTCGCCCCGAATGCGTGTGAGAGAGACAGAGCTATGAAAGCGTCTCTTCTTATTTGCGTTGTCGGCTTCTGTAGTCAAGTGCACGTATTTGTTGTGGGCTTGAGCGACCCCGCACGCGCTCTCGCTGGTGGACGTGGTCCCAGCCCGGACAGTCACCTGATTCCGAGTCGTTTCAATCGGTTGCAATCGTTTCGTCGCTATGTCTCTCTCTCTCACTCTCTCTCTCTCTCTCTCTCTCTCTCTCTCTCTCTCTCTCTCTCTCTCTCTCTGTCGTTCCTCTCCGAGATGCTCCATGAGTGCGAGAGAGACAGACCGACAAAACGGTCGTTCGGAATCAGGCGGCTGGCAGGCCGGGCCGAGCGGCAGCAGCTGCCTGGGGAGCAGAAGTGTGTGGTGACGTCGCCGCGTGGAACCCGTCTTCGGCTTGTATCGCCGTTTCGTCTCAGCTTCAAAACAAACTGTCCCTTTGATTAATGTGGGCGAACGGCGGGTAAGGCAGCATTGTGTTTAGTAACCGAGCTGTTGGACGGGCCGGACGGCGGACCGACGCAGGCGGCCAAAACTAACGCGTTTTGAGCTCCAGAGTCGCTAAACGGGACTCGAACCCAACGTATGACCCCGCCAGTGGATTGCTCTCCGAACGCGGATTCCATTGGTGGGGCCACACGTTCGGTTCGAGTCCCATTTAGCGACTCTGGAGCTAAAAACGCGTCCGGGATTTTGACCGCCTCCACTGGTGTTCCGGCCCACTGTGCTGCCTCTGTCTAAACGCCGTCACCGTGCCTCTGCTCGCGACCCGATACGTACGCGTCGAGAAAAGAGTCAGGTGCGAGGGGCTAGGTTTCGAACCTCGGGTGGGCCACGCGCGAGGGGAAATTCACTAGGGGTAAATTGCGTACACCTGGATCACGATTACGTGGATTACGTGTGATCACGTGGATTACGTGTGGATCATGTTAAACGCGTACACGGATTACGTGCAGTGTATTCCCCCTCGGCCACGCGGCAAGAGGCGGGCTTGTCGCTGCTCCGATATTGTTTTTAATTTTCGGTACGGCTACAGAATGGGTCATGCGATTGGCCGTTAGCAGTATCGGGTGTTTCAGTAAATACACGCCAGTCTGATGGGTTGCCTGCCGCTCAGGCGAAGCCGCTCCCGCGGCAAGCACACAGTGGGCCAGAAGACCGCCTCAGGCGGTCGAAACTCGAGACGCGTTTTGAGCTCCAGAGTCGCTAAATGGGACTCGAACCGAACGTGTGACCCCACCAATGGATTGCTCTACGAACGAGGAATCCATTGTTGGGGTCACACGCTTCGAGTCCTGCAGGCAACCCATCAGACTACCGTGTTGGAAAAATGAATTTTGACACCTTAGGTACACACTAAATGTTTGTGTAGAATTTTGTACGTGTCACCTGCACGATTTTGTGTATGCGGGAAATTTGCATAATATTATACGTAAAAATGCATAAATTTATGCAAATTCGTGCTCAATTTTATGCAAAACGTCCCGCAGGTTTAAAATCATGCATCACCACGTACAAAATTCTACATAAACATTTAGTGTGTACGGAGAGTGAAAGCCGGTGTCTGGCTTCCGTTCAGGCTCGCTGTCGGCTAGGCCCACCCCACGTGGACAACAGAGGCTGCGATTTAAGAGCGTTGGGCTGCGGGCTTGAATCCGTGCTCCTGTGGCTGCGCGCGCCTGAACCACACGCTTAAAACCTTAAAGTATTTTGAGCATATGTAAGCTACAAACTTTTAGTTTGTTATATGAAAAATTTGTTCGTAAATTACGAACTATTTTCTTTGTGAGCTTATGTATGCTCAAAATACTTTGTTATAACAAGCTACTTTTGTTTGTAAGACCTAAAATAGTTTGTAAGGTTTTCTCAGTGCATAGGCCACCAATCATACTGATCTAAGTGTCCTGCACTGTGCTAACAATATTTATTTGTTCTGTGCAACAGGCCGGTTGTTGTGTTGCGTCTTCATGGCTTCGAGACCAGTGACTCGCAGTTCGTTGAAGCGGAATGCGATTTCAAACCAGCCTGTAAGTATTGTCGAATAGGGTGAATATGCTCATGGTGTCATTAATTTGTGGATAGTTGTTAGGCCACTCCTAGGACTCCTACACACTAAATGTTTATGTAGAATTTTGTACGTGTCACCTGCACGATTTTGTGCATGCGGGAAATTTGCATAATATTATACGTAAAAATGCATAAATTTATGCAAATTCGTGCTCAATTTTATGCAAAACGTCCCGCAGGTTTAAAATCATGCATCACCACGTACAAAATAATAAACATTTTGTGTGTAGGGAATATTTTTTCACCAGTGAACTGGTGAAGTGTAAACGTCCAGGTTCGAGGACAGAGACCTCATTCGGGCTCACTGCTACGCCGAAAAGCAGCCCGACGCTACGGAGCGACCAGCCCGAGCCCGGCTCGGCCCGAGGGAAGCAGCCCGGCCCGGCACAGTGGGCCAGAAGACCGGCGCAGGCGGCCGAAACCCTTGACGCGTTTTGAGCTCCAGAGTCGGCAAACGTGCCTCGAACCGAACGTGTGACCCCACCAATGGATTCCCCCTACGGAGAGCAATCCATTGGTGGGGTCACACGTTCGACTCGAGTCCCATTCAAGAGACTCTGGAGCTCAAAACGCGGTAGAGTTTCGGCCGCCTGCATCCGTCTTCTGGCCCACTGTGCCCGGCCCGAGCTTCGTGTCAAGAGCCAGCACGGTCTGCGCGGCAGCGCCTGCCTGCCAGCTCGGCCTGTGCATCTTCTGTCTCCGTGTGGAGCAGCCCGACGCAGTGAGCCCGAATGAGGTCTCTGTTCGAAGATAATTGGCATTTTTAATTGGCTTCCGCGCCGATGAGTTAGGCAACCCACAGCGCTTGCCTGTGCAGCGGGCTGCCTACCTTACCGCCTAGGCTCGCCGTGCGCACAGTGGGCCAAAAGATCGGCGCAGGCAGCCGCAATTTTAGACGCGTTTTGAGCTCCAGAGTCACTAAACAGGACTCGAACCGAACGTGTGACCCCACCTATGGATTCCTCGTTCATACAGCAAACCATCGGTGGTGTCACACGTTCGGTTCGAGTCCCATTTAGTCACTCTAGAGCTCGAAACGCGTGTAGAGTTTTGGCCGCCTGCGCCGGTCTTTTGGTCCACTGTGGTGTGCCGCGTAGATGACACGTGACCGGAGTACCCTAACTACATTAACACAATAAGCATGCATATTAACCCACGTAAATGAACAATTAAATTCATTTAGTGACTAAAATGTCATAAACTCCGATAACATTGTCCTCGAACCTGTCGTAACCAGGTATTTTACTTTTCTTTAGGTTTGCGACGTTGACCCCAGGCACAAGGGTCACATTGTCGGTGAGACCAAGAATGCCAAGACTGCCAAGTTGGCAGCGGACCCCGAGGCAGTCAAGCTCGCAGTGCAGGGCGCCAGGCGCGAGGAGGCGGCCAAGCACGCCGAGGCGGTGAAGCTTAGGGCTGTGCGGTATACCGGTATTCAGGTATTGATACCGGTATTTTTTTATACCGGCAAGGCGGTATGGAATTACTCATTCACTCGGTATACCGGTTTTCCCTTTTTTACCGGTATTGCGCAAAATACCGGTAAAACTAGGATACCGGAATACCGGTACGGTATCGGTATTTTTTTCTGTACCGGTATTCCCGACTACCAACACAAACTACGGAAAATTCTAGGTCACGTCTCCTTTTCGATACCCGTTATTTATAAAACGTTGATCACTATGCGCCATTTGACTTTTTTAAGTTTTTATTTGCCAGTGACGTTTTATTTAACGTTTTTCTTAATAAAATACAGGTTTTGTATTTTATCGAATTTTTTCAAATTCAAAAACCGCAATTTTGAAAAATACCGATACGTTTGGCAATACCAGTATTTTGATCAATACCGGTATACCGTCAACCGGTATACCGGTATCAGAGAAGATACCGGTATATCCAAACCCCGGTATCAATACCGCTCTACCGGTATGATACCGGTACATTCATATACCGCCTACCGGTATCGAAATCCTCATACCGCACAGCCCTAGTGAAGCTTGCCGTCGAGGACGCCAGGCGCGAGGAGGCGGCCAAGCACGCCGAGGCGGTGAAGCTTGCCGTCGAGGACGCCAGGCGCGAGGAGGCGGCCAAGCACGCCGAGGCGGTGAAGCTTGCCGTCGAGGACGCCAGGCGCGAGGAGGCGGCCAAGCACGCCAAGGCCATCGAGCTTGTCATGGAGGACGCCAGGCAGCGCAGGCATGGGGATGAGGCCCACCATGCCGAAGCGGTCAGGTTGGCCGTAGAGGAAGCCAGGCGCGACGAGGTGGCCAAGCACGCTGAGACCGTGAAGGTTGCCATGGAGGTCGCCAGGCTCGAGGAGGCGGCCAGACTTGCCCTGCAGGATCGCCGGTCGATGCTTGAATACAGGGTAAGTGTGACTGTAGTGTGACTTTTACTCGATGTTCAGCTAAGTGTCTAATTACTCTGCCCTCTCCCTAAATCCCTCACGCCCGCCCACTTTCTAATTGTATTTTTCTGTGCAGGACAAAGAGACTCAGACCGCACCAACTAAGCATCACTCGGCGGACGCAGCGGTCCAGGCAGACCAGAAGTCGGCCTTAGAGTGTGAAACCCAGGTAAGGCGGTGGGTCATTTTGGGCACTGATTGTCACTCCATGGCACCCGTAGAGTAGGCAACCCCATTTGCCTCACGGTTTGGCAAGCGTTTGCGGGCGAGCCTCGACGCACCGGACATGCAGCCGGTTGGGGGGGGGGGGGGTGAATAGGTCATTGGCATGCAACCCTTGTCTCAAAGAGAATTTTCTCGGTTTTCAGGAACAACTTGACGCTGCGATTGGCCAACTGGAAAGTCCTCTTCTAAAGGAATTCGCGAAAGCCGCTCGTGAAAACCCGCTTGTTAAACAATTTCTTATGGTGAGAAATATTAAATTAATTTCATGTTTCTTTTTCATTTAAATAAATATGCTAACTTTTTTCGTTCCTTTCCCCCACAGGGTCATCTAGGTTTGGGAGAAATATTTATGCACCCGACCATGTATTTTGAGTTGGCCACGACGGAGCTCAAGGGGCAGGCAATGCAGCCGATGACGTGGCAACGTCTTTTCGCTGCAGGGAAGCGCGCATTGAACCCACCAAGTTACAAGCGTCTTTACGACCTAATGGATACGGACAACGGCCGCCATCTGTTGGCCATCGTTTTTACGTTTGTCGGTGGTATAGTCTTGCGACCTGAGCCTCAGCATCTGCCCATTGGGGAGCAACTTCGAAATGCGACCAGCAGCATTTTTGATTTGCCTAAGGAATACAAAGTGAGTAAAATTAATTGCGTCTAACTGCCTCCATGATTTGATATTTCTCACAGCAAGCAAAACTTTATACGGTAATGTTCTTTTTCTCCAGGGAACTATTACTGAAGTTTCAAGGGGTTCAAAGTCCTTCAACTGTCCTCTTTGCTGTCAAGTGAAACTTAACAAGAATGCAAAGCAGCACATCGTGACAAGAAAGTGTGAAGAGGACAGTAACGTTTCT
This sequence comes from Stenchaetothrips biformis, assembly GCA_030522485.1. NCBI lineage: Eukaryota > Metazoa > Arthropoda > Insecta > Thysanoptera > Thripidae > Stenchaetothrips > Stenchaetothrips biformis. The sequence continues at coordinate 2,270,998 of CM060101.1, forward strand.
GATGAAATGCGTGACAAGATAGCTTTTGAAATCAGAAACAATAGATTCTTTATCCAAGAGAGGCAATTAGAGCAACTTAAAAATTATTTAAATAAGCAGGATATGCTCTCTTTACAAGTGGTTATAATGTGTCTGGGAGGGATTATTTTAGATTCCAATTATGCCCCGATAAGCCTTTACAGTGTTGTGTCAAGAAAGTAAATTGCTTTCTGTGTTTTTTTTTGTTTGTTTTTTTTTTTGGTTTTCTATACCTTTGAAAATTTTCATAGCTTTAAACAAAAACCTTTGTTTGTTAGGAAAAATTTTCAGAAGAGGAATTTACTAATAAAACATTCTTCGATCACACTTATATTTTTGCCACATATCCTGCCATGCCTGAAAAAAACATCATTTTACTACAGCTATAACGTTTTCTATTTCACACATGATACAACAACAACCAAACGGCACCACATAAAGTTCTTTTCAAACCATTAAAGAAAAAGATTTAAAAACCATAAACAGTCTAAAAGTAAATTAGTAAGGGCGTTTCCTTGAAGCCCCCTCTGCAGCATTCCACAAACACTTAAAAAACGAAAAGATTTACGCATGCTGCAAGGGTGTACGAAACATGAACCCAAGGACACGCACAACAGTATATTAAGAAGGGCCGTCCGTAAACGCTTCTGGCACCAGTGCCCCTCTGCCGCTTGGAAATAAACCTTTTTCCGAACCATAAAAAAGGCGTTTACATCTGAAGCGGGGGTGTAAAAGACAACCAACCGGGTCCACAAAGGCGTCCCTTTACACGAGAAACCGTCCGTAAACGCCTGTGGCGCGCCCAGGGTCGTTCTCCTCTGCCCCTCTGTCGGTCGGGTAGAAGCCTTTGGAGAACCCCAGAAAAGGCGTTTACACCTGACGCGGGGGTGTAGTGGACACCCGCACGAGTGCACTCGTGCCTCCCTTTTAACGGGGGGCCGTCCGTAAACGCTTGTGACACGCTGAAGGTCGTTCTACTCTGCCCCTCTGCCGGTCGGGTAGAAGCCTTTGGAGAACCCCAGAAAAGGCGTTTACACCTGACGCGGGGGTGTAGTGGACACCCGCACGAGTGCACTCGTGCCTCCCTTTTAACGGGGGGCCGTCCGTAAACGCTTGTGACACGCTGAAGGTCGTTCTCCTCTGCCCCTCTGCCGGTCGGGGAGAAGCCTTTGGAGAACCCCAGAAAAGGCGTTTACACCTGACGCGGGGGCGTAGTGGACACCCGCACGAGTGCACTCGTGCCTCCCTTTTAACGAGGGGCCGTCCGTAAACGCTTGTGACACGCTGAAGGTCGTTCTCCTCTGCCCCTCTGCCGGTCGGGTAGAAGCCTTTGGAGAACCCCAGAAAAGGCGTTTACACCTGACGCGGGGGTGTAGTGGACACCCGCACGAGTGCACTCGTGCCTCCCTTTTATCGAGGGGCCTTCCGTAAACGCTTGTGACACGCTGAAGGTCGTTCTCCTGTGCCCCTCTGCCGGTCGGGGAGAAGCCTTTGGAGAGCCACAGAAAAGGCGTTTACACCTGACGCGGGGGTGTAGTGGACACCCGCACGAGTGCACTCGTGCCTCCCTTTTAACGGGGGGCCGTCCGTAAACGCTTGTGACACGCTGAAGGTCGTTCTACTCTGCCCCTCTGCCGGTCGGGGAGAAGCCTTTGGAGAGCCACAGAAAAGGCGTTTACACCTGACGCGGGGGTGTAGTGGACACCCGCACGAGTGCACTCGTGCCTCCCTTTTAACGGGGGGCCGTCCGTAAACGCTTGTGACACGCTGAAGGTCGTTCTACTCTGCCCCTCTGCCGGTCGGGGAGAAGCCTTTGGAGAACCCCAGAAAAGGCGTTTACACCTGACGCGGGGGCGTAGTGGACACCCGCACGAGTGCACTCGTGCCTCCCTTTTATCGAGGGGCCTTCCGTAAACGCTTGTGACACGCTGAAGGTCGTTCTCCTCTGCCCCTCTGCCGGTCGGGGAGAAGCCTTTGGAGAACCCCAGAAAAGGCGTTTACACCTGACGCGGGGGGGTAGTGGACACCCGCACGAGTGCACTCGTGCCTCCCTTTTATCGAGGGGCCTTCCGTAAACGCTTGTGACACGCTGAAGGTCGTTCTCCTGTGCCCCTCTGCCGGTCGGGGAGAAGCCTTTGGAGAGCCACAGAAAAGGCGTTTACACCTGACGCGGGGGTGTAGTGGACACCCGCACGAGTGCACTCGTGCCTCCCTTTTAACGGGGGCCGTCCGTAAACGCTTGTGACACGCTGAAGGTCGTTCTACTCTGCCCCTCTGCCGGTCGGGGAGAAGCCTTTGGAGAGCCACAGAAAAGGCGTTTACACCTGACGCGGGGGTGTAGTGGACACCCGCACGAGTGCACTCGTGCCTCCCTTTTAACGGGGGGCCGTCCGTAAACGCTTGTGACACGCTGAAGGTCGTTCTCCTCTGCCCCTCTGCCGGTCGGGGAGAAGCCTTTGGAGAGCCACAGAAAAGGCGTTTACACCTGACGCGGGGGCGTAGTGGACACCCGCACGAGTGCACTCGTGCCTCCCTTTTATCGAGGGGCCGTCCGTAAACGCTTGTGACACGCTGAAGGTCGTTCTCCTCTGCCCCTCTGCCGGTCGGGGAGAAGCCTTTGGAGAACCCCAGAAAAGGCGTTTACACCTGACGCGGGGGCGTAGTGGACACCCGCACGAGTGCACTCGTGCCTCCCTTTTAACGAGGGGCCGTCCGTAAACGCTGAGATAAGCCATATCTGTCAAGGGGGAATGACGTCATGGACTGCCATAACCTTACTACCCGAATTTTGACCGTTTTCTGAGTTCTGTTGGGCTGTATATCGTGCGTGGGGTGTCTTTTTAATGTCTGCCAAGTTTCTGAGTCGAGACGGACTGGTATTGTCGTGCGCTGGTGCGAAAGTCAAGAATCCTAGCGATTTTAAAATGCGAAGTGGGCAGCCGAGTTGCACCTGACGCAGATTCGCCGCCAGGGGGCAGCATCGGACGACGACCTCGCGCAGGGAGTATCGCCATTGGGGGGGTCGGATTCTTTTGGAGACGGTAGTACACCAGTGGTACCGTACAGTAACTGTACCGTACAACGTGTGAAGGTTCTACGACTGGTCACACAATTTTTTTCACATACTGCAGTTTCGCCAAATCCAACTTTGCATAGACAATTTCGCACAATCTTTTTTACATAAATTCCTATTTAAACTTTCTTAGGATTCACACATTTTTCACACAAATTTTGTGTGAACCGATTTATAAGCGGTCCCTGGCCGATTGTTTGGAGAGGGCATTGTCGGCGGAATTTACTTTTCTAAAAAATTAGGGATTGCAGAGCTTCCGGCGTATTATATTCAGAAGACGACGCCGGTCCAAGTTATCTGCCTTCATTTTCTTGCAAATAAACTGGCAAACGGTATCGGACGGGTGTATCCAATCGCCAAGTCACTCATTTTTCCTTCAATTTGTAACCCCTTTTGTAGAAGAAAGTCACCTGAAGCGATAAATCGGTTGAGAGACGGGAGGATTCCGTCCAACCCGACCCTATTCTCCCAAGGTATGACAGATCATATTGTAGCTGACTATCTCTTGCGCACGTAGTAAAAATATCAAGGGGAAAAAGTGCGATCGGTCAATCTGAAATGCCCATTTAATGCCACATGCTGAAATTCATTAGATTCGTCATACGAGAAATATGAGGTGGGCTGAGCCGAGTCGTAGCGTAAACAGAATACGCTTTTATCTGAACAATCCTTAAATTTTTTAATAAAGTAATTATAAGATGCATTTCTCCGAAAAATTTTAGATCACACTGAATAAATATTGTAATTCAATGTGTGCTGATCTGAGAGTGAAAAAATACACCTTTTCCCGATCCTCTGTGAGAGGACATTTGGCATGCATACCTAAAACTGTTGACATACACCTATAGAACGTGCTTTTCTCTTTCAAAGTCTATATCGGAACACATTTCTTTCGCTTCAGATAATTATCAAAACAAACTTTTCCCGAGAGCTTGCACACTTTCAAAAACCAAACCATTAAACGACAAGATCTGTGAAACCTGACTCGGGCGGCTGTTTTTCTGACCATATGTGGATTGTTCACAGATTGCGTTTTGTTTTTAGAATCACCCACGAAATTTTCGTTTCTCATACCGAAGTTGGCACTTTTACCATACAAAGGTACAGTGGAAATGTGATTATATTTTTTTAGAGAGCAATGATCTGAATCACACACTATTTTGGTAATTTTTGGGTAAATACGTCCAAGGATGCCCTGTCAACCCACTAAGTTTGGAACCCTCACCCAACCCAAAAAATCGGCCTGTCTTCAGGTGCTGTCACCCCATTCTTAAAATTTAGAATTGGTTTATGAATTAAGCTACCGTTTTGAAATATAAGAGCGACAATCTCAATTTTCATAACTTCTGTTCTGAATGTAACTCGTTCTAAGCTTTTATAACCGTATTTCTAAAATTTTATAGCCGAAATCTTAAATTTGATTACCAGATCTTAAGTTTTAGAAGAATGTTATGAAAGTTGACTTTTAGAACGTGTTAATGAAAAGTTATACTTTTTTCGATATTAAATTTCATAACTTTTTTTAGAGTGTAGGACACGCGTGAAAACACTAGAATATTCCGAACGAGCAAATGTTAACGCTGTTCTTTTTCGTCCACAGGCTTATCTAAAGCCAACTCTGAGTCACTACCTCTACCCGGGCCAAAGAGGCCTCCGTTTTCTTGTCTGGGCCAATCAGAAAACAATGATCAGACCCCTGCGAAAAGTACAGACTGCGTCGAAGGTAAGACAGGTTGCCTACCCAGCGGGTCGGCGGGTCTTTGCTATTTTGACAAAATTCTACAATTTTCCCTTTTGCTTACAGGTGCCTCTAGTGCTATTGCTGCAAATGCAACCCCTGAAATATCTACATTAGGGAAATGCAATGTACGCCCTAGATTTGTTCCAAAGAAACCTCTGTTATGTCGCCTGGACGAATACAAAGCTGCGCCTGCAAGCAGTCTGGTCACAGACCACTTCGAAGGTAGGAAAGATTGCCTGTGTGGCACAGTGGGCCAAAATCCCGGACGTGTTTCCAGCTGAAGAGTCGCTAAATGGGACTCGAACGTGTGACCCCACTAATGGATTGGTCTCCGAACGAGGAATCCATTGGTATGGGATCACACGTTCGGTTCTAGTCCTGTTTAGCGACTAAGGAGCTCAAAACGCGTCTGAAGTTTTGGCCGCCTGCGTCGGTCTTCTGACCCACTGTGCGTGGCAGGTGGGCAGGCGAGCGATTTGTAGCTTGCCCGGCCCCTTCGTTTCCGCCTCCCCCTGCTATTTATCCTCTCTCTTATTCGCCCCCCTGGAGTGGGCTACATCTGGCTGCTTTTGCGCTCAGTGCGTCGGTCTTTCAGCCTGTATTAAGGCAAAATTTGTGACTAGGAACCTCTCCGGACATTCATCTCAACCGTTTTCACGCTTTTAAAAACAATGAAACGTACTTTCCTTTTTTTGCTCACAGGCACCTCAAGTTTTGCTCAGGGATATCCCAACAAGGAATCAAATCTAGGGGCAAGGCTTTTAAATAATACTCCCAAGAGGCCTCTGGACACTCGACTCGATGAATCAAACTGGACACTGCATCCCCGTACGAGAATGCGGACTGCGGACTATCCGAAATGTAAAAATGGTCGCTTTACTGACAACTGTTCCTTCGATTCACACTGAATGTTAAATTTAATGTTTTAATTCTCGTCTATAGGTTTTTCCAACACCAATGAGCTCCCTAAGTTTAATGCATCGCAGTTCTCCGAAAATTCCCGACTTTCGGTTTTGGCTTCAATAGCTACTTTAGCAAGATCAGACCATTGTGAGGAGGATTTTGCCGAGACAGGTGAGCTCTGAAGCATTGCTGATTCATCAATTCACAGCACCGGCAGTTGTAGGTTTACGCACCCGAGGCAATGGAGTGCTATGCCACCCGCAACTGGCTCACGTTTGAGCGAAAGACACCGTAACCAACCTAGCACAAAAGGTTTTTACAATTTTTCTTTTTTTGTAGGTTTGATTTCTCCTCGTCGAGATTCTGGTGAGCTTGACAATCCGTGTATTGAGCTAGTTGTGCAGATGTATGAAGGTTTTGCTGGTACAAGTAATCAGACGTCTTCATCGTTGTTCAGCGTACACTCTAAATGTTCTACGGTGAAATCTTGTTGGTATGCTACGAAGAAATTTTTTCTTCGTATGCTACAAACAACATTTCTGGTTTTTATTGTAATACGAATCAAGTTTCTTGATTTGTATTGTAATACGTATCAGGTCTGTTCCTATTCTTTTGCTCTATAATTTACGGTGAGATCTCATCGTAAGGAGGCGACTACAGCTTCAGTACAGTACGAAGCTGATATGAGTGTCTGAAAATATTGGTAGCATACAAACACAATGCAGAGTTCATACGTATGTTATGAATCATCACTTCTAGTCTTGGACTTAAACCAAAAAAAAAAAGGTATCAGTTTATCTTGTTATTCATGTTAACCAAAAGAAAGCGCTAGTTTCTAGTGTTAGATACTTAGTCAACGGCAGATGCTAACATAAGCAAGTAACAAGTTTTAGCAAAACTTGGACAAAGCCCCATTTTAATGACTTACACGGAACGATGTAGAATGAGACTCAAAACGATGGGCTACATGAAAATTCTGATGTGTCCATCTTTTGGCAACTTGGTTCCTAAGTCAAGTGTCAAAGGTTAGGGGCCGATGCAAACTTCTTTGGTGGCCGAAACAAACACTTTGTCATATGTTTAACTACCTCGCATTCGCTCAAAATCATCGGTACAGCCACTTTGATTCTAATCTTGCCATATTTTAATGGCGACATTGTAACCAAAGTGTATTTTTTTTTTAAGTCGCGACTCCCGAATTCTTTTTTCAAACTTTGTTTTGTTTGGTCCCTGTCTGCGCCTTGTCCCCTGCCTTCTCTCCCCCGTACCCCTTGATGCCCGACGCCTGTAGCGCTCCTGGTGGGCGTTAGTGTAACTACTAGTGCTGCTTGTTGTTGTATTTATCACTTGTGTACGACTTGAAGTAATAGTAGGGTTATACCGAAACCGTAATTTTTATCCTGGACATCCCAAACTCCGTATTTCGGCATAGTTTTGGGTCCTCTTTCGAATGAGGGGTGAAAAACGGCGATCCGGTAAGTTTTAAAAATACCTGAAATATCCAGCAAAATACGGTCGGCGACAGGGGTTAGGGGCTCGGGGACAGCAGACGACAGTGGCGCCATCTCTCGGGAGTGTCAACAACCCTCTCGGGAGTGTCAACATGACCTACCCCAAACATTCCCTCTATTTGACAACACGAGGCGGCAAACCATGGAGCTCAATCAGTGTAGATCAGCAAAAGACGTGTACAAATTTTTCTCTCAAGATGAGAAGGAAGTCATTGAAGCCCTACAAAGAGAGGGTCTCCTTCAACCCCTGCGATTATGCATGAAGAAAACATGCAGAACTAAGCAGATACTGCATCGTAATAAGGATTACAAAGGCCACTATGCAGGCTATTGCAAAAAGTGTCGGAAGTTCACCTCCCTCACTGATGGGACTTTCTTTGAAGGAACGAAACTTAGCTTTGAAGACATCTCTATGAGCTTATGGTTTTGGGTCTGCCACGTATCTTCAAATGATACTGCTAATGTCACTCAAATTACTCGAGAAGGTGTGGTGTAATACCACCGTTACTTTAGGTACTCAAGATTAATGAATCACCCTTCTATCTGCCATAATTTGAATGTTTTAATTATTTATTTACAGAGATATAGCTTCCTGGAAGATTCTTTCTATGCCAAGACTACAGCTTGGGGGGGAGGGGTGTCTGGTACAGATTGATGAATCTGTAATAACAAAAAGAAAATATAATAGGGGAAGGGGAGTAAGAAAGACAATCAAAGAAAAATGGGTTTTAGGAATTTAAGATGTCAATACTAAGATAGGGGTGGTTTTGTACGTGGTTAAAAGAGACAAAGCAACTTTGATTCCACTAATCAGAGAATATGTGGTAGAGGGCTCAGAAATCTGGACAGACGGATGGGCTGCTTATAAGGGTTTAGATAGGTGGTACACCCACAAGACAGTAAACCACTCAAAAGAATTTAAAAGCCCTGATGGCACCTGCACAAATGGCGTTGAGGGTTACTGGTCCCGCTTAAAGCAATTCTGAAGACACACAAATGTTCTGCGAAGCAAACTGCTTGCAGAACATATTGACGAATTTATGTATCGTCAACATTTCTGGGGAAGCCCTCACTTTCGCTTCCAAACCTTCCTGGAACACTTGAAGGAGCGGTATCCAAGTACTTAAATGAATTTTGGGTTTAGGTTAGATAGAAGGGTGATTTTTTGGTGTTCTGTGAAAGGTTACCTGTAAATAAAGTTATTGATGTTGTACCTGTCTACAGTAGAACATATCTTTCTTGTCCTGGTCTGGGTTTCCCATTGAGGTCTGCAAAGCAGCGAAGGTGGCAATCATAAGCCCAATACTTGCTCCGCCTTTCATGTCCATGAGTTTTATCATTCCAATATGTAAACAGCTGCTTTAATTTAATAATTTTATGTTCATCCCTGTTGAGGGCTCTCAGAAATTCAATGGTTTGATACATATCACTCCCATTTTGATAGCAGAAAGATGCAATGTATAGCCTGCATTTGTAACTAAAGCTAGGGTCCCAAAATGCTCTTCTATAAGTGTTTTTCATCGGGCCCCAGCTGTCCACAGGACCTAATGAATCCAAAACTCCCATCCACTTTTGATACACAAGGGACGTCATGACGAACTACTGATGTGGACGAGTTGGTTGTTGACACTCCCGAGAGGGTTGTTGACACTCCCGAGAGATGGCGCCACTGTCGTCTGCTGTCCCCGAGCCCCTAACCCCTGTCGCCGACCGTATTTTGCTGGATATTTCAGGTATTTTTAAAACTTACCGGATCGCCGTTTTTCACCCCTCATTCGAAAGAGGACCCAAAACTATGCCGAAATACGGAGTTTGGGATGTCCAGGTTAAAAACTACGATCTCGGTATAACCCTACTATTACCCGACTGGAATCGGTTTTATCAACGTAAAGCTTCTAATTGTGTGAACCTTGATGATCACTAGCTACTAATCAAGTCATTCTTTCCAGTAAATCCATGTGGACTTTTGTTTAGGATTTAATTTGAAGAAAGTTCCATCGTTTGGTTTGGCTCTGCTGACACCGTGGTTCCATCGTTGCTGAGCGCCGTTCTCACTGACATAGTTTTTTCTAGAAAAGATCTTTAAATTATTTAAATCTTAAATCTTTAAATTTAAATCTTTAAATCGCCATGGTCAACAAGCGGCAGGACTCGAATCAAAGTGGCGGAAACAACAATCTTCCATGCATGCAAGATGCTGGAACTTATGACAAAGTGTTTATTTTGGCCATCAAATGTGAATGCCGTTGGGCCCCTCCTAACCTAAACACAATGGTTGGATCGATGGCTGGTTGGAAGAAGAAGATAAACAACATAGGAATTACAAATAACCTTATCACTGTTGGCCCCATTCCATGTAAGTAACTAGAGTTTTGTGTTTTATTGTTAACCAAGCTTCAGTGGGAGCAAAGGTCTTCAAAAATAACGTAAATCTGTGCAGAATGTCACCTCCGTAGAAATGTATGCCAAGATGTGATCTGGGTACTTATTGAACATGGTTTGCATGGATGAAAGAGTAAAGAGAAAATGATTTGTGTCATGTATTATATTTTGATGAGTAAATCTAAAAAGGGTAAGCAAATTTTTATGAATGAAAAATTATCATGGTTCACGAATGGCTTCCATTTCTACGGGGAGCAAGCAGATTCATAATTGGGATTCGTAAAGTACAGTTTGCATTTCTTTACGGAGAAGGTTCACCGTAACATATGAGACCCTTCATTCGTATTATGTTTGCGCAGCAAGTACCGTAAGATACCATAATGTTTATTCGTATTACGAATAGATTCCACCGTAGAACATTTAGTGTGTAGCAACAACCTCAAAAGATAAACAACATTAACGCATTTAATTGAATGGTTCAGATTAAAAGCACACTGCAAAGGACAATTTTGTTTTACAATTTTCTTTTTTTTTGTAGGTTTGATTTCTCCTCGTCGAGATTCTGGTGAGCTTGACAATCCGTGTATTGAGCCAGTTGTGCAGATGTATAAAGGTTTTGCTGGTACAAGTAATCATACGTCTTCATTGTTGTTCAGCGTAGCAACAACCTCAAAAGGTAAACAACATTAAAGCATTTCATTGAATGGTTCAGATTAAAAGCACACTGCAAAGGGCAATTTTTTTAACAATTTTTTACGCTTTTAGGTTTTGATCCTGCAATGAATAATCTACCAAGCGCTCCTTTTGCTTAGTCGTCTGATGAGGAGGGAGACATCGAAGGTAATCTACCAATATTTTTAACGGAAAGGCACATTTATGGGTAGGGTTGCGGTAAATTGAACTGCTAGACTGACGAGGGTGCAGGCAGGCCACCGTTCTTACATCGGTGTGTTTCAGAACGAGTCCGCCTTTCTGGCAGGCGTTACTGTGCTCAAAATAGCCACGACTTCGGCCTGTGCACTTTTGGCTTCGAACCCTCCTCCACAAAATTTTACAAAATACAGAATTTTAATTTTTAAAAATATTGATAGAAATGATAATGGCGTTTTACGCATTTAATGTTATCGCGTTAATTGAGGCATTGTGCCTTTTTATTGGTTTTAATTTGTTTGTTATAATTATTGATTTCAGAAACGTCTGAGTCTTCAGATGACTCGGAAGACGATGACCTTTAAGAGGAAATGCAGAATGATGCTGAGGTAATCCACGTGACGCCGCAGTGGCAGGATGACGCGCAGGGTTCGCCTGCACCCGATTTTCCCGTATTTCCCCACGACGACATTCCTCTGCTCCCAGACTCCTTCGAAGTTTGCAAGTACTTTGTGACCGACGAACTTCTGGAGGTTTTGGTGCGTGCTACCAATCATTATGGAGACCAGTGCATGCGTGACGAGAACGTGTCTGAACACGCCCGCATCACGAAGTGGACTGAGTTGAAAGTCTTTCTGGGAGTCACTATCCTCATGGGGCTCGTTCCTCTACCCCAGCTTGACCTATACTGGAGCCGAAATAAATCTGACATCTATGCTGTGCCCCTCATCAAAGCATCGATGACGAGGGACCGCTACCAGCTCATCCTCAGATGCATCCATTTTGTTGATTTTGTTGAAGCGCCACCACCCAACATCCGCCTGGCCAAGATCTCTACATTGGTTTCTCATGTTAACGACAAGTTCCAAAGTGCCGTTAAATTGGGACGGACCTGCGTCATTGACGAAACCAATGTGGGGTTCAGGGGACGTGTGCCTTTTAGGCAGTACTTGCCAAACAAAAGCCACAAGTTCGGGATCAAGGATCAAGCTCTACAAACTGTGCTACGCGTCCGCCTACAACCACAGATTCATGGTGTACACAGGGAAAGGGATGTTGATGGACACGCAGGTGCTGCACAGCCACGCGGTGGTCCGTGACTTGATGGCAGACTACGTCAACGCGGGGCGCACCTTGTTCGCCGACAGCTTTTACTGCGGTGTGCCCCTCGCCGAGGAGCTCCTGTCACAAAACACCTACTTATGCGGCACTCTCATGCCGCGAAGAAAAGGTCTACCAGAGGAGCTCATGAGCCAGGTCCTGTCGAAGGGGCAAGTTGCCACTATGTGCAGCACCAGTGGAGTCGCCGTTCTTCGGTGGCGAGACAAGCGCATCGTCACAGTCATGTCCACTGTACCGCAGCACTTCACAGAGCAACAAGTCCCAACGGGCAAGCTCTCAAGGAAAAACCAAGAGCCAGTGACGAAGCCCCTTGCAGTTGGATTACAGTGTCGCGAAGAAGGGCGTGGACGTGGTGGACCAACTGCTCTCTTACTACATGCCTGCAAGGAGGGGGGTCAAGTGGTACCGGAAACTAGCGCTTTACCTCCTGGGCGGCGTTCCCGTAGTGAACGCACACTTAATCACCAACAGGCAATCAATATCTCAAGCAAAACTGATTGTGCACACTGAGGCTATTGCACGAGGACTGATGGCAGAAGGGCGTTCTGTCCCGATTCCTCCGGCCCCAACCTCAGGAAGACATCAATTGGAGACCAGGGTAGGGACCCTGCGGAAGAACGGTCGGCGCTGTAGCCTATGCTACAAAGAAAACAGAAGGGAAACAACACTCACCAATGCCAAAAATAGTACGTTGAAAGTTGTAACGTACTGTGGAAAGTGCCCTGGTTCCCCCTCACTATGCCTTCCATGCTTTAATAATTCACACAAATAAGTAAATTGGTTATTGATTGTGTACCAATAAAATAAATATTCCTTTGTAACTGTGTAAGAATCATTACAATAACATTCATGAAATTTTTTTTTTTTACAATGTCTCGAAGTATTGTACTCATTTTCTAAATAAACTTGGCCAAGTCAAATACAGGTAAAAATATCCTGAACGTTGCCAATTTTCTTTAAATCACACCAGGAATATCCAAAATTTTGGGGGTCCACATGTGGGGGTCTGCAATGGCCCAGATATGGCGGGACAACCAGATGGAGCCCGTGGGTCCACGGACACGGTCTGCAGGGCGAACACCGTGTTGGTCTGGACCGTACCAACCGTTTAAGCCCACTAGAAGCGAGATCGAACCAGAAATGGCCGAGATACGATGGGTCCATGGCATAGGGCCCGTGGGTCCACGGACTCGGTCTCCATGGCGTGGATCATGTTGGTCTTGGCCGTACGAATCGTTTGAGCCCACTGGGAGCGAGATCGGACCAGAAATGGCCGAGATACTTCATTGTGGCGACGGGTCCACATGAGTGGACCCGCCCTTAAATTTTGGAAAATGGGCCTCGCCTCGGTGGAACGGCACCTCGAAAACCCCGTCGCAGTCAACGTGTTAAACAGGGGGGGCGGTTGGAACTCGGAAAATCGCTTCTTAGACGATCAGTGTAAGTGCCTCTGCTTAAATTTAGTCATAATTGAATTTTTAAATAGCCCCATTTTAACCGTCTTTTTGTCCTTATTTTGATACTTTTTTTTCAAGGGGGTGGTTTACCCCTCGCCATTCGGAGAATCTCTGAAAAATAATTAAAATTGAGTAACCTCCTTCCACTTGAAGGATCAATTACCGCCATGTGCGTCAACAGCATTATCGCAGCAAAATAAATATCCCCCGGCAACGCGGGCAGGGTATGAGCGGAGCACCAAGGCGCAGAGACGGCTTCCCAGCACCGCCGGCGGGGTATAAAAGGAGTGCTGAGGCGCAGACACGGTTAGACGCCCCCTCGTCTTCAAGCCGAACATCGCCATGCCTCAGTTCCTGTTCATCGCTCTGGCGCTCTGCAGCGTGGTGAGTATCATGTAAAAGGAAGTTTCGAAAGCATACATGAGTTGGCCAAAGTTCTGGATGCGTTTTGAGCTGCAGTCGCTAACTTGAAAACCTGTTCATTGAAGGGGTCACACGATTGATTCGGGTCTTAATTTAGAGACTCTGGATCTCAATACGTGGACGTGATTGTGACTGCCTCTACGGCTTTTTGACCCACTGCGCCATGTACCAGGTGTTTCAAAAGCCCCATTTGATTTTTAAGCTACGCATTCCGCTGGACGCTATGCGGGTGTGCTTGACTATGCGCTGTTCGGCGGGTGCCGGGCCCCGGGCCGCTCATGGGTTGCCACTCGTCCGCAGTGCAGCTGGGTGATGTCCCCCTTCCCCTCACCGCTCCAGTTCCGTTCGGCTGGCCCGATGACCCGTCGCAGGTGGCGCCGGCGTCATCCATTGGCCGTCAGTCAAACCACCTCGGGAGACGTCGCTAGCTTCGCAAACATTCACCGGTTCAGTAGTCTGGGGGCGCACAGTGGGACGAAACCCGAAAAAAGTGCCGATAATTCTAGGATGCTCCGATCGTCTCCAAAATCGCTACCCGGGAGGGTTTGGGGATGAGAAACACGTTTCCGTCAAAATTAAAAGCCGAAAACGAACGCCAGGGGCAGATCCAGCATTCCAGGAGGGGGTGAACCCTTCGGAGCGCACGGAATGATCCCAAAATCGCTACCCCGGGGTTTTTGGGGATGAGAAACACATTTCCGTCAAATTTTAAAGCCGAAAACGAACGGCAGGGGCGGATCCAGCAATCAAGGAAAGGGTTAAACTTCTGGAGTGCACCGGCCGTTGTAAATCTCCCGCTGCTCTTGGTTTCCGGAGCAAAATGAACCCATAAACGAACGCCTGGTAGTGCAGCGGGGTGGAAATAGAAAGTTTAAGTCGACCGAGTGATATTTTCTCAATTATTATTGAGAAAAGTTTGGTTACGAGTCAAACAGTAGTCACTTTTGAAGGCGATTTTCTCAAAACGCGCCACGTTGCGCCACGTTCGGCGGTATGGACCTGACAGCTGAGAAGCTGCTCTATAACGGCCATGTCTCAGACCGGTTCGCAAATGTTCGCAACTCGACTTATCGCATCGTAAAAGTCGTCCGAACGCCGATTTTGATGTTCTTTTAACAGCGTTCAACTTTTGACCGGGTGATCCAAGAGTAAATGTGAGGCATGTACGACATAGTCCAGTTCGTCAGCTTTCCAAAAACATATAACATGTTGTACTTATCTCGTGAGAGACGACCACCAGAGCGGAAACTATGCACCTACTGCAATGTATGCGCTAAAAGTACAAAAAGAGTCAAGTTTGGCGCTTCACAGGGGCTCGTGCGTGTGATATATTGTCAAATAAATTAGTGTGTCGCATAGCCCAGACCTTCCTTTAGAACATCCAATAGTTTGTAGGACTCGGCCGCTCAATTTTGAAAATTCCAGTTCTCGGCACTTTTTTCGGGTTTCGTCCCACTGTGGGGCGGGGGCGTGCCGCTCAAGCCGGCGTGCGTTTGACTGACCGGTGAATGTTTGCAAAGAAAGCGACATCTCCCGAGGTGGTGTGACTGACGGCCGATGGATGACGCCGGCGCCACCTGTGACGGGTGACTGGGCCAGCCGAACGCAATTGGAGCGAAGAGGGGAAGTGGACGTCACCAAGCTTCACTGCGGATGAGTGGCAACCCATGAACGGCCCGGCGCCCGCCGAACACTGCATAGTCAAGCCCGCCCGCACGGCGTCGAGCGGGTTGCATAACTTCGATATCGCACGCGGCTTTTGAAACACGGTACTCCAGGGTTTTAAACGAGCTTTCTTTCCAGGCTTCGGCCAACCCTATCGATGGTCAGGTGTCCCTTAGCATAATAAGCGGGGACGACACTGCCGCCATCGAAGCCAATAACGCCGCCGAACTCGCTTTCGAAGCTGCCCAGAATGCCGTCCACGCCACCAACGCCGCCATCAACGACGCCAACATCGCCGCCCAGCTCGCCGTCGGTCTCCCTTCTCTCACTCACCTCCTCGGCTACAGCGTTGATGCTCTGAACGCTGGACATCAGGTAAGAGAAGACAAGAATTGGCCATTTGGCCAGCTAACCATATGGCTCCTTGGCTATTGCCTACACTGAAGCGATTTGTCATTGGCTCGAGCATCCTGTCCCTGCCTTCGTGGTAATGTGACATTTCGTGTACAACTATTCATCTGAGTAGCCGTTCATAGTAAAAACAAACAAAAATGTTTGTAAACTTTATTTATACTTTTTACCCTCCGAATCGATAATTCAGATAGTTGCTTTGAATTTTTAAACAGCAGGAAAAGTGAAATTTGTGATAACCGTAGTGTTAATTTTCAGACAGTCTGCTTCAAAACTTCAGCCTGAATTCTTCACTATAAAATCCACTGTGTTCTTAGTACACATCTATAGGAGTGTTTTGACAAGTACGCAACATCCCCGCGAACTCGAATTGAATAAAGATTTATTTGGCCCAAATTTAAAGCTTATTAAAAGTTTATTAAAATGGCTGTATATATGTCCATTTTATTCATTCTTATTAAACAAATATGGGTTTATATTTGGTTCTTATTTAAGATAAATATGATCCATGTATAGGCGTGGATTTTCCTTATAAAATCTTAATATATTATTTCCGAGTGCTCGTTCCTCTTCAACTGCATGTTAATTAAGGTTGAATATCGTGAAGATGGGCCTATATACAAACTTAATATGTATTGAATAAGTACTGAATAAAATCCTTAATTTGTTTAATAAGAATGAATAAAATGGACTCATATACAGCCATTTTAATAAACTTTTAATAAACTGTAAATTAAGATCAAATAAAATCTTTATTTAATTCGAGTTCGCGGGATCTTTAGGTGTTTACTCCGGCAAGTACACATTTAAAGAAGTGTACTTGTGAAAGCACGGTCTCATCTCATTGAGTGAATATAGGCGGTAAAAAAACACTCCTATACATTTGTACTAAGTACTAAGTGGATTTTGTGGTGTACTGAAACCTCACACCCAGAAAAAGGAATTCTTGTGGCAATCCCGAATTTTCTATTGAAATATTTTGATAATAATTAACTCGATTTTATCCAATTTTTCTCACCCGAAGTATTTTTCAGATCGATTATGAGAACGTGTTATTCTCAGTTTTCGGTCTGAACTGTATGTTGAACTCAAAAAGTGATCATTGTCGTAGAAGGGGACGACCATCGAACGTTCAGTTTTGAGCTCGATTGCAAGCTGGCAAGCAGCGCCGTTGGTGTACATACCATACAGCAACGCCTGCTCGAGCGCTCGGCTTTAAGAAACTGAGTGGAGGATCCAACGCGGAACCTATGAGCAGGATGAAGCCCTGTCCCACCATATGCCGTGGTGTATCCACTGGTGTAAATTTCATCAGGATTTCAATCAGGAATGGTCAATCCGGATATTTCTGATGTTAAAATCCTGATCTAAATTCGCGGTTTTCTGATTGGAAAATCCAGATATATTTTCGCGCACCTCTGATTGGCGATTTCTGATTGGTGCTTTTTCTGATTGACTGGTTCTGATTGTGTTTTTTCAGAGTGGATAGTTCTGATTGGTCAGACAAATTTTAACATCGGTGACATGGCCAAGCCGAGGCACATACAAAATCGGTGAAAACTTCTCTGGGGGGTAAAAACTGAGTCCGATCCAAATCTTAAGTCAGATTTTTGATAGCTCGTGATCAGGCCCCTACATGCCAGTAAATATGAACCGATGTCTTTGAAATTAAAATGGCCCTAGTCAATTTTGCTGAACATGCCATATACCAAATTTGAAGCCGAAATAATGAAAACTTTCCATTTTATAGGCCTCTGTATTATGCCCACATCAGGATTTCCTGATGTTCCTTTCTGATTCCTGAATGGCAATCAGAAATCAGAAAACCAATCAGAGATTTCCCGAGTGGGAATCAGAACTCAAAATAATTCTGATTGACTTTCAGAAATCAGAAAACCAATCAGAAAAGTTCTGATTGGCTATCAGAAATCAGATATCAGGAAATCAGAAGTCAGGAATTTTCTGATAGTCGGTAGTAAATCAGGATTTTTCTGAATGACAATCAAAAATCAGGAAATAAATCAGGATATTTCTGATTGGCATTCAGAAATCAGAAAATCAATCAGAAAGTTCTGATAAAATTTACACCAGTGTCGATACCGGTCCCTTCTCTCAATTCGTTGGACTGGGGTTCAAAACGAGTCCGATTAGACGTATTTTGTTTGACTCTCTGGCTCCCAGCCTAGCTTCTTATCCCAGCGCTGCAATCATTTTGTTTCGATCCAAGCTCTAAGTGACCATCCCCCAATCTACCGCAAAGCTCAGAAGCAGCGCCTTAGTAGCGCCGTGGTCACGTGCGACTGAATCTTGGTTCGGTTTTTGCCTGATTTTTTTTCTTTTTCGTTTTTTCTCGTTACGCTCAGTTCAAAGTATAAAGCAAAAAAAATCCAAAAACAACAACCTGCCCCATGGCTATCCATCTAAAGTCCCCAGCAGGCGAATAGTCTGGATGCCCTAAGAAAACAGGTGACTTATCGGCTAATGAAGCAAATCCGGATTAGTACATTATAAGGCAGACACTTTACCACTGTGCCATTAGGCTGTTGCAAAGCGAGCAGGGTGGACCCGAGAGTGCAGATGTCAAGGGATACAACTAGAAACCGCCTTAGACATCATAAAACAAATAAGCCAACCATCTGATTGGCCCTTTAACCGCCTACTATACATGCTCTATAGCTTCAAGAATGTGTTCTTGGCGCACGAAAACCTACTTTTGTCACGCATTGATGAAGTAAACAATGAATACGCGCCCCCCCCCCCTTCCCCCCGCCTACTATACATGCTCTATAGCTTCAAGAATGTATTCTTGGCACACGAAAACCTACTTTTGTCACGCATTGATGAAGTAAACAATGAAAACACGTCCCCCCCCCTCCCCCGCCAGTTGGAAATATTCTCGCCAGGTCAGTCAGTGGTTTGGTGCAGTGTGCTTGAGACTGGCAAGATAAATGATTTTTTAAATACAACTACTCTCAAGGTCAGTCAGTGGTTTGGTGCAGTGTGCTTGAGACCAGCAAGAGAAATGATTTTTTAAATACAACTACACTGTCCGTAACGATTATTCGAAAACAACAAAACTGTCAACAATATGGTCGTTTTCCTACAACATCTTTGTTTAAAACTGAAACGATGGAAAAGTTGTCTTCAAACAAGCGAGTTCTTTAAGAATGACCCAACTGTCATTTATCAACAACATTCTCTGTTCGTAAACGACTGCTGTCGTTGAAAAAACAACTGTTGTCAGAAAAAAAATTAGCAATTGATTAGTTGTTGGCTGAGCGATTAGCGAAGCCAGTTACTTCACTGGGGTTGAATAGTTTTGTCTGTCTGTCTGTCTGTCGGTCTGTCTGTTTGTCTGTGTGTCCGCACTACTTCTCCCAAACGGCTCGGCCGATCTGGCTGAGATTTTGCAGAGTTATTAGGTATGTCCTTGGCTCGCCACACGCAGCTTTCTATCTCATTCCATTCAGTCGTACTAACGAAAAAACACTTAAAAAACGGCAGAAAAAGTGCAACTTTTCAGTGACTTTATATTTTAGAGACATTTTTACATGGTTTCTTATGGTTTTGAAGTTCCTGATGACGAAAATGAAATCAATTCCGACCCCTGACCAAACTTTTAACTGCGCATTGGCTACCTCGGCCCGAATTTACTAACGTAATCAACTTCGACCCTTCATCTTGAAAAAAGGGGGTCGACCGACTAATAATTTTTATTGCAGATTTCGATAGGTCTCGGCAAGACCTTTTCAAAGAGGGGTCGGAAGGGGGGTCTAGGAGCCCGACTTCATTAGTTGGCCGAATCAGGATCTTGAAAAACGGGGATCGATCGACTAAAAAATGTTATTGCGGATTTCGACAGGTCTCGGCAAGACCTTTTCAAAAAGGGGTCGGAAGGGGGGTCTAGGAGCCCGACTTCATCAGTTTGCAGGATCAGGACCTTGAAAAAAGGGGATCGACCGACTAAAAAATTTTATTGCAGATTTCACGTGGTGCATTACTCAATGCCTCAAAAATTCTTGAGACAGCTTGCCGGAGGCAAGCAGGGAAGCGCCGCAGGCCAAGGTAGGTGTAACGCCAGGCGTGGATTGTCGTAACTGGCGCAGCATCGCGAAGCCTGTTACAAGACACGGTCTGGCGTAAACCTACCTTGTTAATTAACAACATAATTTCCGACAGTGTATTGTGATTCTACTTGCTTCTTTTATCAGAATATCATTTTTAGTTGTTTACCTATTCAATCTAGAAAGAGAAATAATTTACTAAAGTCTTTATAAAACCAGAAAATATTGGCAAAATAGATCTTAAGTTGAGTCTTTAGTCTTAAATTGACTCAGGTCATAAATAATATTCCAATACTGTAAGGTTTTCTCAGTACACATTGAGATGAATATAAGGTTAAGTGAGTGAAGTGCATATTGTATTTGACATTGACATTGGATTAATTGAGGCGATTTAGGTTTTGAGTGAGTGATGACTGCGATGAGTGATTAGGTCATAGGAATTTACGACACGATTCATTGAACTTTATTAAAAGTTGTCTGTGACAACTAAGAATGGGTCTTCGTTTAAGCCTGCTTTGTTTTCGATTCACTCAGATTACAAGAAACTTATGTTAGCATTCCAAGCAACAAGCGGTCTTGATATATCAGACGATTCCCTAGATTTAGCACAATTTGTGTCCGTAAAATGGTTCTCATCGGCATGCCATAAACTGAGTCAATTGAAATGAACTATGGTAATACATTCCAATAAATATTGTTTAGTTCTCTACTTTAAGATAACAGTGATAAAAGGCTGCTGTTAGTTAAAAAATTATGGATTTTGAAAGAAGAGATGTCGAAAAGTGACTCATGCCAATCAAAAGATTCAGTGCTGGAAGTTTATCACTACTTGACGTACTTGACGTTACTTGACGTACTTGACATACTTGACGCCCAAACTAAACGGCGCGTACCTCTTGTTATTTTAAATCAACAAGAGCCTGCACATCTTTTGTCTCATAGACTTTGCAATTATTTAAAGCACATCCGATGGTGATACCATTTAGTGTCCGCCAGGTGGTACCAATTGCCTAATGAAAGAACAATTTTCGTAGAGAGTCAACAACCCCAGAGACGATCGCGCCGGGCTTGCTCTCGGCGATGGCGGCTCCAACGTGGATGGCGCAAAGACCGTT
Source organism: Stenchaetothrips biformis (assembly GCA_030522485.1). Lineage (NCBI taxonomy): Eukaryota > Metazoa > Arthropoda > Insecta > Thysanoptera > Thripidae > Stenchaetothrips > Stenchaetothrips biformis. The sequence goes on from CM060101.1 coordinate 2,291,753, forward strand.
GGCGATGCCAGCGTTGTCAACGTCGTCGAAGTAGGAAACGGCACGGCCGGCGCTGGTCTGCAGAAGTGCCTCAACGACACCAATCTGGGCTCCAACGGCTTCTTCTCTGATGGTCTCATCGCCGGCCTCATCGTCGACCGTATCAACTCTGCCGCCCGACAGGCCGCCAACCTCGCGGCCTGCGTCACTAGCAACGCTGGCCCTGATGTTGACGCCAGTGCCGCTAGCAATGTCCCCAACCGGGGCCGTCTCGCCGATGGCACAGTATGTAGAAATTAGTGCACTACCCATTAACAGCATTGTGACAAAAAGTAACGGAGGAATCTTTTACCAGCTTATGCTAATTGTCAGTACCCAAAACGCAACATTTTCTGCAGCCCTCTTGACAATCGTCTCCGTAGAACTTACAGTCTTCTCCGTGCACCTATGGTCATCAACGGCCATACGGAGGAGACTGTAAGTTGCGCGGAGAATATGGCCAAGAGGCTACGGAAAATATTGGGTTTTAGGTACGTATGGAGAATCATGGCGACTTTTTCGAAGTTTTTGCCGACGTGTGCTAAACGTAAGAGGGACACTTAACAGCGTACATTAAAGTGGAGATCGTATGGACGCCCGTGACAGCCGCCTCACTCTCTCAGTTCCCAATGTGTTCAGTTACACGCTGGTCAGGAAAAAGGAACCGTCACATGCCTAAATATATAATCGTCAACGGTAAACTTACGTTGTCCGGGTGAAGTCGGAGGTCACTTGAAAGTAGAAGGCAGAGGCATTAACAAAACGTTCAGAGTGTTGCTTTACTGTGAATAAGCCAAGAGGTAGCAGCGCTCCTAACATGTATTGACGCCATGTGCGACCCCTCTTACGTCAGGACACTTTTCAAGTTACTTTCCGAGACATGCAAAGAAATCGGGTAAAACTTGATTGCAAAATCAAGTTTAAAGGTAATTTTCGAGTAAAAATTGAACAAGGTCTCACTTGCGATCAATTACCTTCTATGAAACGCACCGCAAAAACAAGAGAAAAATTGGGTTTTGGCTACAAACGCTTCAACACAAGTGTCAACTCATTTTTTAAAAGCGCTAATTTTCAAAGGTTTTTGAGCCTTCCAGACTTTACTTGGCCTAAACACTTCCTCAATTAGAACAACAAAACAGCAGTGCATAATGAGACTTAGTATTTTGGTACTTGGCAAAGTAAACTCATGATGAAAGGCAGTGTCACATGTGGCCCTTTAGCATATGAAGGGCGTTGCCCCCCACTGGAATAAGCACTCTTAATTTCAGCGCTTTAAGTTTTGGCGAGCGATGGTAAGATTTTTCTGTGTTTGGCGCACCGAAAAGTGACTCGTCGTGAGTGTGTCATTCTCTCAAGTTTTAGTCAGACCTGAAAGCCTCGCCAAAATTTGGTCAGACAAAAATGCTTCGCCATAAAATGGTAAAACTTTTCTGTCTGAACGAGGAACAGGCCGCATGGCCCGTTTTGAATGTGTAGAAAGGTCTCACCATTTTGTGGCGAGACCTTTGTTTCTTACCAAATTTGGGCAAAACTTTTTGGTCTGGCAAAAACTTGGCTGTCTCGCCTCTGAAGTGGCAAAAAGTCTGACCTTATTGGATTTGTAGTGAATTTTTTAATTAAATAATGAGCGTTGTTTGTTAAGTGTCAGTGTTTCGGAGAATGTCAAGTTTTCATATCCATGGCAAAGTCTTAAATACGGTGCTTTTGCATTTGCAAACAAAACAAAATAAAGAAAAAAAAATGGATTTAGGAAGCGGAAGAAAAAGTGGAGTTGAAACCGTGCACTTTTGCACGGCTCAAACTTGCAGGCGGGAGACCGTTTAAGTGAATGCCTTTAAAAAATAGATGGCAGAGGATGGAAATTGTCTCATCACTTTTGATTTTTGACCAAGTTTTCGCTCATGTTTACTTGATAGAACTATATGGGGTCACGGAATCAACTTAAGATAACCCCTTCTTTCGCTTTCTGGACAAATGGTTACTAAATGGGTTCTTAGATGGTTTTACAACAATTTAGAATGTTTGAAATAGCTCTGGAGTGCCAACACAGTGAAATATGAAAAATGTAAGCAAACTTATGTTAGCATACCAAGCAACAAGCGGTCTTGATATCAGACGATTCCCTAGATTTAGCACGATTTGTCTCCGTAAAATGGTTCTTATTGGCATGCCTTAAACTAAAAAAATTGAAATTACCTATGGTACTACATTCCAATAAATATTGTTTAGTTCTCTACTTTAAGATAACAGTGATAAAAGGCTGCTGTTAGTAATAAAATTATGAATTCTAAGAGAAGAGCTATCGAAAAGTGACTCAAGGCAATCAAGCGATTCAATGCTGGAAGTTAAACGTTACTAGACTTAAGGGTTCGCATTGGTGTGTCATCAGGCTATTGGTGATGACAAAGGGGTCATCATAGAAGAATATCGAAACTAACGAGTAGGGCCTGTAGTTTTAAAGATACCGTTTACATAAATGACTTTCATTTTAGTGGCAAAAATACATTTCTATCTAGGGATATGGAATTGGGAACCAAAGTTTCTTCGTTGAGATGCATGTTGCGCCCTGCAGATTTCAGTGTGCTCACCCCTTAAATAACTTCCAAATTTTCCCCTGTCCAAAATTTCAAAATTACATTTTACAATCATTTCTGCAGTTTTTGGGTTGCTGATGACAAAAATCACTTTTACTTTGACTAAAGACTTACATTTTCGTCTCAAATTAGGAAATTCGGGACTAAAATGTCCAAGTCGAGCTGCACATTGTTACCGGAAGTTTTGGTGTGCTGCCCACAAAAATGGCCTCCAAACTTTCTGCAGCCCCACACTTTACACAATATTAATGAATTCGGGACCAACATGTTTAAAATGAGTTTGGCACAGAAGTACAAGGGTCCAGTGAGGCTCTTCCCTTCTCGCATCGCTCGCCGACTACGCGCCCAAACTAAACGGCGCGTACCTCTTGTTATTTTAAATCAACAAGAGCCTGCACATCTTTTGTCTCATAGACTTTGCAATTATTTAAAGCACATCCGATGGTGATACCATTTAGTGTCCGCCAGGTGGTACCAATTGCCTAATGAAAGAACAATTTTCGTAGAGAGTCAACAACCCCAGAGACGATCGCGCCGGGCTTGCTCTCGGCGATGGCGGCTCCAACGTGGATGGCGCAAAGACCGTTGGCGATGCCAGCGTTGTCAACGTCGTCGAAGTAGGAAACGGCACGGCCGGCGCTGGTCTGCAGAAGTGCCTCAACGACACCAATCTGGGCTCCAACGGCTTCTTCTCTGATGGTCTCATCGCCGGCCTCATCGTCGACCGTATCAACTCTGCCGCCCGACAGGCCGCCGATCTCGCACGAGCGTGAATTTAGCCTAAGAGTTTCGATGTAGCTTAATCGATCATATGACATTTTTCAATGAAATAAAGGAGAAAAAGCAATGAAATAACAAAAAAATTCTTCTAACCTTAAATCATCAAAATTCTAGTTCAGCCCAAGAACGAAAATAAACAAAAATTATTTTTAGACCAAGTCTTCTTTATACCTGCAGCGGTTTATTTTGATTTGTTGGTACCTATTACAAGTAGTCGAAAATCAATTTTGGCCACAGTTCGGTTCTCGCTCTCGGCTTTCAGAGGCGCTCAAAGTGGCTGTTTTGCCCCGTTTACGATAAATCGTTCTGTTAATTCTGTGTCTTTTAGCAGAGCATAGCTTGTTGCCCGCTTGGGCTAAAATTGATGTTTCCACCAATCCGTTGAGTTCTATCAAAAATGTTTGGAAATCAATTTTTAGCCCCAGTTCAGTAGTCGCTGACGGCTTCCATAGGCCCGCAGAAAGTCTTCTCACACTGCTTGTTACCCGTAAGGCCTAAAATCGATTTTTTCATCAATATCTGAAATGGTTTTACCTAAAATACTCGAAAACCAATTTTTTCCTCAGTTGAGTACTCGCTGCCGGCTACCAGATGTGTGCAGCGCAAAGTGGCTGTTTTGCACCGTTACGGTATTTTGGATAGAGTATTTTGGATAGAACTCAACCGACGTACGTGAAAATATCGATTTTAGCATCAACGGGTAACAAGATATTCGCTGTTGAATGATAGAAAGTTCGCAGAACATTGCACGGGAAGCAGTGCGAGTTGGCTCCTCTGAGTGCCTCTGGAAGCCGGCAGCAGGTACTGAACTGGGGCTAAAATTGATATTTGGCTACTTGAGGTACATACTTACACATATTAGTGAAAAAATCAATTGCAGGCCGAGCGGGTAACAAAATATGCGCGGTTGAAAGAGGCAGAATCAGCAGAACATTTTACCGCTGACGGGACAAAAGCAACACTTGTCGCGCCTCTGGAAGCTGTCACCGAGTACTGAACTGGGGCTAAAATTGATTTTCGACTTCTTAGAATAGATACGAAACGATATTAGTAAAAAAAGTCGATTTTGGCCTAGTTGAACAAGATACGCGCGCTGTTAAAAGAGGCAGAGTTAGCAGAACATTCTACGGTAGACGGGACAAAAGTACCACTTGTCGCGCCTCTAGAAGCTGTCACCGAGTACTGGACTGGGGCTAAAACTGATTTCCGTGTAATTTTGATAGAACCCAACCGACATAGCTGAAAATATTGATTTTAGCCCCAACGGATACCAAGATATGCGCTGTTGAACGATGAAAACGAGTTTACACAACATTGCACGAAAAGCAGCGCGAGTAGGCTTCTCTGAGTGCCTCTGTAAGCCGGCAGCGGGTACTGAACTGGGGCTTAAATTGATTTCTACTACTCAGGAGGGATACCAACCGATATTGTTGAAAAAACCGATTTAAGGGGGGATCCTAGTGTAGCGGGGTCAAAAGAAGGGTGTTTTGGGGATTTTATTTTTAAAAAACTAAAGCTTCACTCTAAAATCCGAAGACAGGGTTGAATTTGTGGTTCTTTAATCACTTCAGAAAAAAATAATTGTGGTGATAAATTGAAAAATGTTGCTGCACGGTCCGCTGCAAAATGGCATGTTTTGCGTGCAGTGCCTGGACGGGCGTACAACTGCAGGTCGACTCGAACGCCTGAAACAGTCGTACGAATTTTTTTTGGACTCATTAGGGATCGGTCCAGTATCTGAACTAGAATCTTCGAAAAATAATAACTTTTAGTATTTTTTTGAGCAAGTTAAACTTTTAGTACCGAAATTTAGGCAAAATTTCCAAAGTTTTGATTTTTTTTTCTATGAAGGGATACTCCGATCCCGGATCTTCTAGTTCAGATTATGGCCACTAGTGTTGGGTACATTCACAAAAAATTTCAGCTCGGTCGGATCAACCGTTTGGGCTGTAAGTGTACGCCCGTCCAGGCACTCCAGGCCATTTTGCAGCGGACCGTGCAGCAACATTTTTCACTTTATCACCACAATTTTTTTTTTCTGAAGTGATCAAAGAACCACAAATTCAACCCTGTCTTCGGATTTTAGAGTGAAGCTTTAGTTTTTTTTTAAAAAAAAATCCCCAAAACACCCTTCTTTTGACCCCGCTACACTAGGATCCCCCCTTAAGCACCAGCAGGTTACAAGATATGCGCTGTCGAACGAGGCAGAATGAGCAGAAAGAATGTGCAAATGAGCCACTATGCGCGCCTCTAGAAGCCGGCAACGGGCACTGTGCTGGGGCTTTAATTTATTTTCGTTTTTTTGGGGGATAAAAAACTACTGCTGTTGGATAAAAAATCTATTAAAGCCCCAGCGGGTAACAAGCTATGCGGTGCTGAAAGTCGCAGAACTAGCAGAACGCTTTTACCGTAAACGGGGCAAAAGATTTACTCCGGCATTGAGTACTGACCCGGGGCTAAAATTGATTTGTACTGCATAAGAGGGATACTAACCGATATTGTTGAAAAAACCGATTTGAGCACCAGCAAGTAACAAGATGTGCGTTGTAGAGAGTGGCACAGTTAGCATAACATTTCGCGGTAAACGAGACTTAAGAGCCACTTCGCGCGCCTGGGCTGAAGTGGGGCTAAAATTTATTTTCGACTGCTGATGAGAGATACGAACCGACATTGTTTAAAAAATCAATTTCAGCCCAGTGGGTAACAAGATACGCGCTGTTGAAAGAGGCAGAATAAGCAGAACATTTCGCGGTAAACGAGACTTACGAGCCACTTTGCGGGCCTCTGGAAGCTAACAATGAGTACTGAACAGGGGCTAAAATTCATTTCCAAAACTTTTAGATAGAACTCAACTGACATAGATTAAAATATCGATTTAAGCCCCAACGGGTACCAAAATATGCGCTGTTGAACAATGGAGAGTTTACACAACATTCCACAAAAAGCAGCGCGAGGAGGCCTCTGAGAGCCTCTGTAAGCCGGCAGCGGGTACTGACTGGGTACTGAACTGGGGCTTAAATTGATTTCTGCTACTCAGAAGGGATACCAACCGATATTGTTGAAAAAACAGATTTAAGCACCAGCAGGTTACAAGATATGCGCTGTCGAAAGAAGCAAAATGAGCAGAAAAAATGTGCAAATGAGCCACTATGCGCGCCTCTAGAAGCCGGCAACGGGCACTGTGCTGGGGCTTTAATTTATTTTCGTTTTTTTTGGGGGATAAATAACTACTGCTGTTGGATAAAAAGTCTATTTAAGCCCCAGCGGGGGTAACAAGCTTTGCGGTGCTGAAAGACGCAGAACTAGCAGAACGCTTTTAGGGGTAGGTTGGGAAAGAAAAGTACACTCTCGACTCGGGTAAAAAACGAACACCTGCTGTGCCTCCGCACTGAGACTTTACTGAACCATTTCAAGTTTGCTTTAAGAAAAAGTGGTCATTCCGCTGAAAAAAAAAAAAAAAATTGCCCAGTTCTTCATTCAATATTTGGAGCCAAAACGCATGGTTGATTAAAACACGAAAAAGGACCATGAAAAACTTTTTTAAACTGTTCGTACTTTGAAGTATAGCTTCTGACAGAATCACCCGCCAGTCGAATGTGTGGTACCAACTTATAGCTTAGACCATCACCTTTGAAAATCAGTATAGTTTGATGCTCTAAGGCATCAATAAAACATGTTATAAGTGGAAAAATGAAACGGCTAAAAAAAGTACAGTCCCCTGGGGAAGAAAAGTACAGGCATTGGGGAAGAAAAGTACGCCCTGTAAAATTACTGAAGTGGGCTAAATATGAAATTGGTCACGGAAAAATATTTTATTTGGCGAGACAAACAAAAAATGTTAACACTTTATATAATGAAACTAGAAATGAAGAAGTTATTGGACATTTACGAGGCGAGGGGAAGAAAAGTACATAAAAGCTGTACCCTCGTATCACTAAGAAAAGGCTTCTTGGACTTCCCATTATAAATCCATGTAGAATCAGAACCAATAGACCAATTTTGACGAAACTTGAACTAATAACAAATCCCTACCTCCCACTTTAGGCTAAAACCTGATTTGAACCAAGATTGGACCTAGTATGGTTCCAAATTGCAATTCTTTTCACTGTACTTTTCTTTCCCGGTGGTGTACTTTTCTTACCCTTCTCGAGAGGTACCGAAATCACATCTATTCCGGCATGTTGTCCGTCCTGTGATGACCTGGAATCGATAAAAAGTGAACCATTTCATCGGGAAGGGACTACATTACAAGTTCCACAGAGCAGACTAGTTGAAGCCTTATTTGTAACTTCTGTACAGTGCAAAGTAGCCGTTTTGTACTTTTCTTCCCCAACCTACCCCTACCGTAAACGGGGCAAAAGACTTACTTTCCGCGCCTCTGGAAGCCGGGAGCGAGAACTGAACTGGGGCTAAAATTGAGTTTCGACTACTTGGGATAGAAACTAACCGATATTGGTTAAGAAATCGATTTTAGGTCCAGCAGGTAACAAGATATACACCGCTAAAAGACGCAGAAATACCCGAATGTTTTACCACAAACGGGGCCATGGGCCTCCATTGCGCGCCTCTGGAAGCCGGGAGCAAGCATTGAACTGGAGCTAAAATTGTTTTCAAGTGCTTCAGGCAATACTCAACCGATATTGGTGAATAAATCGATTTCATCTCCAGCAGGTAACAAGATATGCGCTGCTGAAAGATAGAGAGTTCGCAGACTTCCACACGGGGCGCAGAGCGACTGGGCTTCTGCGCGCCTATGGAAGCCAGCAGCAAGTACCAGGCTTGGGCTAAAATGGATTTTCAAATTTTTGGAAAGAAAACAGTCATTTTGTCATAAGATCCGCTTATTTCTCTTTAATTTTATTTCGGAAGGACAAATGATCGATTCAGGTAAATCGAAATTTTTTAGCTAAACTCACACTGATACTTCCCATCCCATCGCCGCGAGGGCGAGGGGAACGATCATCGATGCTGCGCGGTCCCAGGTTATACAACTCGGGACACAATGGCGGCCTCCCGCTCAGGGAAGAGGACAAGAACCTCATCATCGCGGTTTGTTTCTATTCCACTATTGAGTAGAGAGAAAGGAAGACCTACTACAGAAAAGATTTTTTTTTTTTTGGGGGGGGGGGGGCGAACCCCTCACGATATACGTGTTTCGGGGCTTCTTCTTGGTTGCGTGGTATCTTGTTGGATCGGTCTCTTCGCCAGAAAACAAAAACCCGTGCCAGTAGTTTTTAGCTACCCCAGATTCACCTTTTTGGTATGTCCGGGCCCCCTCCACTGCTTGTTCTCAGGGAGGGGGTGGGTAGGCACCGGCCCCTCTTCACTTTGGGGTCCCGGTAGTGTGACTTGCAATAAAAAGAAAAACTGGCATTTACACCCTGCTCGCATTTCTGCGGGGTGTGGTCGTGCTGTCTAAATGGGGGTAGATTTTCAGTGCTCAGTGCTCGGGGTTACGTGCCAGTGCTCTGTTCTTGGGTGACAGCTTGCGTGCTCTTCTCCATCCTCGTCTTCTTCATGGTGGGGTGAGGAGACAAGGGACGGGTGAAGGGCGGCTGGTGGAGGCAACTGGGAGGGCTGGTCTCGTCGTCTTGGGTGTCGGTATGGTTGAAGGAGTACAGGGACCTGACCGATGCATTCACACGGCGCCGCGGAGGAGCAAGTCCTCGGGCGACGCAGGATCACTATGCCATGGCCGGCGGTCAGGGCTGCGGTTGGGGAAGGCCGATGCATTCACACGGTGTCGCGGAAGAGCCAGTCATTCGGGCGACAAAGGATCACTATGCCTTCGCCGGCGGCCTGTGCTGCAGGACTGGTCGAAGAGTTCACATCTTACCGCGGAGGAGCAAGTCACTCGGGCGGTAAGAGATTACGACTCTGCGGCCGGCGACCAGACCTGCAGGCCTCTACAGCTGAACGGCTCCCCGCGTGACGCGGCGGAGCAAGTCCGCGGGCGCCACGGGTTCGACGCCGGGTGGCAGGCAGCTGCAGAGGTGGGGGTGGAGAGGGGGGTTATATTAGATCAGCTCTGCCGCAGGCGCGCCGCTCCCACATCAATACAATCCATTGGATACCAGCGTCTATTGCCGACCACTGGGTGGAATATCTTTCTGATCAGAATATTAGGGTGGTTGGTGTATTTTTCCCTAAAATTTGATCGGACCGTATTGGCGTGGTCAATAAAATTGATCTGGGGACAGGCTTGATAGACATCATATGTGGACGTGTTTCTTGTTTGAAAGGTTGTCATTCTGATCCACTTTCGCTCGATTCTCTTGAGGGACTCCCAGTTCCGTGACGTGGCGGCTTGCCAGGCTGGTAGGCCGTATTGGAGCTTGGAGAGGATTAGGGTTTTATACAATATGATCTTGGTTTCAGGGGTGATGAATTCCCGCCAGGCCATCCATCGGACCAGGCTGCCTGTATTTACTTTTTCCCAATGCCGGAGATGATCCACATGTGCACCAAAGTTGAGGTGTTTGTCCAGAATGACACCCAGGTATCTAAAATTGTCCACATAGGGGATATTATCAGGGCCCAGCTTCAGTGCAGGTGGCGGTTTGCCGATCCTGTGGTGGCCTTGCAGTAGCATTGCTTTGCTTTTCGCTCCGTTGATTTTCGTTCGCCAGTGCTATATTCAATTAAGAATTCTCAGTTTCCACGCCTGCGCTGGTGTGAATCCTACGCCTCAGGAGGAGTGGATCCTACGCCGTGAGGGGAGGGGGGTATCCGCGGTCTCCGCCTTCTCGCCCTTACGTGCTCCCGGTCTCGTCCTCATTTCCCGCCCCGCCCGGGCCCGGCTGACTCGACTCTAGAAAAGTCTCGTTGCGCGCGCCGAGCCTCTCTCTGGATGTGAAGTTACATACACTGTAAAAAAAATCCACGGTGAATGGTACGGAACAAGTCTGGTAGACAATTTGCCCGGAGAGTCTGTACATACACCGTACCAAGTACGCTCTGAGTACAGGCAGGCAGTACTGATATGATTACAGGTAATCCGTGGCAAATCCTGTGCTTGGATTTGATTTGTTCGAGGGCACTACTTTTCGACAAAAATAAGCCATACGGTTGAGGTACAGACAAACCGTCATTGTACCACCACAGGTTGCTCGTTGCAAATCCTGTGCTTGGTCCCAATTTGATTGCGGCTCCTTTTTTCGATAGAAATAAACCATACGGTTAGACCGTACGGACAGACTGTGGTTAAGCCTGTATCTAGTTTCTACGAATTAGGGGTAGCCCTTCTTTTGCAAAAAGAAGGAACCGTAAACTACATACTTAAAAGAATATGTAATCATTAAAACATCATACCTAAATGATTGAATTCCTTGTACATAGCTAACCTCCATCATTTTTATTCACAATTCAAGTGCAAACAAACGTGGTGCAACACTAACACGCAAATGGTTAATTACTTAAAATATGCTTTTGCTTCACAGGTACGTAGCAGCATGGCAGATGATTGCTTCTTGCTTCAGTCTTGTCCTCTGGCTGCACCTTCTTCGATTTGTGAGCACCAGTACAAATGCATGCATGCATCGCTTGGCCCCGCCTTAAGTAATGCAACTTTTCAGCGTGCTTCACCTTCTTGCTTCAAGGACTGCAGAGTTGCCTTCTTGCACAAAAGGCTGCAAAAATAAAAAGATTGTTTGTAGTAAAAAGGAAAAAATAAACTGTAAGAAAATAAGTTAACCTGATAATTACCTCACATACCTTCTAAACTTAAAGCTGATATCTGGTCCCCTTTCAGCAAACTATCAAGATAAATTGACCATTTGACTCTCGTAATGCGATTATACTTCAAGAAAGAATCTGTAATTCAAGTGCTTCCTTAAAGGCATCAACTTCCTGTAAAGGAAAGAAAGAAAGAAAAAAAAAAAGACTATAGGAGAATATGTATACCAACACATTCAGTTGCTCCAGACTCCACATGAATACATACCAAAGTTTAATTATAAGCTGGATATGATGAAGAATCAAAAGCACAATGAAGTTTAGAGGGTCCCAGGACCCAATAAGAAAGTGTTTCATTTGGAATAGCCTCTGCTGACTGCTAAAAGAGAAAAATAAATAAGTAAACAGTAAACAACAACAAACATAATTCAGCCATACTTACTTACCCTAGTCCACCAACAGACAATAAATCATTTAGAAGGTACGTGGTCACACAAGATCATTCTTTAAGTTGCTTCAGCTTGATTAGCAATAATGCTAGGACCAGGTTAAAAGCATTTCTATTGCTATCAGTCCAGTCACTTAGCCAGAGAAGAAAGAAGAAACATCAAAGCATTAAAAGGGTCGAAAACAAGACAAAGCTAATTCTAATCAAAAGTAGAAGGGAGGAACCAGAATTTGGGGAGGGGGGGGGGAAGGACAATAAATACAGATAACTTGCAGTTTTCCAAATAGAACATTGTAAAGAAAGAGTCCTGAAAAAGAAAAGAGTTTATTACAAAGAACCCTGTAAAATAAAGCAAATGGCAAGCAGAATTCATATAATAATAATCAAAGGACAAGGATCAGAGCATGATTTATTTGGGCTTACATACCATTGAGTGCCTTTGAAGTGAGACTCTGACAACCCAGCAAACACACCACACAGACTGGAAACTGCATTCACGCTCCTCGTCAGCAAGGTGACGATGTTAGTTGACACCTCGTGGACAAAAAATAAACAAAGAGTTAGCAACAAAATAAACAATGTATTTGTCTCAACGTGCAAAGGCTTACCAAAGTTAAAAAAGCTGCTTGAGAACTCCTCATCTTATTAGTGTTTTTGAGTAAAGATTCTCTTCTCTTCCAAAAATCTACTAGACAATAAAAAACACTAGTTTGTATGCTATTTCATAAAAATCTGACCACACCTGGAGAGAAAAATAAAAGAAATAAACTAAAAACTGAACTGAAAGAAACATTATAAATTACTCATAACACAAAACTTTTTTGATTACTTACCGTTAAGCCCCTTTAATGTTACACCCTGACAACCCAGCAAACACACCGCAAAGACTGGAAAATCCACTACTCGCTCCAAGTCAGCCAGGTGACGATGTAAGTTGACACCTCGTGGACAAATCCTGTACAAAAAATAAACAGAAGGTTAGCAACAGATAAACAAACTATGTATTTGTCTCAATGTGCAAAGACTTACCAAAGTAAAAAAAGCTGCTTGAGCACTCCTTTTCTTACCAGTGATTTGGAGTCAAGATTTCTTTCTTCCTCAAGTCTACTAGACATTGGCTAACACTGGTTTGGTTATTTTTCAATTAAAATCTGAAAGCACCTGGAGAAAAAGATAAAGGAGTTGGATTAAGAACAGAACTGAAAGGAATATTATACAATTTTTAATACAAAAACATTCTTGTTTACTTACATTGAGCCTGTTTGACGATAGTCTCTGACAACCCAGCAAACACACCGCAAAGACTGGAAAATCCACTACTCGCTCCAAGTCAGCCAGGTGACGATGTAAGTTGACACCTTGGGAAGAGATCCTGTACAGAAAAGAAACAGAGAGTTAGCAACAGATAAACAAACTATGTATTTGTCTCAATGTGCAAAGACTTACCAAAGTAAAAAAAGCTGCTTGAGCACTCCTTTTCTTACCAGTGATTTGGAGTCAAGATTTCTTTCTTCCTCAAGTCTACTAGACATTGGATAACACTGGTTTGGTCATTTTTCAATTAAAATCTGAAAGCACCTGGAGAAAAAGATAAAGGAGTTGGATTAAGAACAGAACTGAAAGGAATATTATACATTTTTTAATACAAAAACATTCTTGTTTACTTACATTGAGCCTGTTTGACGATAGACTCTGACAACCCAGCAAACACACCGCAAAGACTGGAAAATCCACTACTCGCTCCAAGTCAGCCAGGTGACGATGTAAGTTGACACCTTGGGAAGAGATCCTGTACAGAAAAGAAACAGTTGACACCTCGTGGACAAATCCTGTACAAAAAATAAACAGAAGGTTAGCAACAGATAAACAAACTATGTATTTGTCTCAATGTGCAAAGACTTACCAAAGTAAAAAAAGCTGCTTGAGCACTCCTTTTCTTACCAGTGATTTGGAGTCAAGATTTCTTTCTTCCTCAAGTCTACTAGACATTGGCTAACACTGGTTTGGTTATTTTTCAATTAAAATCTGAAAGCACCTGGAGAAAAAGATAAAGGAGTTGGATTAAGAACAGAACTGAAAGGAATATTATACAATTTTTAATACAAAAACATTCTTGTTTACTTACATTGAGCCTGTTTGACGATAGTCTCTGACAACCCAGCAAACACACCGCAAAGACTGGAAAATCCACTACTCGCTCCAAGTCAGCCAGGTGACGATGTAAGTTGACACCTTGGGAAGAGATCCTGTACAGAAAAGAAACAGAGAGTTAGCAACAGATAAACAAACTATGTATTTGTCTCAATGTGCAAAGACTTACCAAAGTAAAAAAAGCTGCTTGAGCACTCCTTTTCTTACCAGTGATTTGGAGTCAAGATTTCTTTCTTCCTCAAGTCTGCTAGACATTGGATAACACTGGTTAGGTTATTTTTCAATTAAACTCTAAAAGCACCTGGAGAAAAAAATAAAAGAGTTGGATTAAAAACAGATCTGAAAGGAACATTTTACAATTCTTAGTACACAAAGCATTCTTGTTTACTTACATTTAGCCCCTTTGATGTTAGACTCTGACAACCCAGCAAATACAGCGCAGAGACTGGGGAATCCACTCCAGCTTCAAGTCAGCCAGCTGACGGTGTTAGTTGACACCTTGAGAAGAGATCCTGTACAGAAAAGAAACAGAGAGTAAGCAACATAATGTGTGGTGATTCTATCAAAATGAGCAAAGACTTACCTTAGCGCTAGAAGCTGCTCAGAAACTGTTCTTGCTAACAATGAATTTTATTTATTTCTCATAAATCTTTTCTTTTCCAAATAAAAAGAAATCATTTTAATTGTGGCTTTGTTTATGTCAAAACTAAGTTTAAAGCATCTAAAAATAAATAAATCTGTTAGCACAAAAAAAAAAAAAAAGACAGCTGATAATAGACAAGATAAAAAAGTAGAAGATTCTTTATAAAATGGAATATTTAACACTTTGGACTTGAGACAGGGACTCACCAGAAAAAACAACCAGGACTGCAGAATCTTTTCTACACAAGCAGCTTGCTAAGAATGATTCTCTACGAATTTGAGAGTATCTGTTGTTCTTTATCACTATTTAATTGAATTGACTTTAATTGCAAATTCACATTAATTTGGTTTCATTCACAGAATAATTGGAAGCACCTAAAAGGAAAAAAAGAGTTGCATATTAGCACATAAGAAAGTACAATAGACATGTGAAATGATAGATTTGTGACCTGACAAGTCTTGCTGGTTTATCTTACCTGCATGTTAATAAAATCACTTAAAGAAGTACTAAATGTCATCACCACAAACTGAGTGTTTCAATGACAAACATTCATTGCCACAGACAGTGTAAGATGGTAAAGGGTAGTAGTCAATGATGCTTTCATAAGGAAGTAGTTTGTACTTCATGATGGAAGATTTCTCAAGCTCATAGAACCCCTTAAAAGTGTCATTAGCTTCTTTTACTTCCATTAAAAAAGAAATATTATTTGAGGAGTCAAGCAAAATTAAATCAATAAGGCCAACTGTCAATGATGTTGAATCCATGGTTGATCGGAGTACCAAATAAAGTCCTTTCTTGTACTCAGTCCCTTTAACAATAATTGACGTCAGCGCTTCATGGTCAGATGGATCAAATCTGTTTGGAAATGCTTCTCTTTTAACTGCTGGTAAAGTCATCAAATTGACACAGCATGATGAGGTAGGATCATAAATTATGTCAGCAGGAAATCCATTTCCAGCTTGAATGGAAGCAAATCTAAGCATATATTTCTTTGCCATCATTTTGGTGATGTTAATGTAATTTCTACAATTCCGAACAACAGTTTTGAAAAACTTGTGGGTACTCTCAAATCTGAGAGTAAACAGTCTGATTAATGGCCCAAATATTGAGATCAAATCAGCCATATGAGCCAAAAAGTGTACCTTAGGGATCAAACACTTTGGGAAGAACTTTTCTAATCGTAGCAAGGAATTGATGAATCTTTTTATAAGTTGTTTTAAATATGCCACTTGTGTCATGGAAATTTTAGGAGCACATACATACTCAACAATTTCTTTTAAGTTTAAAACAACTTGCCACACTTCATCTTCAGGATCTTGGATCAATTCTCCTAGGATAAGTGGTAACAGTCTCAAGTGGTTCCAGTTTTGTACAGCGTTCCCTGAAAGTTTATCAAGAGACTTGTAGGGTTGGGGAGCATCCCGCTTATCAGAGCCTTTGCACTTAAAGCCCCTAATTCGCCTATTCAATGTAGGCAGGTCAAACCACTCTTTTTCAATAATGCAATATTGCATGACCACAGGCAAAACACATCTCAGAATACCTTCAAAAATGTCATGGGCAAGGCATGGTGGCATGGCTGGTGATGAGACATGGAAACCAGTTACTGTAGAGTTGAAAGGAGATGGTCGATATTTTACTGCTCTAAAATTAACAGCACACATTTTTTTATAAGCCTCTTTCACAATGCCGACTGTCATTAATTTCTTTGAAGCAGGGGCAGACATACGTGCTGTGACTTTTTGAGCTTGCTTTTTGGCTTTCCTTGTGGTTGCTCTTTTGGTCGAGATTAAAAATTCTTTCCTCTTCTGCTCCCACTTTAGTCTTGCTATGGCAACAGCAGCATCATACTCCTCAGGTGTTCTGAGAGCTTTTACTTCACTTGGATTGGAAAGAAATTCTGCCTTTGACATAGTACAGAATCTACAAAAGAAACCACAAGTGAAGTTTCTTACATATCCCCCAACTACATGCTGTCCAAGATTATCCCCAACAAGAAACAATAAGCAAACAGGAATATTTTCTCCATCCACATCAATTCCGTTCTTCTTCAGGTCTTCAAGCTCTTCCAATATTGGTCTTATAGCTTCTTTGAGCACATCTTTGCATTCTAACTCTTCTTGTTGGGTTGGAACTGTATCCTTCTCCAAAACCAGCCCTGCAAGCTGATTCACATCATTTTTTGAACGAAACTCAGGATCTAAATTGCCAACCAGATAATAGAAACCAAGAGTTTTAAAAAAAGAAGCAGATGGTCCAAATGCGTTAAATTCAAATGCATCTTGAAACATCAACAAATGAATGCATTTCCCATCATGATGTTCACATCTGTGTTTGATATAAGCTTCACCGTCACAAAAATCTTTGAGAATTGAGGTCTCATTGATTTGTTTCTCAAAAGACTTCAACAGCATGGTCTTCACCTTTGGATCCTTCAATAAGATTTTGAGAGTCTCTCTGATTGATACAAAATGGGCTATCCTCTTCTTTCCAGCTGCATTTGTGCCAAAGTAATGGGGTGTAGGATCTACATACGGAAATCGTTTTTGCCAGTACTGTCTTCTAAAATAGTCTGTGCAGAGCTGCTCAACATCTTCATTTTTGTGGTGAATATTAAAGATGGGGTCACACTTAAATGTTGTTTTCACTATAAATGAGATAATCGATTCATCAAGATTGGCGGCTTGGAGCTGCTGCCTAAGACCAATTTTTAAACGATGGTGAGATAGTTCTGAGATTAATTTGATTTCGTCAGAAATTATTTGAACAGTTGAAGAAGGCACAACAAGTTCACCCTCTAATCTAAGATAGAATCTGGCCAACTCATCTTTGATGACATGTTCTGGATATGGGTCCTCATCATCAGTACCTGTAGCACCTGAATTACAATCATAGAAAACATCTTCAATGTCAGCACCTCCTTCATTTTCACTATCATCTGATTGACCATCTGGTGGAAAACAAGCTTCAGATATTGACAACGTTGCTGGCTGAACAAAACCACAACTTCCTGCTTTTGCATGGCATCGTGACAGATGCTTCTGAAATTTCCTGAAATCAGTGTACTTTAACCCACAACTGTTAAGAACGCATTGTATTTCTGTCCCACCTTTGATGTGGCTGATCATATGATCAGAGTAGTCTTGTCTAGTTTTCAGTTCCACTTTGCATACACAACAATGAACTGACTCGATTTGTACAACTTGAGGCCTGGATCTAACACTACGATGGAATCTTGTTATGTGACTCTCAAATGAACCTAACTTCATTTCACGATCACAAAAGCAGCAGGGAATTCTCAGCTTCTTGATCATCTTGTGGACTTTCATGTGGTTGCAGTAACTTGACACGGAGCTAAAGGTAAGCCTGCAATATTTGCATGGTAGGAGTGGGCCAGGATTTACCTCTACCCCTGCTATGACAAGCAGTAGAAGCAGTGTTGCAAACGGAACAAGTTTCAAAGACAGGGAGAAACCACGGCTTTGACAAGGGTTGGCAGAAGAAGAAGCTTTTCTTTCAGGGTGGGTAAAAAGGCCAATGCGGCAGCGGTATTCATCCAATGTTATCCCCATGATCTAAATTTAAAAAAAAATCTGTTAAAAATTATAGAATAAAACATGACATAATTTACCAATTTACAATGAAACCAAGATACTGACAAATGATCAAGTGCTATTGCAATAATACTTACCCACAGACTCAATCAATAAACACGAGAAAATGGAATTATTAGACTTCTTACTGTGACAATCAGTCAACATATGTGGGTTATTTTGATAGTCTTTTATCCAGATTTCTTTCTTTAATATCTATAAAAAACATAGAATTTTTAATTGTGAACCAGGAAAAACATAAAATCAGTAAATATCAATGACACAGTACTATGAACTTACCTATATTAAAAAGAGGAAAGAAAGACGCAAAGTAAACAACTGCAGTTGATTTATCTTCGAAGTGACTGCTCGCACCATAAGATCCCGCCACAGGACTCAAGGAGAACTCCACTGGCTACAGACTGCATGCAAAGGTAGTGATGCTAAGTGACCCTGCTAACAAAACAAAAAAAAATTACGTCTATCGCTGACTGGACAGAAAGAAGCCTGCAGTAGAGTTCGAAACGCCATCACAACTTAGGACTCAAAATTTCACTCAACCAGAGAATACCAAGAAACGTCAGTTAGGTTAGTGGATGACTTCCAACATTAAGTTGACATACCAAGTTCAATTATTAATTTCTTTTTTTTAGAATAAGAATGAAAAAGAATGAAAAAATCTTACTTTCAGATAATTGCTTTAAGTTTGTGACAAGCAAATGGCACTCCACGCACCCACCACAGAAGTAAACAACACAGAGGTGTTCAAAGCCTAAGTACGCGTCGCTCCACACACAATCCTAGCAAGACAATTCAAGAAATGCTAACAACAAGATCTGAAAGGACTAGCGCGTCCCAAAAACGCTTCATCAGTAAACAAGTTTATCACTTTTCACATCACAATGACGCTACGCGAATCAAATGAAACAAACCACGGCGCACCTGTTAGCGGCACACCGGAAAGGAGGAGGAGTGGAAAGGGGAAAGGGGGAGGGGGAAACAGCCACCAACTTCTACACCTTTTAACAGATACCGGAAGAATGTATTTCTGCCTATGTTACACTTATTGCTTACTATTTTGGCACTTTATTAAAACATATTCACTGAAAGAATCCATATCAGTTTGTGCGAGAAAAAAGTTGGGTCAGACTGACGACATGACTATTATGTTGAAGTGTTGGTACACTTTTTCAACAACCGAATAGCGCAACGATTCACCTTTTGAAAAAAAAAAACCGCGGCGAGCAGCTGTTTAAATTTATCTAAATCAAAGGATTGAACGAGAAGATGTCGAACAAGCGATCAAGAGTCCCGGTAAGTGGAAGAGAGACGAATACGAGATGGTGGGCGCCGTTAAATACTAATTGTTTCTTTTCTGGGGCAGTTTGAAGAGGAAGTGACTGGGATTGTGAGAATGGTTCTCAGCAACATGGAACCCCATGTCATTACCAGAATTGTTGAGCATCTATTGTCAGATGAAGTGGGGGCGACTTGCATGGAAGACTTGGAGTTCCTCACGCCCTCGATGCTGCCACCTTCTCTCGGACTTAAACCCATCAAAGCGGCCCAACTGCTGAAGTATTTCACAAGTCCTGGTGCGAGTGCCAGTGGCTCAGCAGGAGGTGGCTCAGCTGGTGGTAGCTCAGCGGCTAACAGCTTTAGTGGATTCCAAGGTAAGTAAGGAGTGGTTAACCTGTAACAAAAAGTAATTTTGTGGGTTTTCAATTCAATTCTTCAATCGCCTTATCAGGGAATGAATGATTTTTTTGAGATGCAGTCTACTGAAACTATTCACGGAAGACTTGCAGGAAAGGGGGGGGGGGACAGAGCAGACGTCTAATCGAAAAATACTAAAGAGGAAGGCGTTTGCCCAATATTCAAGGTTTTATGCATACACAACTGCAGTAGCTGTTCAACTGTCAGATGTTTCTTTCACAACACATTTTCTTATTTAGGTGTTATAAACATTAGTATTCTTTTGATTATAATCATTTCAACTTTTCTTCTCGTGTTTTTTTACAGTGTCACAGCAGCCCTTAACACCCAGGAACATCGAAAACAACATAAATTACTATTTCCCTGTACCCTGGAAGTCACTTCCCAAAGAAACCCTAGACAAATTACAAAGCAATGAGCAGAGTAAAGTGAGGGCAAATCAAGATGACATAGACGCGTTAAAGCTGGAAATTGTGAAGAAGCTCGTGAGTTCCTATACAGACTATAAAGATAGTCATCCGGGAATGAAAAAGCACCCAGGGTCAAAATTTTATGAATCAGTGACCAATCAGGTATGACTTGAGGGTGATATTTTGACCTACAAGAAGTTAGATATATCAGACTGTTCAGTATCAATTTCTTTTTTTTTGTTTTAGGTTTTTGAAAAATTCCCCTACACCTTAGCCGATGTGGTTAATGGTAAACAGGTTGGGGATGGAAAGGCAAGTTTCCAACGGGCTGTATTGGTTTGCACAGAGAACCAAATGCGTCAAAAGAATGCTCCCAAGGCTATTCCAAATGCCATCCGAGCAACAGGAATAATTGGCGTCTTGGAAGCAGAGTACCTGCCCAACCTTGATGCCAAAGCCAGAGAAGAGCAAGAAGCAATTCGGGCAGAGCTCCAAGTTCTCTACCATGAAGACAGTGACACATGGTGCTGGGATGAAATCAGAGAAAAAATGTTAAACTCCTATGAGCTGCAGAGAGATGACATTGCCTCAGCCAAAGTTACAATTGAACAAGCAGCAAGTAAAGAGACTATTGAAAAAGCAGCAAATAAAGAGAATGAACAGAACCCAGATGAACCTTCTCCAAAAGCTCTTGGGGAGCTAATGAACTTGTGGCCTTTCCTGTTCTACACATCATGCCTATCGTGGCACCAGAACAGGTTAACAGGACGAGACCTTGAAGTCCATCTTGAAGACTTTTTGGAGAACCACCTCGAGTACGCTCTACATTTTCTTACTTCTTGTTCAAAGGCCAACAAGAAAAATATGGCTTTAAGCCTCAAATCAGACAAAAAAATTGTTAACTGGAGTGTGCCACAGAAATTGTCAAAGGCTGTTTATATGATTGCCAATCATTTTGGTGAGGAAAAATATAATTTTGTCCACAGTGTAGAGGTATAATTCAAACATAATATTATTTATGCATTGTCATACTTGACGTTTTGACTGTATTGATTGCATGATGCTTTTGTTATTTCAGAGGACAACTCCTGCCAGAGATATATATACAAAAGGACTTGCTGACATCTGCATTATTGCCAGAGGTAATATAATAAAACTCGAATGTGAACTTAAAAACCCTTAAGTTGTTTCCAGCTTCAATTTACTTTACTTTATTTGGCAGATAATGAACCATTTGCAGCACAGGAGTTTTATGTATGCGCAGATGAAATGGTATTGCTGGAAGTCAGTTGCGCTCAGGAAGCAATTACGGGCTTGATACAGCTGGCATTTGTGTTGGACCTTGATTATCCCAAAATGCCTTTGACGTTTGAGTTTTTAGAGAGGTAAGAGGTTCAAAATTAAAGAAAGAGAAAGTGTCTTTGTTGAAGTGAGATAAGACACTGTTTATTTTTTTGTAGGTTTGTCTATGGAATGGGCTTATCAAATACACGAGTGAAGAACAAGAAGGGGAAGGCCCTTCTTGTGCTCACACCAGTGGTTCGCACCGCAATCAATGATCTGAAGAATTTTGAATTGGAACTAGAATAAGAATAGACCATGAACTTAAAGTTTTGACTAATGAAAAGTTAGAGCACAAGTCTAAAGGTTATACATTGCTGAATTATTATTTAAAAATTATTCAAATAATTATACAATTAACTAATGCATAAAAAAATAAATAAATTATGCAAATTATTATAAAATTGTTAGCTGTGTATATTAATAGCTACTTGATTCAAGGGCAAAAATTATTCACTTCATTTTACCTGCTATTCCCTTGCAAGGTGGTACTGCTGCGATGAAGAGATCTCTCGGATCTTTGCTGCATTGCGTTGTCCAATCTTGTTCCTATTAACAGAAAGTAGAAAATACTAAGTGCTAATAGTAGAGACAAAAGGGAAAGCACAGATAAAACATAATATAGTGGTTTACTTACAGTGACAACACAGCCTGAAGGACTGTAGCCTGAAAGCTGGAATTCTTAACTCAAGCAACAGTGGAAGCCAAGGTGATATGCAAGCCTTGACGCAGAGCAGCACGGGATAACAGGCAAATTTAATCCAGAATTCACGAAACCTAGTGAAAGAAAAGAGAGAGTTTAACACAAGCCACGACTGTCCAAAAGGTGTTTTAAGTTGCGGAAATCAGCAAAGCTAAACATTGCACCGTAATTGCAATATTAAGAGGTTAGAGTTAGTTATGGACGAGAAAGCACGACAAAGTCGACCCTTAATAACATTTAACAGAAGAGCGGGCTCAGATAAAGTGGCATACAATTGGATTCTATTAAAAAAACACTATGTGTACCCATCGTAAACGTTTAGTAAAGCACTGCAAAGCGCACATGACGAACTTCAATAATGTAAACAAACACACACACACATACGCCCACAGCCCGGGGAGCTCTCTGGGGAGAAACTCAGCTTCGGCATGCTTCGGGTGACTTCGGGTCCGTCCACCTGATACTTATTCAGATTCAGATATTGTTCGCAGCTGTACTCCGCTTATTTACAGGACAAATAAAGTGAGTAGTATAAGTACCGTAATGGCTGCCACAGGCGAGTCCGGCGTTCATCAGCAACGATGTTCAAGTCATTTTATCGATGATTTCGAACTTGTCTCGAGTAGCACGCCGCGTTTTTCGATTCTAGTGCTGCTTCTCTTCATGCTAGCATTCAGTCGACGCTTGACTGATAGTGAGACAAGTCGTAACCTGGTCAACAGGCAGTGTGTGCTTCAACTGCTTCAAGTCAGATCAAGTCTGTTTGAAGATGATACAGATTTTCATTTAAGCATGGTGTCGGACTGTATTGTGATGGAGCAGTTCGGATATTACAACATACACTTTCAGTGAGGAGACGCTTTTGAGGTGAGGCAGAAGTTATGGATTTGGTTTTAGAGAACAGCTGGTTGGTCACTGTCAATAACTGTGTTTAGCACAACTTAGCCACATAACTGGTATCTTTTCATCACAAGTGATGTTTCATCAGAGACACAATACTCAGAATTTTTTTAAAAAAATATCTTTAACATTTTTCTCTCTCACAATTCATCGAAGTGATCACGAAGCTGAAGCATATCTAGTGGAGTTCCCATTTGGTTATTATTGGACTCATTTTACTACGGAAATTGGTACGGAACTAAACCGTAGACATTACCTGATTATCTGTTCCGTGGCAAACAAGTACGGTATGTTTGTGGCACGTTCCTGTACTACAGTGTTACGTGTCAGATTTACTGTGTCTCAACCCGTTGTTTGGTACGGTATTTATTACAGTGTATTTGGCAGATTACAGGGGTGATCCACGACCCCTCGTGGCTCAGAGTGTTGTCTTTTATGCTACTGAAGACAACTCAACGGTCACCTACCTTGGCAGACGACGTGGAGGCTGCCCGGGGACCTAAACACTGTAAAAACATGAAAAACGCCGCTTTTTTGCATAAAACGGCCGGTAGGGTCATGAAGGCTTTGTCTGATCACAAAAACAAGGAGATATCTGAAATCAGCATTAAAAAACGCAACTTTTGAGTGCTATTTCGTTGTCGAAATCGAAAAGTCGCAATTGTCGACGGCCCCTAGTGTACAGGATGCTTCCCCTCTTATCAATGTACCCATGTTCGACATGGTGAATGGATTCTTTGTTGAACCAATGCATCTACTTTCTTTAGGAATAACCAAAACACATTTGTTAAAGTGGCTAGAAGAACCGGGTGACTTTAACATTTCTGACTCATCAGTTGAAATTGATCGAAGACTAGCGTCACTTAAGCCCCCATTGGAGTTTAGACGTATGCCAAGAGTTCTGCTTGAAAAGGCAAGGTATAAGACAAGAGAGTTAGATAATGGGCTTTTATATTGTTTAATCCCTGTGCTGACTGGAATCCTGCCACAAAAATATTTAAGATTATGGTTTTTCTTTGCTCAAGCAATTTATCTGTTAAGTCAAAATGAAGTACCCTATTCTCATGTCAATATAGCCGATGCTTTGCTAAAATATTTTTTATGTGTAAGTCAACAGTATTACGGGATAGAGATGATGGTTTTCAATATGCATCTTTTAAATCATCTTGCTGAACATGTTGCTCGATGGGGCCCTTTATGGGCTGCCTCAGCGTATTGCTTTGAAAGTTTTAATGGACTTTTACTGAAAATTATTAAATCTCAGCTAGGAGTTCCCAGTCAAGTTGTAAGGTCTCTTTCTTGGCGTCAGGCTATTTGCCTCCTGGAGCCATATGTGTCAGATAAAGCAAGAAAGTATGTAGGATCCCTACCAAAGCAAAAGAAAGAAGGAATTGATGTGGGGGATTGCACACTAATGGGAAAGCCTTCATTGTTTTCTCCAACAGCTGAAGAGAGGTGGTTCTGTGATCAGTTAGGTTGTGATATCCTCTCTTGTGAATTGTACCCTGAATTAATAAGGAATAGGTGTGTTTTCTGTACGACAGAAAAAAAAACTAACAATACAATTGCCCAGCTTACTGATGAAAGTACAGTTAAAATAACAAAAATTGTGTATGAAAGACATCAAGAGAAAGTTATTGTATTTGCATCTAAAGTGCTCACTGAGCCAATTTTTGATCTACCCCTGGAATACGATTACACCCCTCCAAACACTGCATGAGAAAAGTGTCACACATTGAAGAAGAGCTGTGTTGTTATACTTCCTCTGATCTGAAAATAATTTGTTTCATGGCTGAGTTTTCATATGGTAATTTTGTAGCTCCTTTACCCAATGTATGTAATGTGTTTTAACAAAACATTTATTTATGTATAAGTAAATGTTTAAAATAAATAATACCAAAATCTTTATTTTGATTTAAGCTTTTTCCAACCCCGAGTACCACGTGTCCGCCATACATTGATTCAAACATTAGGAATTTATCTACTAATTTAAAAAAAAAATGACAGATAAGTTAAAAAAAGGTTAATGCTTATCACATAATTATGCCGATAGAGGCTACTTTGGTCCCCCAACGGACCTAAGGATAGGCAGACCCGCGTAACGGTCGGGTACGAAAGGTTGCCTAACCTTTCTGACACAGGCGCTACGGCAGGTGGCTCGACACTGACGCTAACTTCGCTGCGGTGCCGTTCCCTGTTAAACCCAAGCTCGACCATGGGCATGGGCATCCGGCCCAGCCGAAAATCCCGGTTACGATCCCGGAGAAAATTTCCGGTTACGGTCGTAAAATAGCCGAAATTTCCCGGTTCCGATTGGAAACCGGACCTAAATTCCCGGTTACGATCGGTCGTGTCACGGTTACGATCGGTCTCCCAGTTACGATCGGACTCGTCCCGGTTACGATCGGACTCGTTCCTGTTACGATCGGACTCGTTCCGGCTACGATCGGACCCGTCCCGGTTACGAAGCCGGACTCAATTGCGCGTTGCCCGTGCGTTGAAGTCTCCAGTGAGTTTTCAGAAACACGCCGTAACTTGTAAACGGTAACTGGTCACAATTTTTAATGTCAAAATCGGGCGTAGCGTGCCAAGTCAACCTTTGGTGCAGATGTTAAGTAAAGTCAACAAGTTGGCGGAAGTAGCCCCTGAAAATATACTTGACAATTCTGCGCTTCATCGTACTTCACTGTCGGAATGGTCCTACCCGGTTACGATCTTCTTCGTACTTTACTGTCGGAATGGTCCTACCCGGTTACGATCGTAAACATTTCCAGGTTACGATGGTAATCGTAACCGGAATTGTCCGAATTTGCGAAGTCGGAATCGTGTCCCGGCCGTAACCGTACCCGGAACCGTATTGGTAACCGTAGCCGGAATTTTCGGCTGGGCGTGCCATGGCCAGGCCACGGCCACCAGCCTCTGTCCATGGGCACTGCGGGGCTATGGGCATCCCCGCCATGGCCACCAGCCTCTGTCCATGGGCACTGCAGGGCTATGGGCATCCCGCCATGGCCACCAGACCTCTGCGTCACTGGAGAGCCATGGGCGTCCCCTACCATGGCCTGGACGATGGCCATAGTAACAGACCCCATACCCATGGAAAAGGTGCCCGTAGCCATGGTGATTTAGACTTCGTGGCCATTGCAACCATGGTAATTTTAGCCTGGGTCCTAGATGTGTTGGATGTTCTTTGGATGCGTTCTGGATGCGTTGTATGTATCTTGGACATAATATGGATGTGACTTGGACGTGGTCCGAATGCATAAAATGTCGCTGGGACGTGATTTGGATGCGATGGATGTCGCTTGGAATTAATCGGGATGCGATGGATGTGTCTTGGACGTGATCTGGATGCTATGGATGTGCTTCGGACGCATTCTAGATGAATTGGCGTCGCAGATGTCTTTTGGACGCAGTGTGGATGTGTGTGATGTGCTAGGGACGTGATGGACGTGGTCTGGACGTTCTTTGTCGTTTAAATTAGTTCTGGATCTGTAGGATGTCGTTTTGAGTAGATGTGGATAGTGAAATTTGGGGTATCGATTGGAGGCTGTAGATGCCTTCTAGACACAGGACGTACCGCGGACGTGTTGGATGAAACGGGGATGAAGTGCCGACCCTTGGTTCATTTTTAGTGGATGTCAGAGATGTGATTTGGATTGCTGCTCGACGTCATGTGGACATCGCAGATGTAGAGTGGACGAGAGTTGACCTTCTGGATGGATAATGGACGTACCGTCTTTCAGTGCCCTGGACGCCGCGGACGTGCCAGGGATGCGTTATGGATTGCGCTTAAAACATGGACATGAGTAGACTAGCGTGGATGCGGTGTGGACGCAGTGGTTGACCTGATGGACACGAAATGGACCTATTTCGGATGCTTTTGGATCCAGAACGCATCCTCGCGACCCGTCAGGGATCTTCTCCGTGAAGAAATGCCAAATGTACTTTACGAATCCCAATGATGAATCTGCTTGCTCCTCGTAGAAACGGAAACTATTCGTGAACCATGATAATTATTCATTTATAAAAATTTGTTTACCCTTTTTAGATTTACCTATCAAAATATAAAACATGACACAAATCATTTTCTCTTTACTCTTTCATCCATGCACACCATGTTCAATAAGTACCCAGATCACATCTTGGCATACATTTCTACGGTGGTGACATTCTGCACAGATTTACGTTATTTACGAATACCTTTGCTCCCACTGAAGCTTGGTTAACAATAAAACACAAAACTCTATTTACTTACATGGAATGGGGCCAAACAGTGATAAGGTAATTTGTAATTCCTATGTTGTTTATCTTCTTCTTCCAACCAGCCATCAATCCAACCATTGTGTTTAGGTTAAGAGGGGCCCAATGGCATTCACATTTGATGGCCAAAATGAGTTCCAGCATCTTATATCGACGGGTTCGAGGAATAAAAGGCTATCTCGGAGCGTATTTTTATACTGTGCCATCTCGTCGTGCGGTACTATAGTGCGCTAAGTCGTCGCGCTGCACTACAGTGCGCTATCTCGGGCTGCTGCCCTATGCTGCGCTAACTCAGGACGCTGGTCTCGACGGGGGCACTACAGGCCATGAGGCAACTTTTCAGGAGAGCGAATTGAAAGTTTTGAGTTCGATATCAAATCCGATTTGCAGTGGAGGCTGCTGTGGCTTTGATATTATGATTCCCTGTTGTCTTCCAAAGCTATCAGCATGCTTCTCTTTAGACAAAGTATTGAATACCGGGTGATAGAGGAAATATGAAAGGGCTTTGTATTGCACCACCTAGCTATGCAGAGTTTGATCAAAGCAGTTATATTTAACTTATTTTAATATAATTTCGGCGTCAGAGTAGGTAACAGGAATTAGTATAGTCATGGTTTTAGTTGTGGGATTGAATGAAATATTCTGCAAACCAGTGTTAACTAACCTTCCTTACCACTTTTCACGGAGTTGTTTATATTGCGTTTCAAAGTTGCTCACCATTAAGGTAATCAGTATTAATAAAAATTCTTACATAAAACAATTTTACTATCTGATTACTATTTTTAACTGCCTAAATTTCCGCCCTAACGAGTTAATTGATTGCGATAATATGTATTAATCTCTTTGAAACTGGAGAGGACTTATGTGTCGACATGACAACAGCTTTAATTCCACTAAATGAATTCTTTTAAGTATGTGAAATTGGTCAGCAAGAAAATATTTAGGCAGGTTTATCTCTCTTGTAGATAAAAGTAATTTCACTTAAGTTCATGTCTTTACGTGAGATCAAACAGTTGTCATTCTGTTGTTAGTGTGAAAGGATGACCGATGCTAAAAATAGAATGGTCCAAAAAATACAATTCTTTGATCATTTATTAAGTTCTAGAAAAAACAACACAGTAGCACAAAGCGTGCAAGTAGTCAGACAAATAAAATCGTGAGGAAAGAGTAACAATTATTCTAGAATCATCCCTGACAAGGAGGGAATGCAACATTGCACTTAAGGGGGTAGACCAGTCTAAAATTTTCAAAAAAGCGATTTTTTTTTAATGGTTTAAAATTTTCTTCGTCGTTTTCTGCGTCGGACGCCGCAAACCCGGTCTCGATCCGATGAGCGGTTGCTGCGTGGCGGCGCGGCAAAGGTCCTGGCGCGGCGGCGGCCGGACGGGCAGGTAGGCAGCCTCGCTCGGTCCCCCTCCACTCTTGCCGCGCCGTGTCGCGCCGCTGCAACCGCCACCGCCACCGCGACACGGTCGCTCCTTCCCCCACTCCCCTGAAGACTCCCTCCCTCCCTTCCACTGCCCCCCGCGGAAACGCAAAGTAAAACTGTCTTTTTTAGTTTTTCGCGTTTTTCTCGAAATGCCCGTTTTCAAACTGGTGTGCAAGGTAGAAGCCACAAAAATTGAGCTATCGACTTGAAATTTTTTTCACATGTAGATAATAAGTGCCGCTATCGTGTGAACCTCCAACTTTTATTTCCGTTGCGATTTGACTCGTCCAGAATTTTTTAAACTCGAAAAAATTTCCTAAAAAACGGACCTTTAATTTTAGAAGTTCAAAATCGACCTTAAAAATTTTTTGACGTTTATACCCGTGGTTCACACGATAGCCGCATACAATCCAAAGATGCATATCAAATTTGAATGTTCTAGGACTATCGGTTTGGTCAGGATCGTGCACACCATCGAGGCATGTCGCTCCGCCGCTCCGAGGCCATAAACTCGCTCTGCATTACCGCGATCAACATCTGATTACCTGAATGCATACCTTGATATGTGTCTGAACTGCCCATAAAATTTCAGATTTTTACCTCAGACTGTTTTTGAGTAAAAGCCGATTTACCGAACCCTTGCATTTAGACTGGTCTACCCCCTTAAAATCACAGGTACAAAGAATACCTAAACAACAGGTAAAAACTTAAACAGTTTCAATCGAACACAAAATAAAAATGGCACATTAACACTTATAGCAAATTACTTTTAAAAGTAACAGGTAATACTGATAAAGACTAAAACAATTTTAATTGAACAAAAAATGTCACATCGAACTTATTGCACATCCACAAATCCACATTAATGATGGATCAAAAATTAGGTAAATTACTTCTTCTTTTTAGGTGGTGGTGGAAGAGGGTGTTCTTTCAAGATCTTCCTGTAAAACCCCTGGTACTTTTGAGGAATAACTTTGGTATCACACATTTTTATCAGTCCGTTCCTTGTAGAAGCTGTAATAGGCAACAATCTATCATAAGCCTTTGAGAAAACATGGTTCTTGGCTATCAAAGGGCGTCCCTTTCTCTGGTTGACATTTAAGGTCACTGGTTCCTGGTTCACGTCATACTTGATGAGCAAATTGACACCATCTTCAACACATACTTCCCGTATGTCCACGAACCGTGCAGGGTTTCCATCAGTGTCAGTTTCCCAATTTTGCTTTGCCACCAAATTTTTGAAATCAAACACATTAGTCTGATTCACCTTCACTACTTTGTACTTATCTTCTCTTTTGATGATAGCAGCTCTCATGACTTTGTGCCAGTGGCTGGGCACCATCAATTTTTTTCCTTTGCTGGCAGTTTCAATATTTGCATGCATGTTGTCCCCTTCATTTTGAGTGTGACCTTTCAACAAATATCGTAGGGTTATTTTAATCTGGAAGAGACTAGATGCATAGACTAGAAGAGCAAAGATTTGTCGATTCTTGTTTTGCCCAGTACAATTATCACAGTAAAACTTAAATTCCTTAACTCCCTCCAACACAGCAATCCTTATGTAACGTAAAAGGCAGCTTGCAACCTCGTTGCTTCCCTTCATACATATGCCTTCTCTCCATGTGAAGCAATACCCTTTGTGCAGGGTCAGCCCTCTCGTTTCATATACTGTGAAATTGTATGTAGATAATTTAGAGTGGTAGTAAAATCCTGATGAGTATCCTTGAGGTACATATAGTACTTTCTGCAAATCGAAGCAGCAAAATGCCAAATTAGGATTGTCCTTAGTCGCTAATCTATCGTCACCCTTCAGTTTCCGCAACTCTTTCTTGATAATCAAATGTTGATCATATTCTTCTTGTAGTTGATGTTTTACGTCCCCGGAGCCCTCCTTATACTGGCAGCACAATTCACACTGATCCTTTTTTGGCTTATGCACTTCTATATTAAGTTCTGTATTATAAATTTCAAGATAAAGTCTGTAATAGGCGATGTTGGGGTCTTTTACTTGAATTTCAGGAATAGCTTTGTCATTTTCTTCTACAGCTTCCTCAGCAGGATTGTAGTCTTCATCATCCATCAGATCTCCTTCCGATGTTAGATCAGACAAAGCATCAATAGGAATAGGTTCTTTGTTGTTGTCTGCAGCATCTGCAGCCTGAATATTTTTTTTCCCTCCATCCATTTTAAATATGCCCGATGCATTTTTGCCACTGTCCAACCTTCTTCAACATATTCCTTTGTAGAGTCTTTTCTTATATAATGCGACTCCACTTTTGGAAACATTCGAATGTGATCCCTCACACTTTCTTTGACCTCAGGCTTTATAGCGTTTCCCCTCTTGGAATGCTTTCCTTGTTTAGAAGGGGATGGAGTTCCATCAGGACCTGCCTTTTTAAATGCAGTTGAAACAACTGAGTTTGCCATATGATGAGTACTCAAAAACATTGTCTTGCAAACTTTGCCTGATTGACCTTTGACAGGCAAATGGTATATATAGGAGAAGGATCTTCGAGATGGTGTGTCATCATCAGCATTTTCTTTCTTATTTTCTTTTTTAACATGTTTAGTGACTTATGACCACCTGGCTTGATCACCTGTAACTTTTTTTCTGTAAGTAAGATAAACTAACTCTCGCGCCTCTTGACTAACTTTAGAATGACATTTAAATCGACATGTTGTTTTGCAACCAGGTCCCATTGGCTTAGCTGGCACTGCAACCCCTTTCTTGTTTACGTACTCTTCTCCAGCTTGGCTCTTTTGCTTGTTGATATTAACTTGCCATGTGTCTGGTCTTCTCTGTCGCTTTCGTGTCCTTTGCTTTCCATGCTCTGGTGTTGCATCATGGTTTGGTTCTGGTTCCTGTTCTTGGATTATTTCTTGATCTGAAGTCTCGTCGATAATGCCAAAGACAAATGTATCATTAGTGTTCTCATTAAGAAAGATGTTCTCATTCATCAGAATGTCATTTTCATTTTGCCTCATAGGAACAGCAACTTCTTCCACTGCAACAAAAATATATAAATAAAATTTAGACAAACACAATATTAAAAAAGAACTGACAAATAGATATCATTTTTACCATGTATATCATTGAAAGATTTGACTAGGGAATTATTTCCAAATTGATCTCCTTCTACCACTTCAACAAAAGCATTAAAGTTAATTTCCATTTCAGTAGGTGTATTATCTATGGAAAAAATAGACACAGTTCTGGGATCTGGAAATAGGAAAGAAAGCATACTGGTTAGTATAGATGTTATGCTGTTAAATTCACCAAATAAAATTAAAAAAAAAAAAAAAAAAAAAAAACTTACTGGCATCTTTTGCAGCTGTAGGGAAAAATTCATTTCCATTGAAGTCTGTCAGAGTGACCGAGTCATCTGTAGCTCCTAGTGCTAAAACAAAACCAGACTCAGTAAAATTAACATAAGAAAGACACAGAATGTAAGTGTAAGTAAGACGGAACTTACCAGAAGGAAATACATCTCTAAAGATTACAGTGTCATTATTTGGTTGTGAGGCATTTCTGGTATTTTCTAAAAGAAAGAAATTAAATTAAATAATTTGAAAAAGTATTTTAAAAATATCAACTTGTTAAACTTAATATCTTAATTCAAACCTGATGAACTGTTGACTTCAGCTTCAGTAACTATTATCTTCATACTGTCTGGACTAGAGTGAATAGGCAAACTATCATTGGTCTTCAACAGTGACTGGAAACAACTTGGGTGAGATGTTTCAAGTTCATCACCAGCATGAAATGTATTCTCTACAACAGAAAAATGAAAACAAATATCATTATTAAACATTAATGCTAAAGGCTAAATGGTTAGCTAAAACGCAATTAAGTGCGGCATGACTCCCTTAAAAAATGATTTAATATAAGGGTACTCCTACAAGAGCTTATCAAACTTGAACTTCACTTTCATCATGTGTTATAAGTTATTTCATTGGCAAGGACTTGTGAGGCATAGGGTTACTCTCTGTAATCATAATGTGGTACTGTATTGTAGAGAACATAATTCCTTTTGCTCTAAGAATAATTTTAGTCTTGTCATGACTGCACATAATAACATAGCAAAAATAAAATTGTCTGATTCAACTTATTTGTTATTAGTTCAATCAGACAATTTAGTTTTTGATATATAATCATATGTGTGGTGATGAAAAGACTAAAATTATTCTTAGAGCATAAGGAATAAATAATGATCTCTACAATATTGTATTACATTTAGATTACAGAGAGTAACCCGATGGATTACAAGGCCTTACCAATGAAATAACTTAAAACACATGATGTGTGTGAAGTTGGTTTGGTGAGGTCATTGTAGGAGCACCTTAACACTAAATTAAACTGAACTTTCTTAATATTGACTTTGTATTGAGCAAGGTACTCACCTAATAATGTAGGATTGTCTTTGGTTATAGCAACTTCTATCTCAATTTGTGGAGTAGGTGAACCATCCTTGTTCTCAAAAGCCGAACGGGAAGGACTAGGTTGAGGTGTCTGAGCGCCCATCTGGAATGCATTGTCTGGAACAGATAAATAAAAGTATATCATAATTATGTTCATTTTAATTAATGAATATATTGTTTACTGCAATAATGAGTAATATGATTTCAAAAATATACTAAAATTCCTAATTCTGACTCAGAATTCATCAAGGTACCTGATACTGTAGGATTGGCTTTGTCTTCCGCAACTTCTATATTACTTTGTAGTGCAGGTGTGTCATCTTGATTCTCAAAAGCTGAACGGGCAGGAGTAAGTTGAGAGGTCTGAAAACCGGTCTGGAATGCATTCTCTGGAGGAGACATAAACAAATCATAATATAATTTATGCTTAAAGGATAAACTAATTTGATGTTAAGGGGAAGGGTATTCAACTCAGTATAATACATTACATGTTTACTAAAATACGTTTATTAAAAAATCGTTTCTGCCCTCACCTTTTTTCTGCCCTGAGAGTGCCGTTTTAAGAATTTTTGGTGTGTACTGTCAAGCAATGATGGTAGCCACATTAACACTGTTAAGTTCAACAAATTATGCATGATTTCGAAGACAAAATAAAAAGAATAGTCCATTATTTTGGTGTAAAAGTAAGCATGCTCACTGTTGCACCAATAATAGGATATTTTTGTTATTTTTGGTTCTCCAAATCATACCCAACTTCAACTTAACTGAGTTGATGCAGCTACAATCATTGCTTGATAATGCAACGCCAAAGAATCTGAATTCTGGTGCCAAGTGCCAAGCGGTCAAAGACTGTCAGGCAAAGGCAAAAACAATTATTTTTAATACACTTAGTTTGCCAAATATAACTAGGGGTACTAACCTGGATTGGTCTCAGCTTCAGTAAGTTCAACCTGCATATCTGGTGTAGACGAAGCGCCTTTGCTCTCTAGCAATACAGGGGAAGAATTTGGACGACTTCATGGTGTATGTTGTTGGGCAGTCAGCAGTGATGTATTCTCTAAAGGAGATACATTAAAACAAATTTTAATTAAGAATTATAAGAGCTTCTATGAAACTTAATAAAAAACAAACACAAAAATGAGATAATTTTCTGTGCAAACGCTACTGACCTCTAAATAAGTTTCTGCATACCCCAGCTGTTTGACCAGCCCAGGCTGCAATACGTGTCCTTTTTTCTGAAGGTGCTTCATCTCTTGGTAATTTTGGGACAGGCTCAGCGACTCTTGGCCTCTTTTGTAGATCACTTCTGCTGGGACGTAAAGTGGGACGCTGAGTGTTAATCTTGTCACCATCTGAAACCAAAACAAAATGAATGAGCAAAGTTCTCTTTCTTTTAAAGTAGAATTTTGTTAACAATATGAACCATATTGAATTGAATCAAATTTGCAGGTGTCCAAAGCAACAAAATTACAAGAAAGTTTCATGGCACCATGGCAATCCAACCCAAACAACAAACTTGAAAAGCTGACACTTGTATGAAACACAAATGTCTTGTCATAGGGGATTTACAATGAAATGAGTCAGAATATGAATACATATTTGAGGAAACCGAAAAAAAGCGAAAGTTCTGAAACATTTTAGTAAAAAAATCCCCTTTTAGGGGCAAACATGTTTATATCCTTCAGGTTAGGAAAGTCATAGCCATTTATATATTTCCGAATGAAAATGACATTATGACGAGTAATCACACTCACTTGGTTGATAGCCAGCTTTGGCCAGCATAGCAATGGCCCGGTTCGACATTATAATGTTTGTTAACTTTATATCTAGGTAAAATTCACATAGTGGCGTCCTCCGACGCAACACGTCTCGCACGTCGCACAGACCGAGTCCGCCGCACCCTCCCCCGGTCTGGCCCGAGATACACCAGTCTTCCATGCCCGCAACGGGGACGACATAACCTGGTCGCAAATTTCATCTCATTTTTTCTAGACATGTTGGTACTCGCACTCATAAATCGGTCATACCGCCTGAAAGCATTTAATGTGCAGAGCAGCAATCCGTCGTCAGAAAAAAACAAGAATTTCGTAAAAAAAAAAACAGCATTTTGACCAGGCTCTGCGAGGAAGCGCAGCATAGGGCAGCAGCCCGAGATAGCGCACTGTAGTGCAGCGCGACGACTTAGCGCTCTATAGTACCGCACGACGAGATAGCACATTATAAAAATACGCTCCGAGATAGCCTTTTATTCCTCGAACTCATCGATATGCATGGAAGATTGTTGTTTCCGCCACTTTGATTCGAGTCCTGCCGCTTGTTGACCATAGTGATAAAAATTCAAAGGTCTTTTCTAGTAAAAGCTATCTCAGTGAGAGCGGCGCTTAGCAACCATGGAGACCACCGTGTCAGCAGAGGCAAACCAAACGATGTAACTTTTTTCAGATAAATCCTGAACAAAAGTCCACATGGATTTACTGAAAAGAATGACTTCATTAGCAGCTAGTGATCATTTAGGTTCAAACAATTAGAAACTTTACGTTATTTGAACCGATTCAAGTCGTACACAAGTCATAAATACAACAACAAGCAGCACTAGTAGTTACACTAACGCCCACCAGGAGCGCTACAGGCGTCGGGCTTCAAGGGGCACGGGAGAGAGAAGGCAGGGGACAAGGCGCGGACAGGAACCAACCAAAACAAAGTTTGAAAAAAGAATTCGGGAGTCGCGACTTTAAAAAAATAGACTTTGGTTACAATGTCGCCATTAAAATATGGCAAAGTTAGAATCAAAGTGGCTGCACCGTTGATTTTGAGCGAATGTGAGGTAGTTAAACAAATGACAAAGTTTTTGTTTCGGTCACCAAAGAAGTTTGCATCGGCCCCTAACCTTTGACATTTGATGGTTGGGAATTTCGTTGGGTGAAGAGGCTGACGCCTTCCGCCAATGTAGAATGGTCTGATGTCATTCCGACTCAGTGTTAAAATTTTTGAGTGCACTCAAGTGACAAAATGATGTGTGTAGTGAATCTGTGTTTACCCAGGATGTTTCAGTGCCAGAATGTAACAACTCTTATGTTAAAGATGAAGTCTGTACAGAAAAGGACATTCATAGTAACAATCCAGTGAGTTTCCATCCATTGCCTAATATTGTTTTCAGCAGTGCATTTGTTCGTACCTTTCTATGTCATGAGACAGGTTGTTGATGTGCACCCTTCTTTTTCACAGAATGTTACAAGACAAGAGTGGCTATTCGATCATGATTATAATGCTCTACAAAGAACAGACATTTCACCGGAACTTCTTGAGCACAACCATTGTTTTCAAAGTAAAGGTGCAATCGATTCTCATCAGGTAACAAATACATAATGTTATGAAGGGTATACATATTTTATAATGACATTCAATTACTTCCTGCAGCAATATTATTATTAACACTATTATTCCAACGTAAAAAAACTGACGGAAGAAGTGGCAGCACTGAAGTCCGAAAGA
This sequence comes from Stenchaetothrips biformis, assembly GCA_030522485.1. Taxonomy (NCBI): domain Eukaryota; kingdom Metazoa; phylum Arthropoda; class Insecta; order Thysanoptera; family Thripidae; genus Stenchaetothrips; species Stenchaetothrips biformis. The sequence goes on from CM060101.1 coordinate 2,328,327, forward strand.
GCTACATCAAGGGGTAAGTCGGAGCAAAACAAACAGCCCCACAAGAGACCCAAACAAACGGAGAGGAATGCTAAACCAGAACAAAACAGGAGAGCACCAGAATCAAGAGGAAGCGCTGAACTAAAAGAAGGTACAATAACTGACTACTCCAGAAATAATATATATATATATGGTTGAGGGTAACCTGCTCGGGGCAATGGACGAGCCAGGATACTCAACCGCCCACTGCGTAGCCAGAGACATGCGCATGGGGGCTGGGATTGCAAGAAAGATCAAAGAAAAACTCAAACTGAATACAGCCGAACTCAGTGAAGGTTGTGAGGTCACAGACATTGTGGAACATAAAATGGGAGAAGATTATCTTCTTAACCTTGTTACCAAGTCCAAGTCCAACGAACTACCTACCTGGTACAACTTTAAGAAAACTATCCAGAAACTACCTGAAGTATGCAGCAAACTCAAAATCACCAAGCTAGCAATACCTAAACTGGGCTGTGGACTGGATGCACTGAAGTGGCACAAGGTTATGAAACTCCTCAAATCAACCTTCTATCACAGCGACATTGAAGTCTACGTGCTCTGCAACGACAAGGATGCTGAACCGACCTACAGAAGAAGTGCTGATGGAAAAAGAAAAAACAAAATCCAAGGCAAGAAGAAGACTGCCATAGATGTTATTGGCGACAGCCATGCAAAAGACCTGGATCAACATCCAATACCCCAAGAGTGCTCAACTTTCATTCAGGCATTCCCTGGAGCCACTACCACAGATGCCACAAAGAACTTAAACCTCACCTCCTCTTACCTGGGCCCTGAAGACAACCTAGTCATACTAACGGGAACAAGCGATATAACGTTTGATGATACCATCAGTGTTCACGACATCCATGCTGAAGCCAGAAAAAACATCATCTCACAGGCAAAGCATACCAGAATAACACTGCTGACAGAGCCATACCGGTTTGACAAGGAACAGAAAATAACAAGACCAGTAATTGGAAGGTACAACAGGCAGCTGGTAAAAATGGTGAACACAGAAGCAGGTGAGCAAGGCTTGAGAGAAAGAGTCCAGGTAGTTGATATTAACAAAATTACCTCAAGAGAAAATTATACTGAGCATGGACTACACCTCAACAGAAGAGGCAAAGAAAACTTATGGTCACTTATCATAGAAGCAACAACCAACTTTGGTAAACTGGACATCCTTCCACAGCCGGACCAGGAGGACCTGGACCAGGAGGGCCCGGACCAGGTTTCCCACAACTAAGACAAGAGAATATCATCTTCCTAATAAACTGCCAAGAAGGAAAAACAGCCCCAATGGAAGTGACATCTGTGTGCTAAACCTTAATGTAAGGTTTTTAATGAACAAAAAGAACCAAGTTGAACATCTATTAAGTGAGTGTGCTGCAGATATCTTTGTAGTGACTGAAACTGCGCTGTACTCGAACGAGGTATCACATTCCACATATGGCAGGCTTAAATATGCAACATCTTTCAGCAGGGAAGAATCTAGCCCCAGAGGTGGCGGAGTAGCCATCTACCTAAAAGAATCAGTCTTTAGATCACATAAGATTATCGACATCTCAAAATTTACAAAACCTAATGTATTTGAAGCCTGCTGTATTGAAGTAACAGGAGAGGGTCAAGTATTCATTGTACTAGGTATTTATAGACCCCCTCATCTGGAGAACTATACAGAGTTTAGCCACCTTCTAACAGAAGTTCTACTCGATACAAGAAGGCTGGACAAAACATTGATTTTGGCACCTAAATGTTAACTTCCTAAATAGTAGTAGATATAGTAGGGACCTCATAGATGTTCTTGACTGTTTCCAGCTGAAGCCTCTGTTCTATGATGTATCTAGGGAGCAAAGCGCAACATGCATTGATAATATCTGCACCGAATTGGACTCTGAAGCTAAAACTGAAACGATTAGGACCTACATCTCTGATCATTTCGCTCAGAAAGCAATTATTACCTTAAAAGGGAAGAGTACCCCCAAACTGAATGCCTACTGTAAAAATAGACAACTCGGCCCAGATAATATAAAGTTGCTAAAATATAAGCTAAGTTGCGAAGACTGGAGTGATGTGACTGGAAAGGAGGATGTTGAAGCAGCAACAGATGCCTTTCTTAGCACTGTAAGATATCACCTTGATGTAACTTGCCCAGTAACAAAGAGAAAAAACACTAAAAAAAAATAACAAAAAGGTTACCTATAATAAGGAGGTGCTGAATACTAAAGAGAAAATGGATTTGGCCATGGAAATCCTCAGAGCAGATCCTTATAATAATGAATTGAAAGAATTCTGCACAGAAATAAGGAAAAAATATCATAGTAAGCTAAAAAAAAAATGTAATAAGTCATAATGATGCCAAGATAAGAAACTCGGATAACATCAGTAAAGAATCTTGGAAAATTATTAATGACAACAGAGATGTACCAACTAAAAAAAAGGATGTAATTAGTCTTGTCTTGGACGGAAAGTTAATCTCAAATCCACTGGAGGTAGCAGAATTATTCAATCATTACTATATACAACTGCCACAGAAAATTGTTCAACGTAAAACTAAAAATGTCAACCTAAAATTGATTTCCAAGCAAAATCCATGTACAATCTATCTAGAACCAGTAACAGCAGTGGAGGTGATTACTATTATAGGGCAGCTAAAAAACAAAAAATCTAGTGGGCTTGACGAGATCTCCGCAAGCCTCCTCAAACAAATAGCAAATGAGGTTGCACATCCACTTGCTCATCTGATCAATATGTCATTTGTCAAAGGTATCTTTCCAACGAAACTTAAAGAGAGTAAACTTATGCCTCTTTACAAAAAGGGGAATAAAACTCTGCCTGATAACTATAGACCACTATCTTTGATATCAAACATTGCAAAAGTCTTTGAAAAAGCCTTTTATATAAGACTAACAAAATTCTTGAATAAAAATGACATAATAGTCAGGGAGCAATTCGGATTCCAAAAAAACAAATCCACTAGTGATGCTGTAGCCATGGCCCTGGAGACAATTATAAATGCTATAAATAGGAAAGATAAGATAGCGGGTCTATTCCTGGACATGTCTAAAGCATTTGATTGTGTAGACCATGGTAAGCTTATTGAACTGTTACAACATTATGGCATAAGAGGTATAGCTAGTGAATGGATCACATCATATCTTATGAATAGAAAACAGTGTAGAGGTATCAGATCTTTCTCAATGTAAAGCACAAAGATCCAAATTCCAAACTGTTAAATTTGGTGTTCCGCAGGGCAGTATTCTAGGTCCAATCTTGTTCCTATTGTATATTAATGAACTTAAATACTATGTTGCTGAAATCACAGATGGTCAATGTTTGCCCATCCTTTTTGCAGATGACGCAAACCTAATTGTCACAGGACTGGATCTAGAAAACCTGAAAGTACAAATGGAATTAATAGCCCAAAAAGTAACGGATTTTCTTAATGAAATTAACTTAGTAATAAATGTCCCAAAAACTAACTACATGTGCTTCTCCCTGAGAAAAGAAGTCAATGCTATGAACATTAGAGTGAACCAAGAAGCTGTCAATCAAGCACATAGTACAAAATTCCTCGGGATCCATGTGGACGAAAACTTAACATGGAGCACCCATATTGAAGCTTTGATTTCTAAAGTAAGATCTGGTATCTTTGTGCTCAAACAGCTTGCCCAATGTGTCTCACAATCAACCATGCTTAAAGCTTATTTCGCACTTGTCCTTAGCAACCTAAGTTATGGTCTGTTCTTATGGGGGACAGCCTGCAATGGCTCCAAGATGAAATTGTTCAGACTACAGAAAGCAGCACTAAGAATTATACTTAAAAAGCCATATGGGGAGTCGTGCAGGGGTGTATTTAAGGAAAAAGGCCTTCTAGCTCTACCTGGCCTGTTCATCATGCAATCAATCTTATATGTTGTAGAAAAAACTGAAAACCCCTTAAATTGCGATGTACACGAGTATAATACTCGAAATAAGGATAACTACTACCATATGGTTTTTAGAGGCAGTTTTGGAAAGCTTCATCCCTCCTACACTGGAACGCTGTTGTTTAATGAGTTGCCCACTGAATTAAAAGAGCTAAAGAATAGACCAAAAATTTTCAGAAAGTGGCTCAAAAAGTATTTAATCGAAGCGGAACCCTACAGTTTTCCAATGTTGTAGTCCGTAAAAGAGAAAGGAAAGAAGAAGGGGAGAAAAAAAAACAAAAAAAAACAAACTGCTAACATTTCTTGACATATCTGGTCTGATGCTGACGAATGCGAGTGCTGTTTATATCACTGCTGATTTCGAAATACAATACAATACAATAGAATGTAAATTTACAGGAGAACACAGTTGACCTTTATAGGAATTTATTATTGGATGCTCACATATGTGGTGTCAACTTTGGTTCGGAAACAAGCATCGACCAGTCTACCTTCTCATCAGATCCAATGGAGACTGTAGAATGCCAACATAAAACCACTGTTGAATCTACTTTGCATACTAAAGTTGTTCGCAATGCACAGCAGGTAAGAAACCTGTTTTAATTATTTCAATTATTGCTTTAGCAATGTGGTAGTAGTTGGAATTTTAGTTTACAGGAGAACACAGTTGACCTTGATGGGGATTTATTATCGGATGCTCACATATGGATGCTGAATGAAGCGACGCCATTTCCTGCCTCCTCCGTGAAGCGTTACATCAACGTGTACGCAGTTCAGGAAAATCAAAGATACATGTTTCTTGGTCATGTAAGGCTGCTTTATAAAATGATGAGTATCGCCCAACGTAATTTTAATCGGTTATGAACCTGAAATTTGTTTGGAGGCTCAAATGGTTTTACGTATGCCAGATTGGAAAATTTATTGATTTGGTCATTTTATGAAAGTTTTACTTACGCCCGGATGAAGTTCATCCCTAAGCTTAAAAATATTGCCATACACGTATTCAGGAACTAAAAATACTCAAGTGACCAAGTTTTTAAAAAATTTCAATTATTTTTTTAAAAATTTTAGTTACGCTCTTTTAAAAGCTTTACGTCTTATGTTTTTTTGCCATGTCCGGAATCAGCGACCCCCAGAACGTAAGTGCACCAAATTTTATGCTGATACCTCTACAGGTATGCTAAATATCGAATTAGTTCCATTTTTTAAGGATCCCAGAGCCCTGTGTGCGGGGGGCATATGGTATAGCCCCCCGCGAGAGCCCCTCGCCAAAGCCTCTAGCCTCTATGAGAGCTCCCCCCCCCCCCCCGCTATCACCAGAGAGACTCCTCATATCAGCGTTTCCCTTCTCGGTCGGTTCAGGCGGTCGGCGCGGCCGTGGTGGAGTTGAGGCTGGCGTCGATGCACTGGCGCACGGCGTTGATGCTGGCGTTGGCCTCCGCGCTGCGGGCGTTAATGACGTCGCCGACGCAGGCCGCGCTGCTCTGCAGGTTATCCACCACCAGCTGCAAGGCCAGCACGGTGGCGTCGACGACCAGGCTTCGGATATAAGGATTCAAGATCAGGGCGAGATCCTCAATTTTAAGAGGCAACTGCCTTTTCCGCAACTGGAACAAGAACACCACGTGATTATGGAAGTAGGGCATTTCAGGGCCGATTGAAAGTGGTCGAAGTTGACTTTCGACGATTTCGCCCGTTTTTGGGTCAATGTTACCTACCGATAGGTTAATACTCTCACAAAATTTCAGATCTCTAGATCAATTTTTATAGGAACTGTGGTCAATCAAAGTTTTAGGCCTTTTCACTTTAGTCGTTTTCGATCTACTTGCATATTTTTACGGAAGTGCTCCGGAATACCGTCGTTTCAAGTTCAGAGGGGTGAAAATTGATACCCCAGCGGAAAACTGAGTGGGGATTCCGAATCTGTGCGCAGAGTTGTCCGCAGAGCCCTGCATCACTATTAAAAAGGCACTCAAAGGTGAAAATTACCCTGATTTAGTGTTTTAGGACCTTAAGTTTTCTGCCCAAATTGACCCGTCCTTAGGCGCAAATCATTCCTCTGACCTCAACCTAAAAACAAGCGGCTCAATCAATCGAGGGTGTGGGTGCGGTTTGGGCGCTGTAGTGCTCGCAACCTTGACACCAGAAATATATTGAATCCAATGAGATCTAACTGATCGGTGCACGTAACAGCATTTTGCATAAGCACTTCTTTGTTCAAAATCTTATGTTTGACAAGCTGTTTTCAGAGTGGTATGCTCTATCCCTCACGGTTTGTGAAATACACTGCCGCTCAAAATTAGCGGCCCATTTTTTAAAGCGCGGCGCCGTTTCTATGTTTTTCGAGCTGGGATGCTGAAATTTAGAAGGCAGGTGCCCCTATTGTTCTTCTTGAGCCCTGCAAAGTGTGCGATCCGTGCGCCCATCCTTGCGACCTGTGCCACCCCTTCACTGCATAGGGGTGTAAAAACCGAGATAAACATGTCAAAATTTTTGTCTTTTAATGATCGGAAACGGCAAATTTGCGGTGTACCGACTCAAATGAGTCTCCCCTTTACAACTGTGCAAGCGGAATCGCAATCGGACAATTCCACCCCTTTCCACAGTCACCCCCACCCCCTCGAGGGGTTGGTTTTCAAAAATGTTTGAAACCGACTGCAAACGATCCAGAAGCCTCTCCTGTACACGGTACAATTTTTCTTTTTCGATTCCGACCACCCCCGGCCGTACCACCCCCACGGAGGACCCACCCCATTTTGAATTTGTGCCGTTTCAGCCACAAGGGGGTCAAATTTGTGTCCCAAAATTCATGAGGACACACCTTGGGTGCGCACAAACCCATTCGGATCGAAAAATCCAGATCCGGAAATTTTCATTCACCGCTGTAGGGGTGACCACCCCCTCTCACCCCCTGCTTCCCCGAGAGGGGCAGGAAGGTCGTTCAAGGGTGGCCCCGGCCAAGAAGACACGGCTCAACCATTCCTGAAATTTTCGAGTCGATCCGGTGCACCGTTTACCCTCCAGGGCGAAAAAACCGTCGAAACCAGCAAAAACATCCCTCAAGTTCACCCTTCGTGAACGCCGAACTGAGGAGGGGTAGCGGCCAAACTCCAAGTGTCCCATCTCGGCACAACCCCTCTCTGCAACCCCCTTTTCTTTCACTCCGCTGCGGTAACGCCCGCGCCCATGCCAACGAGGCAAACGCGGTGATGCACTCGTGCGTCTTCCGCCACCACAGCCATGCGCCGGCGAGGCAGGCAACTCGTCTCACGGGCTGCGCAGGTGCGCCAACGTACTGAAGGCGTGCGCGCGCGCCAGGTCACCGCTCTTCAACAGGGCCAGTCCAGCAATACAGGAAAAATGCACATGGATGCGCACGAGTCATCTCCACCGTGCTGCTGGACTGGCCCTGTTTGACATGTTTATCTCGGTTTTTACACCCCTATGCAGTGAAGGGGTGGCACAGGTCGCAAGGATGGGCGCACGGATCGCACACTTTGCAGGGCTCAAGAAGAACAATAGGGGCACCTGCCTTCTAAATTTCAGCATCCCAGCTCGAAAAACATAGAAACGGCGCCGCGCTTTAAAAAATGGGCCGCTAATTTTGAGCGGCAGTGTATTAAGCAAAGTTGGTTTCGGACCAAAAAAAAAGGTCGTCGGAGTACTAACTTAAAATGATCAGCACCTCTTGAAACGCCTTTCAAACTGAGACTCTCGAGACATTTTTCGGGTTAACTGATAGTCGGAAAGTGTCAAGGGCGTCTCTGCAACTATCAGCCAAGCCGAAAAAATGTCTCGGGAGTCTATGTTTTAAAGGCGTTTCAATAGGTGCTGAGAGGCCTTTTTTAAGAAGTCCGGTTGCGGTATACGACCCACACTGAAAATTGAATGGTAAGACTTTGCGCCAAAATATGGCGAGACAAAAAGTCTCACCAAGTTTTGGTCAGACCTGAAAGTCTCGCCAAAATTTGGTCAGACAAAAATGTCTCGCCATAAAATGGTGAGACTTCTGTGTGATTTCGAAACAGGCCGCAAGGACCGTATTGAATGGGTTCAAAGGTCTGATCATATTGTGGTCAGACAAAAAAATCTCACCATTTTGTGGCGAGACATTTGTGTCTGACCAAATTTTGGTGAGACTTTCAGGTCTGACCAAATTTTGGGGAGGCTTTTTCTATCGCCTCTGGAGTGGAAAGAAGTCTGACTTTTCGATTTGTAGTGGATGACGACTTCCTCCATTTTTTTGGCCAAAGGTAGTCCTAATGAATCTTAGAAAGGCTCTTAAATTTTTCGGCCAAGTTATGCACGGTTTAGATCTTATGGGCGATTTTCGTTTTCTCTGCCAATCTCTTACACAATTTGACCAAAATTTAAAAAATCCCTTTTCTGGGGCCTCTGTGCTTTCGATTGTGGGTCATTCCATGCCAACTCGACAGGGTTCGGACCGACACCTTCTCGGAGGCCATCGCCATAGTGGGTGATTGTTGGCCTTATGGTACTATTTGAAAACCCCAACTCAATTTTTCGAAATCCGCACTGGGCTCCGGGAAATTGTATACTTTAGGGGCTCCGCCGATCTGGAGCCTCTAAAGTACATGAAAAGTTGCGAAAAATTCCTCAGAAACCAAAGAAAATCAAAATTTTGGGGGCTGTGCAACAGTTTTCTGTAATTCTAAGTAAACAGTGACTCGCCATCATCTTAAATGACTCACTTCAATGTTATCAAACAGACGTTTACAGGCTTGACTTGTTTAACACGGGAATGTTGACGTCTTCTGTTGCACTAAAAAGTGCTCTCGTCAAGGTTTTGACCGCTGTGAACGTTTCTAAAGCAAAAGTGGCAAATGTATTCAAGCGGCTCATTTAGGCGAGGGTTCCACCACTCTGGTAATCTTGTGTACACTTCGTCCAGTAATCACTGGTAATCACATGCCAAAAGTGGATATTTTCGCTATCTTTATCGGCTGTTGGGTTCTTTACCCATGAAAATAGGCAAAAACTGCTCTTAGCTGGCCAAAATTCTAGAGTTTTTTGATTATTTTTGTAGGTAATCATTGGTCATCAGTAATCCTGTGTACACTCCTGGGCTGAGTGGTGGACCCCTCGCATTTAGGCGTCCCCGGGCGCTTCAGCACGGGCGAGTGGCATCACTAGCTTGATGCCCGGCCAGCATTGTTGCGAGGCTAGCAGCGCCAGCGCTACCTCCGGTAGGAATGTGCAAGCAATGCAAGGCGAATAGACGTAGTTTGTGATGGTTTTTAGTTTCTGTTGTCATTCTCACATATTTTCCCGTCTATTAATGCGAACGAAGCGGACTTTGCGGGAAAAGTGTTTTGGTTTAAACGTCGTTGGCCTACCCAAAAATTCTTCTTTGTTCCGTTATTTTCTTTGCATAAATAGAAGGGAAAATATGTGGGAATGACAACAGACACTGAAAACCACTACAAACTACGTCTATTCGTCTCGCATTACTTGTACATTCGTACGGGACATGGCGCTGCCGCTGCTAGCCTCGCTACAGTGCTGGCCGGGCATCAAGGTAGTGTTACCACTCGCCCGTGCTGTAGCGCCCGGGGACGCCTAGATAAGCCGCTTGAATACATTTGCCACATTTGCTTTTGAAACGTTAACAGCGGTCAAAACCTTGACGGAAGCAATCTTTTTTGGAACAGATGACGTCTTATTTCCCGTGATAAACGAATCAATCCTTATAGCGCGTGTTTGATGGCATTAAAGTGAGACATTTAAGGTTATGCCGAATCACTATTTACTAAAATTTACATAAAACCGTTTCACAGCCCCCAAAATAGTGATCATCTTCGGTTTCTGCGAAATTTTTCGCGTCTTTTGGTTTACTTCAGAGGCTCCAGATCGGCGGAGCCCCTAAAGTATACAATTACTGGGCTCCGAACTACGGCCTGATGAAGTTTTTGACAAACATAAAGACATAGATGCAATAAAACGCGATTATCTCTGTAACTGCTCGTCGAATCACAATTCTGAGACCACCGTTGGAAAGAGGCGAACAAAATACATCAGAAAATAATTTTGTTGTTCATCTGCGAAAAAAAATTTGAAACTTCTAGAACCGTGGAACTTTTAAAGTGTGATATTTCAAAAACCCATATTTTTAAATTTCTCAAAAAAAATCAAAATTTTCCTTTATTTATCATCTTAACGAAAAGCTTAACCTCCTAAAGTATTCTTTGTTTAGGAGAACGAGCAGTTTTCGTGAACCCCTGCATACCACTTTTTTCTTATTTTCCCCCCAAGTGGCGCGCTGCTGCACGATTCGGATGTGAGGTTGGGTGGTCTAAAAAAAACTGAACTTGATTGCATCCACCAACCCCAGCCGGTGCGAGAAGAATGATTTTAATCACCCACACCAAGCCCTTCAAGGTTTAAACAGTGCTAATAACAAAAATAATATTGTAACCTGGCCACTTTTTTCCCGATTTTTAAAACCGAAAAAGGTATTTCTTCGTTTTTGCACCGTTACTTACAAAAAATACGATTTCACACAATCCTGGTAGTTACTAAGTAATTTCATTTAAGTTCTGGTTTCACAAAAATATATCTGAGGCTAGATCTGCGTTGAGAGGAGCTCTTCTTATGTGTGGTATCTATTTTACTGACAAGAGATTTTAAGTTGGTAGCAGAAAAAAGTCGGAAATTTATTATCTGAGTTTGAGGTTGGCAACAATGTGCTCGCGGCGTCTGCGCTTGTGAGGAAATGGCTAGGCGAAGTGAGGGGACGATGGAGTAGTAGTGCATTAAAACAGCTCCTCCATTGTTGTTTAAGAGAGGACGTTTGGCCTTTTTTGAAAAGGCAGTCCACATTCAACTGAACGAGGTTTGGCCTGGTGCACAATGTTCTCAAGAGATGGCGCTGATGTCACAGACCTTATTCAGCCATATATCACGGTCCGATTTTGGTTACAATGCATATGTTACCTCTTTATGAAGAAATAGTGCATTTTTTCACTTACAACTTATCCTACCTGTTGTTTTTAGTTATGATTCATTCACAGACATAATCTACATACCACTTTGACAAAAATGCTTTGGGGTTAGAAAAGTGCACAGCCCCCGTCGGAAGAATTTTAGAACACCCGCTCCTAGAACTCCCCCTTCCAGAACTCCCTCCCCTTTTAATTCTTTTTGTCTGTATAATTCGTATTTATTAGAATTAGTTTGCAAAAATGATTTTTGACATTTTTAATATTTAAATGCAGAAAATATAAATTAAATGAATTAAAATGAATTAAATGCAATAAATACGAATTAAACTGGAATAATTTGCAAAAGTGGAAATCATCTAAAACAAGAAGGATGGCTTCGACTTATCTAGGAAACTTTGAACGAAATTATTTTCTTAATTCCAAAAATAAATGAAAATTATTTTAAATTATTGAACATTATTTCAAATAATTGCAATGAAATAACCTGAGCAATGCGGTGCTTCTGCTTGGCACAAGTTTGACGGATTCGACCTTACACGGTAGCTATGAGAAATCGCTGGTCATCTTCACTCAGTCATGAGAGCCGATGCGAGGCTATCCTGATGGTATAAGAAACTGATGAGTCACATCGGAGACTGCGATGAAACGGCTAAGCTAAGGGTAAGATCTGTCGCGAGTTGCGTAAGATCTGTTGCGAGTAGCGTCAGAACTGTCGCGAGCCCGTTATGTTTGGTTAGGATAGGTTGGAAAATTTAGTTTCAGAGCTATAGGGCTCTACCCGTCGGTCTAAACGGCCGCCCTCCCATCTCCGCCAAAGCCGAGGCTGAGGTAAGCGGAGGTGCCGCTCGGAGCCGGAGCGAACCATCGGGTTCGGTTCGGGTGTGCAAATGTGCCGGGGATCTTCCTGCATGGAGTGTCAATGGAGTCCCCGATGAGACTCATCAGTTTCTCATACCATCAGGATAGCCTCTCATCGGCCCACATGACTGAGTGAATGAGACCAGCGATTTCTCATAGCTACCGTGCAAGGTCAAATCCGTCGAACTTGTGCCAAGCAGAAGCACCGCACTGCAGTGGTACTTTTGCCAATCCGATGCGTGGATTTTATAGATAAAGGAACAGACTAGCATATTCCAATATAAAAAGTTCGAGTATGCGGTGCGAATAGCAGTGGCGCTGGGAAAAGTGAAAAACCGTCATTTCTGGGTAGTTTTAGAGTAGATAAGCGACCTTTCGCGTGACCATCACCGCCCATATATTGCCCAAATGTTGTTCCTAGTAAAGTCAGAGTTGGGGTAAAATTTCACCGCTGTAGCACTAGTAGTTTGGAAATGGCAGCCTTCTAAAGGTTTGCAATCACATAAAGAGCTTATTTCTTGGTAACTTGCGGTGAAATGTGAAAACCGGTCACAAATCGAGTAACACGTGTTATAGGTGGGTGCGGCAAAGTGTACTAAGCGTCATTTTGAACAAGGAATCCGATTTTGCCGGTACAAAAACCAAAGGAGGACTTTTAGTCTAGAGTTTTTGAGAAAATGGCATGTTCTTGACTTTGCAAAAAATATGCAATTTGATCAAAAACGACTAAAGTAAAAAAGCCCAAACCTTTGATTGCCCACAGTTCCTATAATAATTAACCTAGAGAGCTGAAATTTCGTGAGAGTGTTAACCTATGGGTAGGTAACATTTGAGCTTAAAAGGAACGAAATCGTCGATTGTCAACTTCGACCACTGTCAATCGGCCCAAGTAGAAGTTCAAGTTAGTGGCTCGCTCCAACGCACAGCCTTCTGTTAACTGCACATCAGTTACGTGGAGGCCGCTTCACGGGGCGCCCTCGGGTGCGGGAGACAGAGCCTGGCAACTAGTGTACCTGGTTGATCAATGACTGTGCCCTGTCGAGGAGGTCCTGTAGCTCCGCTAAGATGCCGCGGATGCTGCTGGTCGCGCCCGTCACGCAGCGCACCGCGTCCCGCTCCAGGGCCCCCGCCAAGGTAGGCAGGCTGGAATGCTCCGCGACGCACTGCTGCACAGCCACGGCGTCGGTGCGGTTGATCGCGTCCTAGAGTCATGCGCACCAAGTTCGTTCACGTTTTAGATTTCTGTTTTTATTATTTTATTTTTTAGGCACGAAGTCGTCTGATGGTTTTGTCGCCGGATGGGTTTTTTTAGGCACAAAGCTAGAGAGCGTGGTGACCCATGTGACAGTTTTTGCTAAGATACCTGTCAACCTAATACTACTAACCACATACATCAAAGTTGTGTGAACAAAATGATTCTTCATCTTAAAATTTCTGCTAGGATTTTCAATTTATCTTTATTGGTTGCTAGGAAATCTTGATTTAAATAGACTTAAGTCGAAATGTCACACCGCGCCCCAGGCAGTACACCATGTGACAGCCATGGTGCACCATAGCCTTTTTTCAGGGTTCAAGCCCCACTCATCGTACCCTCAAGGCATAAATGGATAAAAGAGTGTTTTAACGTATTATTTTGGTCGAGTTTTCTAATTTATCTTGTTGGGTTACAGAGCAATAAAGGTTTTAGTGACTTCGGTGCAAATCTCATGTATTTAGCACATTCACCCATGTAAACCGTGGAATTCCATAGCGGATGACGGCATACCACATGGTGCCCGGTCAGCGGTTTTAGGGGAAATGACAATAACACTCAAACTTGATGCCGCAGAGAATCGAGCCAAAGTTCATTTTACGCTTAAAATATCAGAAAAAAATATCCCGCAAGGCATCAGTCTTAAAAATAAGTTTCAAAGGTGAAAAGCAGACGCAGCGTGAAATGGAAAAAATTTCCATTTTGATGTTTCCCGGGGGCTCAAAATTATGATCGCCGCCATTCCCGCCCTAACTGGTGGAGAGGTTTGGCCTGTCGGTCGTCGATGCCCCTTCTTGATACCTTTCTTTGAGTCTGCTTACCGCTGTTGGGAAGCGAGTCGTTGGGGAGGAAAAGCCAAAGTCACATGGTTCACCACGGTCCCTTATTCACTTAAAATTACTATAAGAGACGACGGGGCACCTCGTGTCACTTTTTGAAATTTAGCACTGGGATGCTTTAAAGTTTCCTCTTGATGATGAAAATGTGTGGTTGGAAACATCCATTGGTCTTTAATCTACGAAACCAAAATATGTGATGTTTTTGCAGAGTAATCTCGTTTTCCGAGCACCTCTGCACTTGACATGAGGTGCCCCGGCAGGTGCGTCGGGGCAACTGTCAGGGAGCAGGGCGAGCATTCTCAAAGAGAGAAGGTGGCCCTCGCCATTTTAATCATTTTAATGAACAATTGATCTATTTATGATGTTAAAGTCATTATTGATCAGAAAGATGAGCTTTACGTAGATTGAGAAATTTTTTAAACATATGCTCAGTGGCGCTGCCGCATGTTTTCGGCGCCACTGTGCCTGGACGGTGTCGCCAGGGACCACGCCCCGGTAAGTGGTTGCTACCTAGGGTGTGAACTAAAGATCCCGCCGGATGCCAACCGCGCGACCATACCTCCATGGGCGTAGTGGCGTAATTAACCCGAACTTTGTAATTTCCCTGTAGCGCGAACACCGTGAAAGGTTTCGAAACGCCGACAACGCGAGAAGGTAGCGGGACCCTTATAGTATCAAACCCTCCTTGTCCGTAACATTTTCCATCATCACGCCCAAAATGCAAGTGGAAGGTCCCGAGCGGCGACTGACTCGTTTGAACCGGGCGCGCGAAACAATGGCGCTGGGCGGTCGAGAGCTGGTATAGTGCGTTCGCGGCCGGCCAGTCATCTCGCTTGTCGTCTTTCATTCTCCGGTGACAGCGCTCGCAGCGCTGCCGCCCGCCACTGGGAGCAGGCGGCTGGGAACGCACTAAACCAGCTTCCCACCGGCGCGGCGGGCGCCATTGTTTCGCGCGCCCGGTTCAAACGAGTCAGTCAACGCTCAGGACCATCCACTCGCATTTTCGGCGTGATGATGGAAAAAGGTTACGGACAGACCCAGGCGGGTTTGATACCATAAGGGTCCCGTTACCTTCTCGCGGTGTCGGCGTTTCAAAACATTTCACGGTATTCGCGCTACAGCGAAATTACGTAGTTCGGGTCACTTACGCCCCTACGCCCGTGGAGGTATGGTCGCGCGGTTGGCATCCGGCGGGATCTTTAGTTCACACCCTAGGTAGCAACCACTTACCGGGGCGTGGTCCCTGGCGACACCGTCCAGGCACAGTGGCGCCGAAAACATGCGGCACCTGTTTGGCGCGAAAACTGACAAAAAACTTTCATCGGGAGGCGCCAATGGTTCCGCTTATCGGACAGCACTCAAATTTTGTACAGTGATACTTCTTGGTATGTACTTTCATAAAAACACCGCTCGGGTATAGGTCATATTTTTGGGAGAGCCTAGCCCCACACCACATTTAAAAGAAAATTAGCTGCAGCACGTAATCGGTGCATTGCTAGTGACATCCAAATATTGCAAAATGCTCACAAAAATACCAGCTTCCGATAAAGAAAACCATTTTAGGATACCAGAACATTTTAAGGAATTGTCCGAGGGACTTAAAAGGTCAAATATCGAAAAAGCTCGTGAATTTCACACATTAAAAATTTGATTTCACACTGGGCCTACAATTTCGATCTGACCGTAACCATTTTTTGGCATTGAAGTACATATGGTAATACCTTAAATTACCAAAATTGGTTGGACAACAGAGAGTGGTGTGTTTCACACAGCATTTTGGCACGAGGTGCCATGAAGTGCCCCACACTCCCTTGCTTGGCGAAAAACTTTAAGCAAGTTAAGCGACGCTTAAACTTGGTAATTTTTTTTTAATGCGCTTAATTCATTAATCCGGACCAACTTTGAGATTCCGTGTGGCGCTACTCGATATCGAAACTTTTTGTTTTCCGTGGGCCACCCTAACCTGCAGGGCCTGGTTCCAGCGGTCCACGGCGCCCTGGGTGGCGTACTCCGCGGCCTGCGTGGCGGTGGTTGCGGTGTCGTTCAGGGCGGAGTTGGCGGCCAGCAGCGCGGTGTCCACACGGTCTAAGACGTCCTGCAGGAGCTGGAGGGGGTTCAAGGCCAGGCTTTGCTGCGCCGGCAGCTTGTCGCCCAGCCTGGCGCTCAGGGCCTGCAGCTCCAGGCCGAGGTCCTTGTCGAACTCGTCGACCTGCGGGAGATCGCCGTCGTCGGACCCGATGATCCGTGCCTCGGCACAGATGGCCTGTGAGAATGAAAACAACACTCCTTCAATGCACCCAGAAAAAGAAAGGTTTCTTGAAAAAAAAAAAAACATCTTGATACGTGAAAATTTTTCTTTATACCACAACATAAAGTTTGTATCAAAAAAATTATTTTGAGCCAAGAAGTCATTTTGTGTGTGTTTGTGTGAGTGTGTGTTTGTGTGTGTGAGTGTGTGTGTGTGTGTGTGTGTGTGTGTGTGTGTGTGTGTTGGACACTTTGCTCCCGGACTGAAACCGCGTTTCGGTCTGAAGACGAACTGTTCACTATCTTGACTCACCAAGACGGACACAGCGGCCGCTAGCACCTTGAGGTTCATCTTTGCACGTCTTGGCAGTGGGACTGAGTGAAGGTGCGCGGGGACGGGACCTTTTATTGAGGGGGATACCGCGCTGCTTAGCGGGATTTCGCACAGACCAAATATGTGTTCACAAACTCGGAGGAAGAGCGATAAGAGGAACGAAGTACGTACTGCGTGCCTTTGTTCCGGCGACACAGCGGCCTTGACACGCCACTCTTAAAAAAATGCTTTTGGAATTTCATAACTTGGTTTTGTACCTATTTGTAGAACTATTGCTCTTAAATTTCCTATCCACATGGTTCTTAAATTTCATAACAAGCTGTTCTAAAATATCGTAAGTGGGTTATGAAATGTACGAACTAGGTTTATGAATTTTGAGAACCAATGTGTTTTGAAAATTTACATCCGGTTCTTAATTTCCACAACCAATAGTATGAAACATCGAAATAGTTTCATTACTTTTCACAACCAATGCGTTGTTAAAACTCATATCCCGTTCTGAACTTTCATATCTTTAATAATGAAATATCGGGCAGGTTTCATTTCTTTTCACACTTCTTCGCGAATATTTACATATCTTCGCGAGTGGTTGCAGCTAACCAACGAAAATAAGCATTGTAGGGCAGCACTTGTGCATCGTGGCAAACCAATTTGCGCTACTAAAACGGAAATTCGTATTTCGGACGAGGAATAACACAGTTATACATGCGAGTGAAAGTTCAGTCGATGCGGTAAACACTCAGTAGTGGAGCCGCGTATTGGATTCAGATAAACACTTTATACACTCCCGACAAAAATTAGCGGAGCTCTTTTTGTCCCTACGATATTTTCTAAGTCTTTTGACCAAGGATGCTGAATGGTACAACAATGGTACACCATGGCTACAACCAAACTATGGCAAGCGAAAAACACGAAGAGAAGGAGAGTTGATGTGTGTAGGACTGTCCTCTTCGGCTTCAATGCGTGGGGAGATGGGGACGAGGAGGACCAGGAAGTCCTCGAAGCTATGGACATACTAGGTGATTCATAAATTTTGAGGTTAAGGCGCAAGGGAGTCTGCAAGCCGGCCCTACCTAGTTCCCCCACCTTCCGCAAGGCAGCGCCAGTGTCGCTCGCCAGAGGCATAAATAGAGCGATCCTTGTCACAGGGAGCATAGTTGTCGCTCACTCTTTGACCTGTCAACATGGCTTACGCTACGTGCGATGTACAGATGCTGAAGGGGCCTGACAGGCAGTTTGTAATCAAGGTGTTCGCTCTGTTTGGGACCAATCTCCAAACAGACGAGTTTAAGGTGGTCACATTTGCCCCACCCTGTCCTTCATCCTCTCTCCCTGATGAGGTTGTAAAGCACAACAATTATGTGGTCACAAATATCCATGGAATGCCATGGGAATCTGGGCTTAGTGCCTATGAGTCTCTCGAAGAGACGATGTGGCAAATGACGTCTCATTTGAACGTCCTCTACGTGAAAGGCAGTCAAAAAAGAAAGTTACTGCAGAGGCTTCTTCCCCACCTTACTGTCTACAACCCTGAGTCTTTAGGGTGCCCCCCACTTAAAAAACTTCCTCAGCTGTGGGCTCCTTTGCAACTCGGAGACTCACTTGTTAAACCCTAAGCTTACCTGTGCTGCTAAAAATACCAAGCGCATAGGGCTATGGCTTTTGTTCCATTGGGCAAATCAGTAGGTGCGAAGTGCCCTCCTTTTAGACTTGAGTTTCACCTCGAAAGTGAGACTTCCGCTAGCAGACCGGACGGACCAGCATGTCCTTAAACAGCATGGGCCATCTAGTTGAAAAAAATTCACTGATGGTCAGTCTGCTGGACCAGCATGTCCTTAAAAAACACTAATCTTCGAGAAAGCAACCAAGGGTGGCCCCCGAGGACCGATTGCAGACCGGTCGGACCAGCATGTCCTTAAACAGCATTTATACCGCAATGAATAATACAGAAAATCAAACAAAAACTAATAAAAAAATCGCTAAAAGCAAATAAAGATTAATCTGATTTTTCCTGGTTCACTGGTGGTCAGTCTGCTGGACCAGCATGTCCTTAAACAGCCTGAAATCTACGAGACACCGGGTGCAGGGGAGATCCTGGTCGGGCCCCATAACCTATAAAAACCTCTGGTTTTTTTTTGGATTACCAATTCATAACGCAATGATTGCTCAAATGGATCTGAAGTACCAGCATCCCTGCACTGCCTTGATTGTGGGCGGTACAGGAGCTGGCAAAACGTTTTTCATTTTAAAAAAACTGATAGAAAACAGAGCTGACATGTTCAGTGTTACATTTGAAAAAATTATATTTTATTATTCTGAATGGCAGCCTCTGTACGAGGAGCTCAAAGGTGTTGTTGATTTTCGAGAAGAACTGCCATTAATGAGTGATCACCCAACAGGAGAGGGCCCAAAATTAGTGATCATTGATGACTTTATGGATGAAATTAATTCTCATTGCAAAGAACTCCTTAAATTTTTCATAAAAGGTTCGCATCATAGAAACTTGTCCATTTTCTTCCTCAGTCAGTCACTTTTCCCTGATGGACTTCGACAAATTAGTTTAAATTCTCACTATATTGTCTTGTTTAAAACATCGAGGGACTTGGCTCAAATTAGAACATTTTGCCTGCAAGTCGATCCCATGCATTGGAAAGCCCTTCTTGAGGCGTATCACGACGCCACACAGGCTGGGCACACATACATTCTTTTTGATTTCAAACCCAATCAACTAGACCACCTGAGAATTCGTACCAAAATATTTCCTGATGAGTCCTGTGTCATTTACATTCCAAAAGCAAAGTGTAAAAGGTACTTAGAAGGGATGCTCCAGTCATTGCTAAATGATGGCTCTTAGTGTGCAGACACAACGTGCTGTCTTGCAAGTCCTTCAGTCAGCTAAACCTAACCTTTCGATTCTCCGTGAATCAGATAAAGCGATTATTTTTGCTATTTGTGAGATCAATGACAATCTTCTTCTCGGGAACATTCCACTCAGTCCAGCACACAAGTCCAAACTAAAGCGCTACCGCACTGACTTCCAACGTCTAGTACAAAAGGGTGAGGGTTGGAAAACAAAGAAAGAACATCTTGTTCAGAAAGGAGGAGCTCTCCTACCGTTGTTGCTTTCCATTGTAGTCTCTGTGCTCCCTAGCCTTTTCAAATGAATCACGTCAAAAAAATGATACTCGTTCCACATGACAGCGTGGCGAGAATGAATGACCCCAGTCCCTCTGCCTCTCATACTCAAATGAGTAAACTAGACACGGAAATGAATTATATTTTGCGAAAACAGTATGCAGATGACTCTGAAAAATGGAAAAAATACAACAAGGCGCTTTTACGTTTTCTCCACTTTTCTAAGGAATCGAACAAACCCATCTCTCACGAGATAACAAGCATACTCGATGAAAAAGAAGAAAAAGAGAATCCTAACCCTACCTCAGCTGTAAGACAGCAGTTTGCTACAGTCCTTCCAAAGAGATATAAAGACCAAGCACTTAAAATGCATGATTATTTATCAGTGAGTGGTTCACCTATCACGTAGGACGCTCAAGTCATCGTCTCTCTGAAAGGAAGGGCAATTCCGCATTTGAATATTATTGATTTGATTTCTGATCTTACTCGTTATCGAAAGAATTTCGAGCCGCACGGTGTCCATCAGTTCATTCAGACACTAGCGCAATTAAGTCTCCCTCTGGACCTGATTGGCGATGAAAAACGAAGAACAGCTATTCTTCAATCCAAACAGAGTGGTGGCAGTCTTGTTGTAACCGAACCACCTATGAAAAAAAAATAAAAAATAAATTAAAAAGAAAATTGTTGTTCCTAAAAAACATGTCTGAAACACTCAGTGATATTTTCCGCGATCCCGATCACCCTGCCTCGTATAGTTCGACCTGGAAATTTTGGCATGCCTCAGGCAAAAAGAAAGAACAAGTACATCATTATTTGCAAGACGAAGATGCCTATACTCTGCACAAACCCGCGAGACGCAATTTCCCTCGTAATGTAACCTATGCTGACAACATTGACGAGTCCTGGCAAACTGATTTGACAGATTTTACGTCACTAAAGGAAGATAATCACAATCTCACCTTTGTTTTATGTGTCATTGCTGTCTTTTCAAAATTTGGGTGGGCTATTCCGCTCAAAAACAAGTCGGCACCCTCCATTGTTAATGGGCTAAAAAAACATTGTTCAAAACAACTCCTAGACGCCCTGTCCGTCTGTTTTCGGACAGAGGTACGGAATACAAAAACAAACTTGTTCAGCAGTTTCTGAAAAAACACAACATTAAATATATCGCTACAAATAACCCCGATATAAAATGTTCAGTCGTAGAGCGTTGGCAAAAAACAATAAAAACAAACTTGTTCAGATACTTTGCTGCATTTGGAAATTATTGTTACATTAATGGTGCACTGGAAAAAATAGTGGATGCTTACAATCACACTTATCACAGGTCCATTAAAATGCGGCCTGTGGATGTGACAGAAGACAAGGTTCTGGAGGAATATAACAACCTGTACCATAAACTTAAGCTCATAAATAAAAATAACAAGTTTAAAGTTGGTGACTATGTCCGAATCAGGAGGGAGAAAAAAAGGTTCGAGAAGGGATATACCTGGAACTGGTTAGACGAAATTTTTAAGGTCATTCAGGTCATTTCTCATGCGCTGCCGGTGTACCGCTTGGAGGATCTCGATCAGGATCCGATTGAGGGGACATTTTATGAAATAGAGCTTCAGAAGGTCACGAAGCCCGAGGTGTTCAAAATCGCATATACAGTGCGATCTAAAGGCCAAAAGAATAGTCGAAAGCACTTAGTGCACTGGAGAGGTTATCCGAAAAAGAGTCGTTCCTGGATTCTAGATTCTGATCTTGTATAATGGATTTCTATGCTTTTCTGCCTAGCAATGCTAGTCCTCAGGTCTATCCGGACAATAAAACATCCCATTTTAAAATAGAGTTATCAAAAACGAATGGAGTTGCATGGCCAATGGCAGGCGGCTCTCATTGAGCTTCATTACCCCAACACGATTGCCCAGGTGATTGAGGGTGAAAATGAAATGACTTTACTGACGCCAGACTCTGTATACACGGTTTTTGTCAAACCGGGATGCTTCTCCACTAAGGTTAAATTTCTGGAAGCAGTGAGTGTTGCCGTGTCTGTCTTGAACAACGACATTCAAGGTTTTCTTTGCGCATCCGCTCTCATTTGGAAATACAGGCGTCCAGCAACACCGGCTTCTCTCAGAGAATAGTACAGCCGAAGTGGCACAGCCCCGAGCTGGAAATACAGCTGTCCGTGGATCAAATACTCATTTTCATTCAGCCAAGAGTATTTGCTCTTATGACAAGATCCTGCGTCAAGAGTATTTTTCAAGAGCTTTTGGGCTCTAGGGACAAGAGCATGCTTTTCTGGGTGAACATTCATGTGTAAACGCTGTTGCTTTATGGAAGCTGGATCAATGATGATTAACCTTCCCCGTCCTTCAATCCTCTTCAGGTGAGAGTGGGGTTACTTCCAGGTTTGGGTCAGAATGCCTAGTCTTGGGGACTGGCTGCCTTCTAATGTCGTAAAGCTGCAGCAGAATCAAAACTTTAGCATGATCTTTAAACTGATCATGTTATATTTTTGAAACTGACCCTCTGCTGCCATCTTGAGTTTTAAGCCAGGAATTATCATTTTTTTATCCCTACTATACTGCCGTGTTGTGTACCTGATTCTTCCCTGGTAAAACCTTTGATAAGAGAGAATATTCAAATAATTCCCAATCCCAGCTGCTAACAAACAATCCATGTCCTCCAGTTCCAACTGAATTTCTGTGCCCCTCCCTACTAGTAATACACCATCACATCTCACAAAATTCTTTTAAGTAGTTTTGGTTATTTTTTCCAAAAAGACAACAGGTTTTTCTGACGATGCTAGCTTCTCACACAACGTAGGAAACGAAGAAAAAATCCGGTATCTTCTTGCGAGCTGCAATCCAACGTGGCCAGGACTTGTGTTCATTTGACTAAGGTGTCTGTTTTCCCCCTCAAAAATGAATGTCTTTGGACCCCAGGCTGGACACCAATTTAAAATTGCGTCTATGACATGTGTGAACAAATGAACATTATAAACCATTGACTTTCCCCCCCCCCCCCAAAAAAAGGGACTAGCATCATGTACTGAATAAGGTACTTGTGTGATGTCTGTAAGTCAACACGAGAAATTGACTTTTGTGAAATTAAGAAAATTGCAGAGAAAAGCATACAGAAGTGTTCAAAATATTTTTGTTTTAAAATCCCACTTAGGCACACAACACCATAGAATAATAGGAAGGTCCTCCATTTGCTTGCTTTTCATTTCTTGTAATCTGAAATGTTGCGTGGTGTTCTTGATAATTATGATGGTGGTTTGATACTGCTTAGTATGGAATTAATGGTGTTTATGTTTTCAGGAGAACCAATGTAGAAGGGGCCTGCTTTAAAAACTATCTTGCCGTCAGTTCCTCTTGTTTTTGTTGCGGTGAGCACAGTTTCATTGTGTCCTCTGGTTACCCCAAGAAGGGCATTGTGTAAATAATCTACTATGACACCTTTGCCTAAATCCAGGTATGGATGCAATCTAACAAGTGGAGTTAAACCCTTGCAGCCCTTGCAAACCCTTGCCTTTTCATTCGCATTGTTCCTGTTGGCATGAGCCACCCTCATGTCGTTTAACATAGATAAATGTGTGCGACAAGCATTTTGGTTAATTTCAACACCAGGAAATCTAAGACCTACACTTGTATGATGTCCTTTTTGGCCCGTCCCGTATTATAAAAAATACGAAGGACGGGCATATAGTATGATGCTTGCTGTGCGTTCGTCCGTCCGTCCGTCCGTCCGTCCGTCCGTCCGTCCGAGGACTTCGCATGGTCCGATCTTCACCAAATTTGGTATGCAGCCTCCTTGGGTGACCCTAAGATCCGCCCGGTGGCAGCAAATCCGATCCGAGCCCCGGGGGCTGCTGCAGGTGCATCATGGTCTGCATGGGCTGGAGGAGGATCTCGGCAACGGGTACAGCTAGAAGGGCATGTAGGGGTATTTTTGGAATCGGGGCGACGAGACAAAGCCAACGGTGCTGGTTTCGAGCAAATCTGAGAAGTTTGGACCCAGGTTCAAATCCAGGGGGGACCAAATTTTTTTTTTTTGAGTTTAACGTTGTTTCTTATGTTTTTGAGGGTGCTGATGACGAAAATTATATCCATTTTGACCTAAGACGCCGCGAGGGCGACGCTGCAGGTGCAGCATGGTCTATATGGGGTGGATGAGGATTTTGGCAACGGGTACAGCTAGAAGGGCATGTAGGGGTATTTTTGGAATCGGGGCGACGAGACAAAGCCAACGGTGCTGGTTTCGAGCAAATCTGAGAAGTTTGGACCCAGGTTCAAATCCCGGGGGGACCAATTTTTTTAGGCACGAAGTAGCCTAACAGCCTCACCGGGGTTGGGTTTTTTTTAGGCACGAAGTAGCCTTATAGCCTCACCGGGGTTGGGTTTTTTTTATTTTTATTGTCAGTCTGGCCCCTTATGCAAATCCGAAATTTTCTATACGATTTTGATGAGATTTAGCAGAGTGGTAGAACTTTGTACCCTGATTTCAGTGGTGAAATGTGGTTGAAAAGTGTAGGGCCAATTTTGAGAAATTTTCAGTTGAAATCGCCGTTACCATGGCAAAACTCGACTCGTCAGCGAAAAACAGAGGGAGAGGGGGGAGCCGAGCCACCGGAAATGGAATCCGACCAATAGCAGCGCTCCTTTTCGCCTCTGTACAGCTTACACCAAAAACGCTCGCTCCCTTGAAAAAGCGCGTTCGAATCAAAATTGTCTTTTGCTGCAGCTAGAAGAGCTCCAACAATGGTATAGACGTTGTTTTCGCACGTGGCCATTTGGATCGGCCGGTCGGTCGGTGATTGTTGGCCAGAGTGTCCCGCGCCGCTGCGCGCAGGCCCTGTTGTTTTTGGAAATACCAACCCTAAATGTTCTAAACTCTTTGAATCGGAGTGAAATATGACATTAAACTGCGTGCCTGTGCAAATGCATTTGTGAAAAAACTATCCCTAACGTAGTTTGAGTGTGACTATAAGTCCCTTTTCGAAAACGGTGGGCGTGTAGCTGCACCTTGTAGCGAGGTTTGATGATACTTCTGAGTCTAAGACGAAACGATCTGTACACGGGGCTGTGCTTTTTTTCTAACCTTAAAGCTGGGTGAACTGGACTATTTTATTGCACGTTTCTGTGAATAACGTGTCCTTCAGGTTTTAAGAGACTGTCTTAAGTGTCTGTTTTTGACACAAATTGATACGCAGCTGGTCTTTACGTAAGTTTGAGTATTATTTATAATGGTCTGACAAACGTAAACAGAACTACACACAACGCAGTCCTAGCCTTAGCTATCTTTGTTAAACCAGAACATAAATGTAAGAGTAACTTCGTGACTACCAGGATTTCTTGAAATCGTATTTTTTAGTTTAACGTTGCTTCGTATGTTTTTGAGGGTGCTGATGACGAAAATTGCATCTATTTTGACCCCAGACCTACTTACGATTCCCGGTAAGGTCAAATGCGACCAAAATTTTTCCTTTTTGACCCCAAACTGCACCTAGGTGGTCGAGTGCCGTTTCCGTCACATACGACCGTAATCTTTATTTCGAGGAAGACATGGTTTCATACGTTAAGGGAGCTGATGACGAAAGTAACATCTATTCAGTTTCCGACAGAGATTCGCATCTTTATGGGCTAAAATACGACAGCAATTCCGAATGTTTAAAATGTACGGGACGGGCCAAAGGTGCCGATTTGTATCGCCACTTTCCCTGTTATTTATAACAAAATGTGCACCCATAGTACGCGGAGTAAATGGACAAATTTAAAAATTTGAAACGAGCAGCTAAATCTGAAACAGCTATTCAAGGGATTACCTTGCTGTTATGTGCTACACCATGTCCGTCTTTCCATTTGAAGCCTTCTGTAGACAGTGAACCAAGTTCATCTGCAAATGGTGATAAAAAAATGTTTATGTTAGGATGTTTTTGGCCGACCCAAATACCTGCAAAAATAATGTGTTTCTTTCTATTGTGGGGTGCCAATTCATTTATGCACAGGAGAATAGGCCATGCTGATCTAGTTGAGGAACAACCCAAATTCATTGCATCTGTATTCATAGTGAATGAAAAGTTGTTGCCCTCAGCAAGTCTTCCACCTGGCGCAGAAAACCGTTAGTACATTTTCCCCCTGTGAAGTCCCCTGTGCCGAACAATACTTTTGTCTCAACAGTGTCCAATTTATTAGATTGAAATCGATCTGAGTCGCTCCTTTCTGGCAACAGTGATGATATATGTGACCAAGTCTCGCAGGCCAGTGGGCAATGTAATACTAGTTCGAAGTCAAATATTTTTCCAAGCTTGCATTCTTTTGATTCTGGTGTGTCTTCAGCTGTTACCTCGCAAGAAGTTCAAGTAGGAGAGGATGGCTCTGCTATAATTAAGGTAGTAGTAGCGCTCCAACACAAGTCAAGCAAGAGTCAAAATTTTAAAAACGGTATTTTAAGAGTTAAAAAAATTTCTTTGTCTTCTATTTATGTTCAAACTTTGGAAAAAAACACTGAAATGCCTCTAGTTTTCCCTTTGTGGGCGCAATGAATTAAAATATTGATGTTAGTTGTGCACTTGACTCCGGTCCTGTCTGCTAAATGATACATTATGTTGATTATCTCCGAAATTAGGACGGAAACGACCAGTTTTCTTTGAGTAAGCAGATACAGTGCGTAATAATACACCTTTTAACGAAAAATTTGATGATTGAACTTCAATTTAAGTAATAAATAATCGAACATATGTTGCGAACCGATGGGCAACATAACCTCAACCCCATAAGGCTAATGCTACCTTCAATTACTTATTGCTTAATATTTTCGACGGTGACTGACCCTTTTTTTTACGGATCTAGATTCACAAGGGTTCAATACATATTCTCCGAGAATTTCATGACTTTAAGTTCACTTTTATGTCGTGCTACTACTACCTTAAAATACCAGATATTTCAGAATTTATGAAATTGAGGGAGGAGCTGCAATTCTACAAAAATCTTTCTAGTCAGAATGGTGTGTTGGATGCCATTGCCGGGTTAAGATCTGAGCTTAACTCTCATAAAATGATGGTGGACCAGCGACTGTCTGAATTCGAGACTGGTGTCCACAGCAGACTGACAAGTTTAGAAGGAACTGTATCACGGAAGTCTGATATTAAAAAGTTCGACTATGTTGCCAACTGGATTCGAGACTGTGTTCAACCCAGTGACCTTGAGTAGGTGCAATAAGGAAGCCCTGAATACATTCTTGTCAAATTTTTGTTGTTTTAAAATTAAAATGAACCAGTGCTACTTTTTAAATATTTTTTCTGTGATCACTCTAGTCAAAGATTAATATAAAGTTTATATTCCTTAATTGCATTCAATCTGTCTAGTCATATTAACTTATTTATTTTAAACTAGTAGTACAGTATGTGGTGAGCTCACTTTACACTTAATTAAATTACAAGGTAGGTTTACGCCAGACCGTGTCTTGTCGTAACAGGCTTCGCGATGCTGCGCCAGTTACGACAATCCACGCCTGGCGTTACACCTACCTTGGCCTGCGGCGCTTCCCTGCTTGCCTTCGGCAAGCTGTCTCAAGGATTTTTGAGGCATTGAGTAATGCACCACGTGAAATCTGCAATAAAATGTTTTAGTCGGTCGATCCCCTTTTTTCAAGATCCTGATTCGGCCAACTAATTAAACCGGGCTCCTAGACCCCCCTTCCGACCCCTCTTTGAAAAGGTCTTGCCGACACCTATCGAAATCTGCAATAAAAATTTTTAGTCGGTCGACCCCCTTTTTCAAGATGAATGGTCGAAGTTGATTATGTTAGTAAATTCGGGCCGAGGTAGCCAATTCACAGTTAAAAGTTTGGTCAGGGGTCAAAATTGATTTCATTTTCGTCATCAGGAACTTCAGAAACATAGGAAACCATGTAAAATGTCTCTAAAATATAAAGTCCCTGAAAAGTTGCGCTTTTTCTGCCGTTTTCTTAGTGTTTTTTCGTTAGTACGACTGAATGGAATGAGATAGATAGCTGAATTTTTGCGTGTGGCGAGCCAAGGACATACCTAATAACCCTGCAAAATCTCAGCCAGATCGGCCGAGCCGTTCAGGAGGAGTAGTGCGGACACACAGACAGACAGACGGACAGACAGACAGACAGGAAAAGTTTTTCAACCCCAGTGAAGTAACTGGCTTCGCTAATCGCTCAGCCAATAATGAGGCGAGTTAACACTTTCCCAAGATTAATCATAACGGCACTTGACTGTTTTGTTTGAGCTGAAAGGGGCTTTGCTATTGCACAGCCAAGTGTAGGTCTCTACCTGCGCAAGTTAACTGCTAATGCCTCATCTTTATTGTTACAAAATTGATCTTACTAGCCGTGACAGGTTTGACTCCTGCAGACTTCTCCTCGTGGGTGACTAGATCAAGTGCTTCAAGGGCACCTAGTTTTCCTACAAGTGGTGTTGCGAGCAGTGCTGGGGATGATAACGAACATTTGTCAGTGGGCCTTGTCAGTGGGCCAGATGGGAAGGTCAGTGTAGCAATATTTTGCATCTCTAAGAAACTAAGTTTTTACAAGTACGTCGCTTCACTAGTTCTTTGACAAAGAGGGATTTTCTTTATCTTCCCCTAATTTCCAATTCATTGCAGTAAGCAAACTGCTTACACTGCCTCAAAGACTTGTGTCTGCTGTCATGGCTCCAGTGACTACTTCGTCCCTCCACTCTCACTATATATTTTATTTACTACAAGGTAGGTTTACGCCGGACCGTGTCTTGTCGTAACAGGCTTCGCGATGCTGCGCCAGTTACGACAATCCACGCCTGGCGTTACACCTACCTTGGCCTGCGGCGCTTCCCTGCTTGCCTTCGGCAAGCTGTCTCAAGGATTTTTGAGGCATTGAGTAATGCACCACGTGAAATCTGCAATGAAATTTTTTAGTCGGTCGATCCCCTTTTTTCAAGATCCTGATTCGGCAAACTGATGAAGTCGGGCTCCTAGACCCCCCTTCCGACCCCTCTTTGAAAAGGTCTTGCCGAGACCTGTCGAAATCCGCAATAAAATATTTTAGTCGGTCGATCCCCGTTTTTCAAGATCCTGATTCGGCTAACTAATGAAGTCGGGCTCCGAGACCCCCCTTTCGACCCCTCTTCGAAAAGGTCTTGCCGAGACCTATCGAAATCTGCAATAAAAATTTTTAGTCGGTCGACCCCCTTTTTTTCAAGATGAAGGGTTGAAGTTGATTATGTTAGTAAATTCGGGCCGAGGTAGCCATTTCGCAGTTAATAGTTTGGTCAGGGGTCGAAATTGATTTCATTTTCGT
Source organism: Stenchaetothrips biformis (assembly GCA_030522485.1). Lineage (NCBI taxonomy): Eukaryota > Metazoa > Arthropoda > Insecta > Thysanoptera > Thripidae > Stenchaetothrips > Stenchaetothrips biformis. Next base: position 2,357,201 of record CM060101.1, read on the forward strand.
CATCAGGAACTTCAAAAACATAAGAAACCATGTAAAAATGTCTCTAAAATATAATGTCACTGAAAAGTTGCACTTTTTCTGCCGTTTTTTCGTTAGTACGACTGAATGGAATGAGATAAAAAGCTGAGTTTTTGCGTGTGGCGAGCCAAGGACATACTTAACAAACCTGCAAAATCTCAGCCAGATCGGCCGAGCCGTTTGGGAGGAGTAGTGCGGACACACGGACAAACAGACAGACAGACAAAACTTTTCAACCCCAGTGAAGTAACTGGCTTCGCTAATCGCTTAGCCAATCAGGTTCGTGTTGGAGGTGTCGCAATTGACCAAAGTTCTTGGAGCACTCTGCTAACAACTGAGGAGAAGTACTGGCTCCGAGCCCTGCTGATTGGAGTGTTTGGAGAGGAGGCCAAAAATTATAGGTTTCAAGTGCAGGCGCAATTCCGTGGGCAATTGAAGGAATTTCCTCTCAATTTCCAAAATCTACCAAATGTGAGTATCACTATTTTTTTTATAAATTACATTCTTTTGTTCCAAATTTCATGAAAAAAATTAATTTTTTAATATTTTCTGTTTAAGTGGTTCTTTCAGGAACTTTTTTAAAACTTAACCAAACATTGAGTAATAAGATTATTTTTTTTGCATTTGCAGCCCAATGGTTTGCATTCTTGAAGCGGAAGGGGAAGCCAATTGGAGACAAGGAGGTCAACTGTGTGTGGACCAAACTGGCTAGGAAAGTGCGTGACCTGGGAGGCCTCAGAAACACTGGCGCAGGGTCTAAGTGCCTGTGCGCGGTGTATCGAATACATAAGGCAGTACTCCCCACACACTTCTGAACCAATGGACTGTAAACTTGTGTGATTGTAAGTCCACTTTCTACAGAGTCGGTCTAGAAACTTTCTGTGATTGGGGACGATCGGTGGCATTCCGTAGGAGTCCCAGAATTCTCCCTCTCCGTGTTTTCCAATGTAAAAGGCCACGCACTGTTGACCTGGTTCAGTGATAGGGTCTGTGTTCGCAATAAGTAAGGCAGGGCGTTTGTGAAGACGGCGTGGTCATGTGTCTGAGGCAAAGACGCCTTCGAACAGGGGAGCCACATGTTTGTCCTTTTGAATATGCGTTTCAAGAGAAAGTCCGTCCATTTTTGTGTTTTTTTTTTGGTGATTTAATATTTTATATTTGGGGTTTTGATCTTTATATACCTTTTTTGGATTTTCAAAATTTTGTATTTTTTATTTGATTTTAATAGTTTACAGTGTAATTTTTTCAGACGTTATAATCCACCACCACGTCTCTGTGTTTGTCGATCTCAATCAGGTTTTGGAACTCGGCATACACGATGCAATTGATGGGGTGTGCAAGTGGCGCCGCGAACTTCAGTTCTAGGCGAAGTGAGCCTTGTTTTTGGAGTTTCCAGTGGGGTTCGCTTGCTGACAGATCAGGAGACAAGTCGAAACAGAACAGGGTGTAGACCTGGGCGTAATCAGTCAACCTGATGTTGTTGCCCTCGGCTTTCGTGTGCAAACCCGAGCCAGTAAACAGTGTGTTGTATGCTTCCAAGTACAGGCCGTTGGCAAAGTCTGGAGTGAGTGGTTGAGACGGAACAGGGTGTCCATCAACCATTAGACTCAGATAATTCAAATTAAAATGTTGGAAATGAAATCCATTCAGTGTGTTATCGCCGTTTAAGGCACGATTGTCTATGAAACCAATGATTCTTTGTGGCATCTGATTCATAAACAGACTGTCCAGATTTTTGTCCCGTAATCCTTGTGTGATGGTGACTGTTTTAATGTCAATTCTGTTAACCGAGCATTTAGCCGACGACTTTTTAAGCGCCTGCGCATGGCCAAGCAGCACGGAGGGCGAAACCACCACTTTGCGGACATAGAGAGTCACATCCAAAAGTTTGATGCGCTCTGTTCCTGCCGCCGACATGAGGGTGAACGCGTCACGGTTTCTCGTGAGCTTGATTCTTAGCTCCACGTTATTGAGAAGGAAATGATCCTGATTAAAGAAATCCACATGAAGTGGACCCATGAGTTCAAATGGGCGAGAATTAAGTCAAACGGCGTCTCGTTGCGAGACCTTCGTTTTCATCCCCATTTATGGAATCGAAATGACCAGGTGTGTCCTCGTACCACATTCTTTGTGTCATGTGAGATTTTTTGACAGATGAATCATAGTTGAGGAGGGATTCAATGAAAGCTCTGTAAGCATAGGTCTTACTCGAATGTGATATCGTTTTTTGATTGAGACTCACATCCACCTGACTCCACAGAGCGTGTAGCGGGTAATCAACTGGAGCTGCATCGCTGTTATCTGCAGCGACAATATCGGCTCCATTTCCTTTGACAATTTTGCCTTTGATGTAAAGGAGAGTATGGGCAGGGTCTATGTATTCATGCCCAACTCCTGGAATCGAAAATTAAACTGTGTTGGAAGCATCGAATGTTGTGAGTGGTTTGTAGGGGACCCAGTGGGTGGATTCAAGTGCTGATTGTGTAGGTGGAATGATCCAAAGATCCAATTCAGAGCGGAAGCACTCTGATGAAGCCGTGTTCATGAAGGCCATTTTTTCTAAGTAAAGTAATGTGGATCGCAAGAGGTGTTACTCTTTCGATGCTTTCAAGCGTTATGGGCCTTTTGAGACTGCTTGCGCCTTTTTTTAGCACCGGAGCCCGCCATCGAGTCGGCTTTTCGCTTGGCCTGATTAGCCTCACCCTCACCAGTGCGTTTGTTCAAGCTACCACAAAATTAAGAATCATAACAAGCAACTTCTCAGTTTCTTCATAAAGGGATCTTCCCATAGAAATTTGAGTATTTTTTACTTAAGCCAGTGTTTGTTTCCGGACGGCTTGAGACAAATCAGTCTTAACGCCCACTACATTGTCTTGTTTAAAACGTCGCGTGAATTGGCTCAGATACGGTCATTTTGTCTGCAAGTGGACCCCACGCAGTGGCGAGCCTTACTCGAGGCTTACGAGGACGCAACGAAAGAGCCGCATACATCGTCTTTGATTTTTACCCAAAACAACTTGATCGCATGCGGTTGCGTACACACATTTTTCCCGGCGAGTCCACTGTCGTCTACATTCCAAAAAATAAGTATAAAAGACACATGGAGAGGCCGTATTAAATCATTTGTTCAAGCATGGCTCCTCGTGCACACACGCATAAGGCTCTCCTAGAAGTGCTCAAAACAGCAAAGCCCAAGTTAAGCAAAGCTATTCTCCAACACGCAGATAAAGCACTTATTTCTTCTTTCCGCAAAATTGCTGATCATTTATTAGCGGGGAACATTGCTCTCATCCACCCAAATATCTCAATTTAATAACAGGAAAAGTGGCGATACAGATCGGCAACTTTGGCCCGTCCCGTACATTTTAAATTTAACGAGTGTCGCCAATGTTTAAAGTAGTACATCAGTTAAGTGAAAGTAACAAAATCCTTATAAATTTTGCCTTAACGAATGATAAAGGTGTGCCCCGCACTGCTGCAAAAGGAAAATAACTTCCTATGTCTAGTTATTTTAATATATCGAGTTAAAATAGTCATTTAGCATAGGCTTTTATGGGAGGCTGCCGGCCAGACGGACTTAAATGGCCGAAATTTCGTCAAAAGTAACAAGACCGCAACAAAAAACTCATCAAATCACTCGTGAGATTCTACAGAATCCGTAGGCGTCGAAGAAACCACGTGTTCATGCTAAAATAAGAGAGTAATCAGCATTAATGTGGTCCGAAGTGGGCCCTGTCGGCTGCTGGTCCCGGTCGTGGTGGGGGGCTAGTGGCGGCGCGATATTTAAACTGCTGTCACGGTGCTTGGGATATCTCTAATTTCCTACATGAAACTTTGAATTTCTCTATCAAATAAGTAAGTGCCTGCATTTGTCGCTGAATAATGACTGTTTGATGTTCAGAATCCTTTTAAAAAACTACCAGAAAGCGCTCCCTAAAACTGAGCACTCCTGGCGCATTCCGGCGCATTGGAGGTACCAACTGTGCGACGTGACATGGCAAAACTAATCCGCAGTTTAAGATAAAATATATACACATGTGTTAAAAAGTGATATATTTAGTGGTAAGGATTAAGATAAAACCATGACTATGCATTTTACCAAGTAATAAACTTCCTTTGAACTTGAATGTTTTATTAACTGCTCTCAGGCTGTTAGGTTGGCACCAGGGCTGGTTTTAGTCAAGTTCACAACTAAATATGCTACTTCTTTCGTAAAATAAAATTCTAAAATAAGTTTTGACCGCATTCCCTGTATTTCTTACCGATTGATGCTCTTAGAAATTAAAAGATATTTTATAACTGGTCGGAATTTGGTGTTTTGGAAATTACAAAGTTGTGCACTTGACTCCGTCCCTTAGCTGATGTACTACTTTAACTCTTACAGGCTTTGAACGTGGGTCTGGGTCAAAATGGACGTTATATTCGTCATCAGCACCCTCAAAAACGTATGAAATTAAAGAAAACTTGAATAAAAATTTTAGTCGTAATAAACCCCACCGGGATTTGAACCCAGGTCCAAACTTCTCCGATTTGCTCGAAATTAGCACCGTTAGCTTTGTCTCATCACCCTGGTTCCAAAAATACCCCTACATGCCCTTCTAGATGCACCCGTTGCCGAAATCCTCCTCCACCCCGCGTAGACCATGATGCACCTGCAGCAGCGTCCCAGGGGCTCGGATCGAAAAAGCCGTCACCGGGCGGTCCTAAGGATCACCCAAGGAGGCTGCATACCAAATTTGGTGAAGATCGGATCACAGGAAGTCCTCGGACGGACGGACGGACGAACGCACAGGACGCATCATACTATATGCCCGTCCTCCGATATTTATTTTCATAAATATTACGGGACGGGCCAAAAATTTTGGTCCCCCCGGGATTTGAACCTGGGTCCAAACTTCTCAGATTTGCTCAAAACCAGCACTGTTGGCTTTGTCCCGTCGCCCCGATTTCAAAAATACCCCTACATGCCCTTCTAGCTGTACCCGTTGCTAAAATCCTCATCCACCCCATATAGACCATGATGCACCTGCAGCGTCACCCTCGCAGCGTCTTAGGTCAAAATGGATATAATTTTCGTCATCAGCACCCTCAAAAACATAAGAAACAACGTTAAACTAAAAAAAAAATTTTGGTCCCCCCGGGATTTGAACCTGGGTCCAAACTTCTCAGATTTGCTCGAAACCAGCACCGTTGGCTTTGTCTCGTCGCCCCGATTCCAAAAATACCCCTACATGCCCTTCTAGCTGTACCCGTTGCCGAGATCCTCCTCCAGCCCATGTAGACCATGATGCACCTGCAGCAGTCCCCGGGGGCATATTATGAGACCCTTTCGGGATTCGGCACCCCTCCCCCACCACCGCCCCAGAGGAGCTCCCAGACCGGCCGAAAGCGGCTCGCGCGAGGCTAGACACCGTCGCTATGAGAGATGCGGCGGCCGCTGCGCTGGCGCCGCACTTTTTGAAACTGTCTAGAGATGAATGCTGGATGCCCAATTTTTTATGCGTGACGGTACTTTCCAACATAGCAGTGCAGAGGTGCTTTACCCAACGCACATGAAAACAACTGTATTGAAGTGATATGCTGTAGAGTATATAAAATTTATAATAGACAAATTCATAAAATGAAAATAGGTGTAGCGAGGGGTGACAAAGAAAAGCAAACTGTGCCATTGAATTGTTAAACTTTATTTTTACTTTTTGCAAAGAGGTATAGAAGAACTAATTTTCATCCATTTTTTCATAGACTGTCTCCTGCGAGGAAAAAATAATTCATTAAAGTCTACTATCTCATTTTCTATTCAAAGATCACATGCTTTTGTATTGTGAGGCATTACTTACTGATTGTGGCTGTGAAAATGCCATCCTTTTCTTCAAAGACAGACTCTTAATTTTATTAACGGCAGTCTTCTTTTCACATCTGCAACATTAGTATCAGCGAATTTTAGTGCTTTCTAGCCTAATAGATACAATTTTTCAATTTTTAACAACTCAAAAGTGAATATATGATTTTCTTACCTGCTGTTGTTCAGTTCTTCATACTTGGTTTGCCATAGCTGAAGCTTGACAAGTAGTTGACTGTTCTGAACATCATTCTTCTTACAAGATTCAATTACGGCTTCTAATTCTTTCTGATATGACTCTTTAACAGATTCTAATTGTTTCTGACATGCCTCCTTTACAGCTTCCAATTCTTTCTTACAGGCGTCTTGCACAGCTTCTAATTCTTGCTCTAATTTTCTATTGCGTTCCTTGTGGACTTCTTTCTCCTCACACTGACTGACCAATTCTTTATTTTGCTTGTCACATTGTTCTTGGAGTATTCTTATTTCCTTGTCTTTGACATCACATTCTGCTCTTAAAGCTGTCACCTCCTCATCTTTCTCATTGTAACATTTCTCTTTCGTTTTGCTTTGATTGACGAGTGCCTTCACGACAATCAACACATTTGACATTTGACCTTTCAAAATCTTTATTTCCTGCAAAGCAAGGGCAAAAGATAAAGAAAGACAATGTGCATAACGTCTCAGATTTTAGACTTACAAAATTGATTATGACAAACTCACATTACTGGCTTGCTCGAAATCCGCTTTAGAGACACTGTCTTTCCCCTCATTGCACACTTTCACACAATTTGGACAAAGCCATGTATCAGGTGTGTCTGCAAAAGAGATGACAGTTAGATTGGAATGTGAAATTGATATTACTATTTTGGTGTGGGACATTGACCATACTTTGACTTTTCTTCACAGATACACAGCTTCCGTGAAACCAATTTTTGCATTTGGTGCACTCGATCATAAACCTGTAAACAAAACCACATTATTAAAGAAAGGCAGCTAAATCATGAAGATTAAAAAGAATATTGGATCAAAATCTGTTAACCTGTTGTATCCTGCTGGCTTTCTACACACACAAAAGAGTTCCTCTTCCATTGCACTCCTCGTAACACTTCTGGAAAAATCAGAAAACAAAAAGTCAGATGTAGCCTAAAAGAGGTCAAAACACAAAACTCATCCCCACAAAAGAAACAAGGGGAAATGCAAGCAGAAGAGAGAGCTCCGAAGATTCAGCATCCCCATCCGACAAGAATATATACTTGAAACACATGATGAAATAGGGTCACTAAATATGTTGAACCACTTGAAATTCTACCCTTATTATTATTCAGAAAGAGCCCTAAGGAAAGAGGCGTAGGAAGTTTAACAAGGATGAAAACTGTAATAGGTTAGAAAGCCACCTTCTATTCTTACACTCACAAGAATGCACTAGATTATCAGATTCAACCACCAAGCCTTATCAGAGTTAGTTCTACATGTTTTGGAACAAGAAAATTCACATTATCTAGTTTATTTTTTGCTATAATACCTTAGAAATGGGAACTTTTAGCAGTTTCCCGCCCAAAGCCTTCAGATTGGCACCTGTAACTCAGAGGGAGACATATTCTAAACTTAACATGGAGTTTGTGGACTCTGATAATGAAACCACTGGTGAACCTACCAAGTTTGTGGCAGAAAAAGTGACAGATGAAAAGGAACCTGGAAAAGAATGCTACAGAGTTTCAGTGAACAGCAAGGAGGAAGCTATACAATGGTTAGGGATTTATCAAAAGCAGTCTGGAACCCATTGGATTGTTCACAAGACATTCCCAGATCGAGACAGGTGAGTTTTATAATTATAATTGAAGCCTTGGAGTACTGAGCATAAAACACCAGCTCATGATAGCGTTCGAAGAGTGACGGTATTCCCCCTCGTCTCTTCTGCCCTTCAGATTTACAAAAGTAATTGAATTTTCAGGTACACATTTCGGAAAGTTTGGAAATGCAATCTATCAGAGAGAAATAAAGCACCAGATGGTTTAAGAAACCAACACTGTCCAGCTACATTAGAAATAAAAATTAAACTTGTAACCAAGGACACGAAGAAGAAAGACAAATTCATAGGAAAACATGATCCACCGTTACCATGCATTGTGACCATTGATTCAAGACACAATCACCACATAGATGTTAGCGACACCATACAGTATCTGAGAGGTGATGAAAAATTAAGGAAGAAATTCGAAGAGTACTTTGATGATCGCATGAAGCCTGGAGAAGCCATGAGGCTACATGAAGAAAAACTGGCACTTGAAGATAAAGGTGAAGAGCTACTAGCTGATGCTCACTACAATCCTAAAGCAAATACAGTATACTGGTGGCATCAAGAGTGGCGAAAAAAGAATTTTGGTCCACCACAGGACCCCCTTTCAATGCTAGAAATCAAATGCAAAGACTATGAAATTGGTGGTAGGTAAATTAAGCTGTGCAAGCAACAAGATATACTAGTACACACGCATAATAAATAATTGATTGTTTTGTTTTTCAATTTACAGGCTCAACAGTAATAGTTTCAAAAGAAAGCCCATATTGTGTGCTAGTGTGCACACCTATAATGAAGAGGGCACACAACTTAGCCACAGCAGAGGAGATTGCATTCATAGACACCACTGGCACAGTGGATGCTTCCCACAGCAATGTAACAGTGATTTCCACTGCATCACAGATTGGTGCTGTTCCTATGGCCATGATGATGCATGAAAACCAGAAGGAACCCTGTTACACCAAAGCATTTGATCTTTTCAAGACGTCTTTTCCAAAAGCTTTTCATGGCAAAACCGTAAGTGGTTTGAAATTTGAATATTGTCAGAGGATTAAAATAAATGATGTCTCACCTTTTTACTTTCACAACAGGAACCTCAAGTTTTCATGACTGACAACTCTGCTGCTGAGAAAAATGCAATCCGTAACGTGTGGCCAGAATCAGATCAACTTCTGTGCCATTTCCATGTTGTCCAACAGGAGTGGACTTGGCTACTGTCTTCAAAACATGGAGTTGAGGCAGACAGGAGACAAGATTACATAAAGGCATTTCAGAAGGTCTGTAAAAAATAAATAAAAATAAAATTAGTGATATTTGATTAAAACAAAACATAATAGATTTTAACTTGTTTGAATTTTTCAGATTATGTATGCAAAATCAACAGAGGAGTTGACAGAAAGCATAGAAAATTTCAATGAAGCAGTGGACCATGAAGGTTACAAGAAAAGGATAAATGACTTTCTTGACAGAAAAGAAGAGTGGGTTAGTCTTTTTCGTGATTTTCTTCTCATGCGTGGTCACCACACAAACAATTTCTCAGAAGCCACTATTAGAATTTTGAAAGATGTCATTCTCCAGAGGATTAAGGCGTACAATCTACACTCATAAAAGCTTACGGTGAATTTCACTGTAAGCTTCGGCGAACCCTGCAGCACTGTAGCTTACGGTGAATTTCACAGTAAGCTACGGTGGATATCACTGTAAGGTACGGTAAATGTCGCTGTAAGCCACGCACTGGTGTAAAAAACTTCAGGATTTTCCAATCAAACAATACCAATCAGGAAATTGTCTGGTTGCTAGAAACTTGAGTGGAATTCGCGCACCGCTTGATTGCTTTTTCTAAGTTCTGATTGACTATTTCTGATTGTGTTTTTCTGAGAGGACACTTCTGATTGACTATTTTTGATTGTGTTTTTCTGAGTGGACAGTTCTGATTGGGAAGACAACTTCAAACATCGGTAATATGACTATGCCTTGGCACATTCGAAATTGACGACAACTTGTCTGGGGGGTCAAACCGAGTCCGATCCAAATCAAGAGTCCGATTTTCGATAGCTCGTAATCAGGCCTCGATGTGCTAGTAAGTATGATCCGATTTGTATGAAATTAAAATGGCCCTAGTCAAATCGATTGAACATGTCACATACCAAATTTGAAACCGATATCGTAAATACTTTCCATTTTATAGGCATCAGATTTTCCTGATGTTCTTTTCTGATTTCTGAGTGGCAATCAGCAATCAGAAAACTGAGCAGAATCGTCCTGATTGCCAATCAGAAATCAAATATCAGGAAATTTCTGATTGGCACTCAGCTATCAGACATCATATATTTTTTGATGTCGGTACTCAATCAGGATTTTTCTGATTAACAATCAGGAATCAGAAACAATTCCGTAAAGGCAATCAGAAATCAGATGATTCCTTATTGACAATCAGAAATCAGAGATGATTCCTGATTGACAATCAGAAATCAGAGATGATTCCTGATTGATAATCAGACATCAGAAAATCAATCAGGAAAATCCTGATTTCTGATTGGAAATCAGAAACTGCAGTCTTAACTGATCCGTGTTACGAATTACAAACCAAAGTTGGAGAGTGAATCCAGTGTACAGAGCAAATCCAGATAAATGCCGTCGTTCAGGAATTCCTTCAAAGGCTCGTTATGATTGCCTCCCAGCGGTTCAGGAATTCATTCAGGACTCGTTCTGAGTGCCACTCAGAATTCAGCGAACCAATCAAGAAATATTTGATTGGAAATCAGAAATCAAAAAATCCAATCAATAATTTACTGAATTCCAATCAAAAATTAGAAAACCAATCCAAATTTTTCTGATTTCCATTCAGAAATCAGGAAAGGAATCAGGGAATCCTGACGTTTTTTACACCAGTGTCATGCACCCTGATTCACCGTAGCCAACAGTGACATTTACCGTACCTTACAGTGATATTCACCGTAGCTTACAGTGAAATTCACCGTAAGCTACAGTGCTGCAGGGTCCGCCGTAGCTTACAGTGAAATTCACCGTAAGCTTTTATTAGTGTAGTAGCTTTAATAAACTATATAGTGACTGTCTGGCAGAATTATATGAGAAATAGAATTTTAAGAGTTGCCTACAATAGAGATTCTAAACCAGTGCTGGTATATGAAGCCACATTGAGGAAAATTGACACTGACCTGGCTAATAAAATTGTCAAAGTTGATGAAGACACATCCATGGTGCCATCAGCTACCACATCGGAGCTGATGTATGAAGTCAACCGCTCCCTGGGTGTGTGCAATTGCAAAGCTGGCTGCAGTGGAGCATTTTGCAAGCACCAGGCATTGCTGCACTCAGTGGAAGGTGGCTGCTTCCCAAATGCTCCACCCATTTTGTCATCCGATCGATACCAGCTTGGATTGTTGGCTATGGGTGAGAAGTTAGAGTGGTTCGTTTTTCCTTCGTGTTCAAATTTTGGAGTTGGGTACCTTTCATTCGGTTCCGCTTTCCATATGATGAATTTTGGCACCTCAGCCGGCAAAATCGGCCCAGCGGAAAAGGTCGCGAAAGGGGCTTAAGTGCGCCTTAACAGCCCTTAATGACTCAACGTCTAAGTATCGATGTAGGACCTTCGCCATATTGTAAATGTAGTGATTCCGACGCCCAAGGGTCAAAATTTTGCCCGTTTTGCCGTATCTTTACTCCTTCAGGGCGAAAAAAGCGAAAACGTTGCAAAAACATCCTATTTAGCTGAAAACACTATTTTAGACCACGTTTTCGCTTTTTTCGCCCTGAAGGAGTAAAGATACGGCAAAACGGGCAAAATTTTGACCCTTGGGCGTCGAAATCACTACATTTACAATATGGCGAAGGTCCTACATCGATACTTAGACGTTGAGTCATTAAGGGCTGTAAAGGCGCACTTAAGCCCCTTTCGCGACCTTTTCCGCTGGGCCGATTTTGCCGGCTGAGGTGCCAAAATTCATCATATGGAAAGCGGAACCGAATGAAAGTTACCCAACTCCAAAATTTGAACATGAAGGAAAAACGAACCACTCTAGTGAGAAGTGTCCTCCCCCAAAATTTTTCTTGGGACTGAAAGAAGGTCTGGATGGAGGCACGCCATTGAACCTGCAAGAAGATACAATCACTTCAATGGATTTGCAAGAAAACACAGTAACTTCAATTGAACAACAAGCAGAAGATGCGATTGACATCAACCAGGTAATAAAATAATAACAAAGTTGCTCAAATGACTGCCATTAATAAGAAAATTTTTAGATTGTGATTGTCTTATTTCTGTTAACAAAAGGTAACAAACAACATTCAAGAGGAGTCAAGCTTCACAACTGAAGAAAAAGCCGGAATTCTTAAACAGTTTGGAGAGGAATGGGAGAGACTACATGACCTTGCAGGCAATGAAGACAAATACTTTGAGTACATGCAAAAGGCTATTAAAGGCCTCAAAAAAGTTACCACTGGAAGTGGGGCAACAGGTGCCATGGTGAACGTCGCAGACTCATTAAAGGGATACTCTTCATCATCTGTGCGTTTGGGACGGATGAAGGTTCTGGGCAAATCGATTGCACGAAGGCCTCCAAATGCTCCAAGGACCAGTAACCGGCTCCCTGCAGGAAGGAAACCAGGGAAAGCAAGTGCCACACAGGAAGAAGATCCATCGTCGAGTCTGAGGAAAACAAAATCAAAGAAAATTAAACGCAGGCGTCAAATTGCTGAAAGCATTCGCAACAATATCGCTCATGTTAAGTCTCACTAATTGTAATGAAATGGTTATCGTATTCATTATACAATACCAATAGCAACATAAGATGAAAGATCCAAATGATATGTTATTTCAAAAACTATTTTTGTAAATTTTAACTTTTAAATAAATCCTATTTATCTAGTCTTTTTAAGTCTTTTTTGCAACTTCTATACTGTTGTCAGTTTTAATAAATTTTATAATTTATTACAAATTTCCTTTTTAAATGTTTCCTAATAGCAATTTTGTTACAAGGCATGGCTTCTATGATATTGTTTTAAAAGCATTTATAACTACACGTTCTTTAGTGACAAAGTATAATTAGTTTCCTGTTTACTTATTTACATACCATTCCTCCTTGACGATGCAGGCCTCCACATCACACCAAACACTTTGTACACAAAGACATATTTCGCATCGCGTAAAAAGTCCATATTGGGGCAAGCAACGCAAATTTCCATGGAAGCAACTGCTCTTAACGCATATTTTCCCACGCTCTGTTGAAAATTCCCGGTCAGCATGTCGCATTTTAATGGCGTTGATAGAGTTGATAGGAGCTGTTCGGGCGAATTTGCCATAATAGTGGCGGCTAGCCCCGCGCGAGCCGCTTTCGGCATGTCTGGGAGCTCCTCTGGGGCGGTGGTGGGGGAGGGGTGCCGAATCCCGAAAGGGTCTCATAATATGCCCCCCGCATCTCGGATCGGATTTGCTGCCACCGGGCGGATCTTAGGGTCACCCAAGGAGGCTGCATACCAAATTTGGTGAAGATCGGACCACGGGAAGTCCTCGGACGGACGGACGGACGGACGAACGCACAGCAAGCATCATACTATATGCCCGTCCTTCGTATTTTTATTATGATAATACGGGACGGGCCAAAAAGTACAGAAATCATTTCAGGCGCTTAGCGCAATGAGGGGAAGGATGGCACACTAAGAGAAAGTATGTCACACAGAAAGGGGGGGGGGGGTCATTTCTCCCTCTCCTTTTGTCGGCAGTGGCCTTAGTCCTACCTGCTTTTTCGGTCATGAATCACGATAAAAAAATGATTCTTGTCCCTCAAGACACCGTGGCGCGGCTCCATGACACGCCCACCTAACCCTCCAGACTCAGATGACTAGTCTGGACTCTGAAATGCACGGCATTTTAAATCAAAAGTATGCTGACGACTCTAAAAGTGAAAACATTACGGCGAGGCGCTTTCGCGATACTTGCATTTTGCAGAAGAGTCGCGTAAACCTCTCACCTAGGAAATTCAAAACGAGACAGACGAGACGAACACTTAGCGTGCCGCGGCTGTACGCGACCAGCTCGCTGCCGCCGTGCCGAAAACGTATAAAGCCCAAGCATTGCGAGTATACGATTGTTTGAGTCAAAGTCACTCACCCGTCATATGGGACGCGAATGTCACACTTTGTGTTTACGACATCGTCATCCGCCATTCCAATTTAATAAAAAGGTCAGAGCTGTGGTGGGGGGATCATTTCTCTACCAAAAATACACGGCAAAAAAGCACGTCAAAAAACCGGGTAAGAAAAAAATTAACGGACATGTCCAAAAGAAAAAAAGCGTGAAAAACACAGCAAAAAAATATGTCTGGAAAACTTGGTGAAATTTATCACGATCATTCACATCCTGCGGGGTTCTCTGGTCCTTGGAAACTTTGGCAAGCCACAGAAAAGCCCAAAAGAGACATTGAAAATTATTTATAGGCTGAAGACGCTTATACTTTACACAAACCAGCAAGAAGGAACTCACAACGAAATGTTACTTATGCAGATAAAATAGATGAATCTTCGCAATCTGATTAAACTGACTTGACGTCACTAAAAGAAGACAATTCGGGTCATACTTTTGTTCTATGCGTTTTTGATGTATTTTCAAAATTGGCTATTCCATTAAAAAATAAATCGGCACCTAGCATTGTGAAAGGGTTTGAAAAATTGTTCAAAATGACACAAAGACGACCCGTCCGTCTGTTTTCGGACAAAGGTTTAGAATATAGATGCAAACTTGTTCGGCAGTTTCTGAAAAAAAAAAAAACACAAAATAAAATATATCTATACAAATAACCCAGACATAAAGTGCTCAATCGTGGAGCGTTAGCAGAAATCATTCAAAACAAAACTGTTTAGAATTTTCACGAAAACTGGAGACTATTGTTATGTTAACGGGGTGCTTGACAAGGTAGTCCATGCTCACAATCACACTTACCACAGGTCCATTAAAATGAAACCTGTGGATGTCTTAGAAGACAAAGTTTTAGAAGTATATAATACCCTGTACCCCGGACTTCAACTCACAAATAAAGAAACAAAGTTTAAAATTGGAGACTATGTGCGCATCAGCCGGGAGAAAAAAAGATTCGAAAAATCGTACACTTGGTCCTGGTCCCAAGAAATATTTAAGGTCATTCAAGACATTCCTCATGCGCTGCCGGTGTACCGCCTGGAGGATCTCGATCAAGATACGATTAAAGGGACGTTCTATGAAATGGAACTTAAAAAAGTCTCAAAGCCAGCGGCCTTCAAAATAGAATATAAAGTGCGGTCCCAAGGGAAAGGAACCAAACAAAAACATCTCGTGCATTGGAGCGGTAACCCCGTAAAAAATCGATCGTGGATTCTTGATTCTGACATTATTAAAAGATAACATGGATTTCAACGCTTTTCTCCCGAGCAACGCGAGCCCGGACCGATATCCGGAAAATAAAACATCGCATTTTAAGACCCAATTAGCTAATCACAGACTTGCATGGTGATTGGCAGGCCGCGCTCATTGAGCTGCATTATCCAAACACCATTGCTCACAAGGGAACATATTCAGGTGATACACTCAGATTTTGACCAAACTTTTTTTTTCGTAAGGGTACCATATAAGATTAAGAATGCACCCCAAAGTTCGTGCCAAGATACATTATTTCAACTCGAAACGATTTTTCCAAAATACGAAGTTTTGACCTGTTTCCCCAAAATAGGTCAATTTAGAGCAAAATTTAAAATTTCGAGTTTTATATTGTTTCCACCATTTTTCGGCATGCTGAGTACGAAAAGGGCATTTATTATAACTTTTAACCACGTTTAGGGGTTCAAAATGTAATTTTTAGCCTAAATTTCGTCAAATTTTCGCTGCGATAGATCACAGTACATCAGAAAATAAAAAGTAGAGATTCGCGTAGTTCCTTTTGTATCTAGGTCTGCTGCCTATTTGAACACTAAACTCCATTTCGGGCATCACATTGAGAGTTTCGACACAAATTTCGCCCGATATTTTTGCCGCTTCAGGTTAATTCGCGTGTGAAAGTAAAAGGACGGGCTCCGGATCGTTCCTGATGTTCACTGGGCTGTTGACTATAATAATGACACCCATTTTACTTTTTAACTACTTTTCGAGTAAGGGCGTTTAATGCGGTGGCTTGTCGATTGAGTGACTCTCAATGGGGACTCTCAATGTGAATCCCGCTAATGTTGCACGACTTCTAGTGGATCATTACATTCTGGAACCGTGCTCCACTCTCCACACCGAGGAACAGGAACTCGCGATGTACATCGTAGGTAAGCGAGGCCAACATTAATTCCGAAAAAGCTCAAATGCGCGCAAATACGTGTTACGCAAGAAATGGTTCTCCTTCTGTCTTTTCGTACCCACTGCAAACTCAAGGGTGAGAATTCTTGCCATCCTGGGGGCGAGAAAAATGTCTCGCCATACTAAGGCGAGAATCGAATTTCTCGCCAAATTTTGGCGAGAATCAAATGTCTCACCAAAATGTGGCAATAGTTGCTCACCCCACACTACTTTATATGAGGAAACACCTTACATTAAATGTTTCTTGCAGATTAAAGACACTAAATGGAATTATTTATTGTTGGAATATATTTGAGTGGTGTGTTTCCTCATATCTCAAAAAGAGTTGGGTGGCAATTATTGCCATATGAATCATTTGATTCTCACCAAAATTTAACGAGAAATTTGGTTCTCGCCAAATAATGGCGAGACTTTTGTTTCTCGCCACAGTTTGGCGAGACTTTTTTTCTCGCCAAGTTTTGGCCATCAGTCTTACCTTCTAATTTTCAGTGCCGGTCAAGCACTGGTAAAACTGATAAAACTGGTAAAACTAATGCGTAAGTCGATGCTTGAGTCAAGCATAAAGTTACGCTTCACGACTTTACGTTTGAAACGAATCATTGACTAGAATCTTCTGCGTGCCCATAGATACACTAACTTTTTTAAAAAAAGGTCGTAAAATTATGAACTATTTTTGTAAAGTTTTTTTGCATAGTATATTCATATTTTTACGAATAATTCTACGACGAATGATTCATTATTTTTATGAAATACTCGTTTTTTTAAGGAATGCTTCATTAGGACATATGAATCATTCATAATATTCACATTCACATAATATTCATAACAATGAATGTTTCGTAACGAGTTCTTTTTTTGTGAAAGCATCACGAGCCTTTCGTAATTTTACGAATGATTTATAATTTTCTTTATGAGCCATTCGCAATATTACGAATCACTCGTAATGTTCGTAATCATTCGTGAATGTTTTAATTTTTTTTTTAATGAGCCATCCTCAACAGCCCAGTGAACATCAGGAACGATCCGGAGCCCGTCCTTTTACTTTCACACGCGAATTAACCTGAAGCGGCAAAATATATCGGGCGAAATTTGTGTCGAAACTCTCAATGTGATGCCCGAAATGGAGTTTAGTGTTCAAATAGGCAGCAGACCTAGATACAAAAGGAACTACGCGAATCTCTACTTTTTATTTTCTGATGTACTGTGATCTATCGCAGCGAAAATTTGACGAAATTTAGGCTAAAAATTACATTTTGAACCCCTAAACGTGGTTAAAAGTTATAATAAATGCCCTTTTCGTACTCAGCATGCCGAAAAATGGTGGAAACAATATAAAACTCGAAATTTTAAATTTTGCTCTAAATTGACCTATTTTGGGGAAAAAGGTCAAAACTTCGTATTTTGGAAAAATCGTTTCGAGTTGAAATAATGTATCTTGGCACGAACTTTGGGGTGCATTCTTAATCTTATATGGTACCCTTACGAAAAAAAAAGTTTGGTCAAAATCTGAGTGTATCACCTGAATATGTTCCCTTGTCAGCTGACTGAGGGAGAAAACGAAACCACATTACTAGCAGCAGACAGTGTAGACACTGTTTTCGTGAAACCAGGTTGCTATGCCAATAAGGCTGTTTTTTTGGCAGCTGTCACAATTGCATAAACGGTCCTGACCAATGACATACAGAGTGACCCGCCACTCACAGAGACAGATGATCACCGCGTTGAAATACGCCCATTACAACCGGATTGACCTGATATGAAAATTCATTTCCCTCCATGCCTCGCCCTTCAGCTGGGGCTGGATGATCATGGACCTTTCCCAACACACGAGAAACTTTGCGGAGTGAAACCCGTTGACATTACCTTGGGCATAACGCAACAGTTATTTTTTTACATGGACATTCTCACTGCATTCTCATGACCAGATCATTGGGCACACGACATCACCCCTTTTACGTACAGTCCCTTTCAACACACAAGCCCAGTACGGTACCATGACCGTCGTCCATTTTGAACACCCCATTTATTTTGATTTGGGCACAAAATCATTCTAGAGCATCGAATGCTATATAAGGGATAAGATTGGGCATTATGTAGCATTTGATTTCAGAACCTTGACTCTGTTGGTTTACCTACGAAAACTAACACAATAAAAATCCTTTTTTTTTAAAAATTTAAAAAAAAAATGACACTCATTACTCAGTACTACCTAAACCAAGCCGGGGGAGGATCAGGCCAGTATTATGCCGGCGCTGCCTTTCAAGAAGGATATGGAGTGGGCTCGTGGCTAGGCGGCCTCTTTCGGTCCATTCTCCCCATCCTTCGAAGTGGCGCTGCAACCGTAGGGAAAGAGCCGGTGCGCGCAGGAAGCCACGTTCTTGCCGATATCGCTGGAGAAGAAGGCCTAACGACCAGCGCCAAGCGGCACATACAACAGGCCGGCGATAACTTGGCAGTCTCCCTCAAATGAAAAGCGGAGAGCATGAATGGGTCAGGACGTATAAAAAGGCGTAAAACGACACGTAAACCTCATTCTGCAAAAGTGACTCGAAGGAGAAAGACCTTAGCCCCTGACAATTATTTCAGCAAAAAAAGAACAAAGAAATGGCATTCATGCATTCAGCATCAAATCAATGTCTCCGCACCGAGCTTGACTTGTGGATAGTTCCACCTACGCAAACTGCGCTGGAGGCCACACACTGGGTGCCCTACAAGCCCCTCACCACACTGGACTGAGCCAACACCGTTGAGTTCTGCATCCCCGGGGCTGGGAGCGAGTATATCGACCCTGCACACACCATTCTTTTGATTAAGTCCAAGATCGTGAACGCAGATGGAACAGACATAGTTGCAGCAGACAAAAGTGACGCCACTCCCGTTAATTACGCGTCACGCGTCGCACGCACTGTGGAGTCAAGTGGACGTGAGCCTACACCAAAAAGTGATTCACATTCTAGTATGACCTACTCTTACCGCGCCTACATTGAATCGCTGCTTAATCATGACAGTTCAGCCAAACAGTCACCAGGGGCGGACTGGGTACCTTGGGGCCCCGTCGGCGTGGTTTAGCAAAGGGCCCCCCTAACGGGTAAAAAAAAAGTTTTTTTTTTCCAGACTCTGTCTGATTGTTATCCTTTTATAATTCACATTATTAAGTAAAAAGAAACATTAATTTAATAGAAAATACATATAATTTGTGTACCTTTTTCTCTACCCTCTTCTTTTTGGTTGCCATTTTGCTTGTTTTTACAGAAGTTTCTGAGCTTGAAGATTATGACATTTTCTTCCTTTTGGTACTTTAAGCTGTAACAAACTTGTTTACCTTATTGTCACAATCTTTGCAGTTCTAAAAAAGAGGTTTATGTTTTAGTTTTTGAAAGGTGCTAAAGACAATTTGAAATTAAGAAGAATTTCTTAAGTATTATTAACCTTCTTGTGGCAATCTTTGAAGGTAAATATTGATGAAGGGGAGTTTGATGTTAGTAACGTTGATTGAAGAAATTGTTCTTCCTGATCTGAATCATCATCATCTGTGTCTTCCAAATTCTTTAACATAATAAGAGAAATAAGATTACAATGTTGAAAATGTCATTTTTATTACCAGGTTTTTGAAACTTTTGTACCTCAGGAGGAACTGGTAACTTAAAAAGGTCTGTCGTCTGAATTCTTGGCTGCCCACTGTTCTTTGTTTGCTGACATAAAATGATGTACAAAAGGTATTGTTAACCAGACTTTATCTTGTAATTGGAATTGCATATTTGATTGTGAAGTACAAACCAGATTCAATGTGTTTTTCAACTCATACAGCAACTCATTTTCATCCTCAAGACAAGAAACGGGTGAGTGAAAAGAAATTTCGAATGGTGTCTCAGGTTCACTTCCATAATCCTGTTGTAATACATTCTTTTAATGGTAGTATGGTTTGATCTTTTATTTAAATTAAGTGGCAATTCATTTCGGAATGTGTTTGAGGTTGAGGTGAATGAGGTTGAGGAAGACACAAATGTTGATCAGTTTTTTTTCGTAGTTTACTTACATCATCACTGTTTTGGTTTCCAGAACATCCAGGAAAATATGCCATGTTGGTGTGTAGTTTAAATT
This sequence comes from Stenchaetothrips biformis, assembly GCA_030522485.1. Classification (NCBI taxonomy): domain Eukaryota; kingdom Metazoa; phylum Arthropoda; class Insecta; order Thysanoptera; family Thripidae; genus Stenchaetothrips; species Stenchaetothrips biformis. The sequence continues at coordinate 2,377,286 of CM060101.1, forward strand.
TTGGAATAGTTAAAGGTTTTCTACATTAAATTTTGATTTAGTAAATGTTTGTCATAGTTGAGAAGTCAAGAAGGTATTGTTTTGTAAGTAGTTGTTACATAGCAACGTGGTAACAGCTTGAACATGGCAACAATCACTTTTCAAATAGGTTAAACAGAAGTAAACTATTTTATGACATTTCGTTAAATAAATCGAATCATGTTATTGTTTCTGGTTTATGTATGTTCTATAACTGGAATGATTTCAGGAAATTAGTCAAAGATGTCTTAAATTCAATACTATGTGAAATGTAACAAATTTTTTTATTGTCATAACCAAATTGTTAACATCATGATTACCAGTATTTCATTACATCATGTTATTACAAGTGTTTTTTTTTTTTTTTTTTGCCAGGTACTATTGTAATGAATTACCAGTTTAAAAGCTACATCAACAAGTGTCAGTTCAACTTTTTATTTATCCTCTTCTTCCTTTCTCTGGCATAGAGCTACCACCTTGGCCAAGGTTCCACTATTGATACTCCCACCCCAGTTCCCCTTCCACTTCCATCGCTATTGTTGCCAAACCTATAAGTTGAGCCTCGCCTTTGGCTCAGCCAACAGTCTGTAGCCTGGTCTCGAGCTGTTCGGTTCTCCTAATAAACTAGTCAATCCTTCACTCTCTGTCGTCCTTTACGCCCTTTACCACTCGAAGTGTCCCAACACTACAAGTGGTGACAGCGGTTTAACTGGCGACATAGCGTGGGTTTTGCCTACGTTTTTGAGGAGGACGAGAGTGTACGAGTGTGAGTGTGCGTAGGTACACAGGTCAATTAGTGACCTAATAGGAAGTGTAAGGAGGGAACTGCCCTACTGAATAGTCGTGCTATTCCTCACGGAGTGTAAGCCACTACCAGTTCGTGCAATCCTACATTTCACTGAACGTTTGGGTCAACCGATTGAAAGCCCTTTGTGTGCTGATCGGTAGGCAGTTTGAAAGAGGTTGAAAGAGCGAAAGCCCAACGGTGCTGCTAAAAAGGTGAAAGCCGAGTACGAGCTGCTTCAAGTGAAAGCCCAAGGTGGTGCTGCGTGGCAATAACACGTGAAAGCCCTAATTGGTGCTGCTGAGAGCAAAAGCCGAGGTCGAGCTACTTTTGAGGTGAAAGCCCATAGGTGCTGCTTTGGCAACAAGTGAACGAGTGCATTAACGAAAGCCGGAAACGCGCTGTTAATACACAGAGAGACTGAACGGTGACTGAAAGCCGAGGTAACTCGGGCTGGAAACCGTTGATAGGAACAGGGAGTTACAGGAATAACAACACCAGTTCAGAGAAAAGTAGTTGTATTATGGAACCGTTTCGACGCCGTGCACGAGATTTCTTCGACCCTCACGTCGGACCGTTGGTTCATCCCATTGAACAGGACGAGGAGCAAGCAGGCCCTGCAAACGACCAGCCGCCTCAACAGCCTGATGCAGTCGTGCAGTTACGCCCGCCTCAACCAGGGCGTGCTGGGCGTCTTGGGTTTGAAGGTTTTGATGTAGAAGAGGTGCCGCAGTCTGGAGACGAAGGAGAAGCAGACCCACCACCAGCTGCTAGAGGTCGCGGCCGTGGTAGAGGTCGAGGACGAGGCAGAGGCAGAGGCAGAGGTCGTGGGGCAGCGAGAGGTCATGCACGAGTGCTGCGACCACGTCAAGCTCACACAGACGAGGAAGCAGATGATGAAGAAGACGACTACGAAGATGAGCAGAACGAGCAAGGTCGCGGGGAACCAGGTCGTAGAGTTAGACCAGGATTCCAAGCAATGCAGCCGTTGATAGATATCATGGCACAAATGTTCACACAGCAGCAGCAGCAAATTCAGCAGAGGCAGCAGGAAAGACAGCCAGAACAACAGCAGCGAGCAGCTCCTAACATTGAAAGCATTAAAGTTCCAGACTACGATGGAGAACGGTGCTACACGTTGTGGAGGTCTCAATTCCGCACTATGACAGCCAAGCTAACAGAAGAAGAGAAAGGCGAAAAGCTAGTGTCAGCGTTGCGAGGAAAGGCATTGATGGTGCTACCCATGTTAGAGCAGCAGAAAAAGCTTCCTACTTTCCAGGAACTGGATACACTGTTGCTAAAAACTTTCAGCACAGTGACATCCCTGTGGCAGAGAAAGCGAGATTTTGAGACTCTCAAGCAAGGAGCAGATCAAAAAGTAGAAGATTTTGCACTACAAGTAGAGCATGTTGGCAGAAAGTACATGGTCACACACAATGAAGAGGACCTGCAAGAAGCACTTGTCACAGCCTTTGTAAAAGGGTTGAATGACAGCAATGCAGCTGAAAGACTAGCTTATGCACCAAGCGACACACTAGCAGATGCTGTAAAGAATTTTAACAGAGGATTATTGCTGTCCGGAGAAAGACCAGTAAAAAGAGTACGTTTGGCAGAAATTGATGCTGGTTCAAAGGATGCAGCAGAGGCTAGCGTAAACCAGCTCACTGAAGGAAGTAAAGTTGCTCAAGGATCCGGAACGCAGACGGTACATCGTGGGCGTCCTCGAGGCCGTCCACGAGGGTTCGGTCGCGGCCGAGGAAGAGGAGGCCGAGGAAATGATGGAAATGCCCAAAATGGTACTTGTCATACCTGCAAGCAACCAGGACATTTTGCAGCCAACTGCCCAAATGGCCCCAGCAACAGAGGAGGCCGAGGGTATTACAATGGCGGTACAACACGTACCTGTAATTATTGCCAGAAGCCAGGACATCTGTGGAAGGACTGCAGAAATCGCCTACGAGAAGAAGGTAATGGAGGTCGTGGGCGTGGACGGATCAATTTCAACTTCCCTTCAGACGCCTTGCGTACAGCATTGGCATACTATCAGTTCCAAGATCTGGGAGGCCAACGAGCTCTCCCTTGGCCAACCTTGGGACAAATCCAAACTGCTCAAGGTTCTCAGCAAAGCCAGCAGCAAGGACACCAAGGTCAACGTCCAAATCAGAGGCAGCAGCAAATACCTAATGTTCCTCATGCCCCCCCAGCAGAATAACGGTCAGGACCAGGGAAACTGAAGAAGGTAACCGTCCAGTCGGAGGGAAGCCGGGTACCAGAAGAAGAAAAAGAGCTTCAGAAGAAGCCAGAAGCAACTTCGACATCATCAGAAAAGAAACCTGTAAAGAGAAGAACGGATGAAAATGCGGGAGTAAAACTAAAAAGTGTAAACAAAGTATGGAAACTGACTGTATGACGTGTTCGGGTGCACATCCCTGACCAACGCGTTGCCCGATCGGTCCCATGGTGTAATGGTGAGCACTCTGGACTTTGAATCCAGCGATCCGAGTTCGAATCTCGGTGGGACCTGGCTCCCGACAGTCTCTTTTTGTGCGTGAGTGGGGCGCGCGTCACGCGGAGCCGAGCGCTTACCCGCTCCGGGCATCGCGTGTACACACAACCTGGGAATCATTCTTAATTTTTTCAAAACGTTATTGAAAATCGTAATAATTTCGTCGTCATCTTGCAACAGTGTCCCGACACACTAAGAAACGAGGGAATTTCTTTAAATATCCCCACCTTTTTCATGGGATTTGTTCTGGAATCGTGTGTAAACCGAACAAAGAAGCGGGTAACCCCTCGCGCGGAGCGCCTGCGAACGGCAGGGTGGGCCAGCCCGCCACGCAGCGCAGCGGTGCAGACCGTGCGGCCGCGCCGGGGACGACATGCGGCCGAGGGAGGAAAAACAGTATTTGGGAGAAGAAGAAATGTCAGGTGTGGGGTTCGAACCCACGACCCCAGACGGGGATCAGAGCTTAAATCTGACGCCTTAGACCACTCGGCCAACCTGACGGGGACAGCAGGCCCCGTCGCGAGAGTGCTGGAGGAGCAATCGTTCCGGGGGGTCCAGCCTTTGCGGTCGCCCACCCGCCATACACTCGGACGGAGCGGAGCGGCGCTGCTGGCCATCGCTACAAGCTTGGCTTGCGGCAGGAGTGCGCGAGTGCCACCATTTTTTGCGGGGCTGGCAGCACCTGCAGCCGGGGGTATAGCTCAGCGGTAGAGCATTCGACTGCAGATCGAGAGGTCCCCGGTTCAAAGCCGGGTGCCCCCTGGCCCAGAGACGACGCAACTCTCACTGTCGTTCTTTTCCCCCTCTCCCTCTCTCTTTTCTCCTTTTCTTTCTTAGATAATTTATTTCAATTTTATTTTATTTTTATTTTTTTTTGTCAGATGCGACGTTGTGCGCGCCCAACTGTCCGGTGGCGGCTGCGCTCCCCGGCGGTCTCGTCGGTCTGGTCCGGGCCCCGGAAGAGGTCCGTCGCAAGGTCCCTGTAGCGCAGAGGATAGCGTGTCGGACTTCTAATCCGAAGGTCGCGGGTTCGATCCCCGCCAGGGATGAGCGGTCGTGGCGCGTCGCAGGAACGCGCACCGGTATTTTTGTGTGACCTCACCACTGCTCACTGTCGCGCCAAAAGCCCTCTTCAATCCGCCCCACACACACGATAGCCTCTCTTAACCCTACGATCGCCGGCTTCCTTCATCGGCGGTCCTTTGTGTGTGGAAGGCAACGGCGTTCCTACATGGCGTACGCGATTCCGTTGTTTGTACCATGTGTTGTTGTGCCGAGGGCGCAACCACACCGTTCACCCAGGTCGGTCCTGGAAACGGGCACTGGGGCGCGAAGATGGACCCAGTTCCCGGACCGTCCTGGAAGCGGGTCCGCTCACCCAAACCACGGAGACGTTGCAGACCTGGGAAAACCGAGACTCGAGAAAAAATGCAAGTTGCACGTAGCAGAGCAAGGTTTCGATCCTCGGACCTCTGGGTTATGGGCCCAGCACGCTTCCACTGCGCCACTCTGCTTCGTTGTTGAGACGAAGGGGAGACAGTGGGCTGCACTGGACAATGGAAGCGCTCGCGGGGCGCACAGTGGGCCGCTTGTTTTGAGCTGGTGGGGTCACACGTTCGGTTCGAGTCTGGCTCTGGCGTCTTCTGGCCCACTGTGCGGCCGAGCTCTCGAGTGACCAGACAGACAGAGCGAGCTGCGGGCCGAGGAGGCGAGACGACCAAATCCATAAATCCATTTTCTCCATGCCTGCACTGCTTTTCTGCCTGCAGTGCCAAAGTGCATAAGTGCACCAAAAGTGCACTTGACGCACTTCACGCTCTTTACGCCCCATTTACGGCCCCCCCGACCCCCCCGGGACCGCAACATCTTGTTCGGGACGCGGGACGCCGGATGCCGTGCGACGGACGTCGCACGCACGCACGCCCCTGCCTCGCCCCCCGAGCAGCCCGATTAGCTCAGAGGGCCGCCAGGCGGCAGGCCGCCTGGGTCTGGCTGCGACAGCGGGTCCTGGACTCCACGGGCGTGGCAATTACGGAGAGGTCCATCACCAAGCCGACGTTGCCCGCGGGGCCGCCCGGGGCCGCCGCAACCTGGACTCTGGGCGTGGCGGTCCACTTCATGGCCACGAGGAGGAACATCACGGCTGCAGCGCTCCGACGGTACCTGGAACAGCGAGAGAAGCTCTGAGGGGCTGGCAGCCTTCGCCTCTGATGTGACGTCACCTTATCTGCGGTGACGTCACGAGCCCGGCCGGCGAGTCGTCTCCGTCGTCTGCTGCGGCGAGCCATGCCGCGCGCCGCACGGAGTAGCGACGCGGTGCGGTGACTGCAGCAGAGCTCCGAGGACTGCGCGGAGTATCGCCCGAGGTCGTGGTTCCGTTATGTGAGCCCGCTGCGATGAGCCGGGGGTGTAACACACCCTCCGTGAGCAGCGCCTGCGATGAGCCGGTGCAGCCATGAGCTGCATCCGTGAGCAGGATGTGAGGACCGACCGTGCACGCACGGATCGGGAACATGACAGTGATCTCTCGGTTCCGCGGCCGGGAAAAGGTCCCTGACGTGGTTCGGTTGTGTGAGCCTGCGGCGATGAGCCGGTAGTGCACTGCACTATCCGTGAGCCGTGCTGCGATGAGCTGGTGCAGCCATGAGCTGCATCCGTGAGCAGGCTGCGAGGAAGGACCGTGCACGCACGGATCCTGAGCAGGGGCGGTGATCCCTCCGGGCCGCCGAAGGTGGTCACAGCCCGGCGCCCTTTCCAGGACTGCGAGACTTCCTGGCAAGACGCTCAGTTGTGCAGCAGAGCAGGAGCTACTCTCTTTATTTTATTTTCTCTCTTATGTTCCTTTTTTTCTGTGATAATGAGTACTGAAGTAATCCCGTTTTTTCTTTTACTGGCCAGTAATAAGATGTAATTTTCTGTGATAGCGAGCCGCAAACGAGAGGGCGTCCGGAGGCGACAGAGGTCTCGGACGCAGCCCGTCCGTCGGCCGTGGAAGTTGAAGTGATTCCCGAGAGATGGCGGTGCGAGCAGCAGTGGCGCGGAGACGCAGGTCGGCGGACGGGCAGGCGGAGGACGAGGTTATGAAAGTTTAAAAGTTAAGTGCTTTGTGCTATTTTAATGATGCTACTATGCTATCGATGGTTTTATTGATTCCTTTTTATGTATTTTAAACAATTCACCTGGCCTTATGAATGGATTTTGAAGCACTGTCTCTCTGTTGCAGGAACGTGCGGGCGCCGTGGAATAAACCTTTATCTCCGCGGTGCCCGACGCGGGCCTGCGGCAGGAAGGCAGTGCAACATGGACTTGTTACCCTGTTTGTTTTTCAATTATTTATTGTGTCATATTGTTCTATTTTTCAATATTTTATTACCTTGTTACTTGTTATTATGGCCAATAAATTTTGTTTAAAAAAAAAAAAAAGACGGTAGAGCATTCGGCTTTTAATCGAAGGGTCTTGGGTTCGAGCCCCAAATCGGGCGTCTTTATCTTTGACTTTTTCTCCCACATTTCGTACACCTGCTGCACCACACCTGTCGCTCGCCACGCCAGACGAGCAGCCGTGGCCGAGCGGTTAAGGCGATTGACTCGAAATCAATTTCCCACTGGGAGCGTAGGTTCGATTCCTACCGGCTGCGCATCTCTTTTCACCTATTTTCCTCCCCCCTCCATCATCCCCCCTCCCCCCTGCTCACGGCGCTACCGCGCCTCGGCCGCTGTCGTCATGTCTCGTCCTGTTTCGGGGCTCTCCCGACAGATGGCCCCGCGGGGGGCCCCGGCAGGCCCCCGGCGCCCGGGGCAAACTCCGGTCGACCCGAGCACGTCCTGGCCGCCGACCCGGAGGGCCTCATTCTTACCTGGCACAGGGGCTGTCGGTCGCGCTGGCAGTCTTTCGAGTTTGTTAAGTTATTCTTATTGAACCAACTCCCGGATGGCGACATATTCACCTGCGAGGCGATTCGCGTAATCAAGAGGTACAGCTGGAGCTAAGAATTGGATAATTGAAAGTATTTTTTACTAGGAAACGCAAGAGTTGAAACGTCGAGTGGCCTGCGTTGGAGGTTATGGCCGGCCGCTGGCCGCGCCAACTCGGCTGACTTCTGCCGAATTTCGCCGACATCCTCCGTGTTTCGAGTGCGAGAGGACTCCGTGGACCCCGCGGCCATCGCCCATGCCACCCTGGACAGCTAGAAGCACCCCGTAACCTTGGAAAGAAAACTCGGTAGGCGGGGACGCTGCGTCAATCAACGCACTCCCCGAGCAACAATAGCTTAGGACATGGGGATGCTCTCATTGTGCTCGGTGCTCAGGGTGCTCGCCGTGTGATTGTTTTAGGAATTGTGCCGCCGGACGCAGAAATTGGACTCCGACTGTAGGGTTACGTTGTGCCCCTCTCGGGGGGTTAACCTACAAATTGTTTCTGCGTCTGTGTGTGTTTCAGCCCAGGTCCTAGAGACGTTCACCGCCTAGGGCCTCTCTTCCTCTTTCGACATCAAGCACAGTGTAGTGGTAGTGCAGTGAGTGAGTGGAAAGTGCGGCCCACTGTGCTGTCGATCTGGCCTACTGTACTATCTGGCCCACTGTGCTGTCGATCTGGCCTACTGTACTATCTGGCCCACTGTGCTGTGTGGTCATACGGAATCATCTGTGCAGTGTGCAGTGCAGTGTGTGTATACAGTGTGCGGCGTGCAGTGAGAGTGCAGTTTGCTGTGTGCAGTGTGTGTGTACGGTGCGTAAAGTGAAGTGAGCAAGCGAACAATTTGAGCATGTGAACTTTCTTGAAGGTGCGTGAGTGTGGTTTCTTTAAGTGTGAGTGGCCCTCCCCCGCTTCAAGATGCCCAACCACAAGCCCACCCAGAAACGGCGGCAAGGAAGCCGTTTTGACCCGGGTCATACTCACGGCATTGCCCGTGACCCCTCCCCCTCCCCCGCCACGAACAATGAGGAGTGCGCGCGGCTGCAGCAGCTAGCAGCCGGCTCTGGCCTGGACACTTGCGTGCCGGCCGAGGCCGCGGCCAGCGGATCTGCCGCAGACCCGTCGCCCTCCCCGAGTGTGATCTTCCCCTCCCAACAAACGTGCGGCGAGGCCGCCGTCATGGAGACGGACGCCGCCAGCGCCGCCAGCGACGCCGATCAGGAGTCCGACTCCGGGAGCGACGGCGACGTCATCGCCGCCACCCCCCAGCAACCCCATGGCGCCTACGGCCGCCACCATGCAGAGCTCACCGTGACCACGGCCTTCGCGGCCACGACAACGACGTGCACCACGACCACCACGACCAGCCCCATGACCCCGCTCGGGCAGTCGTCGACGTGCAGCACCACGGTCTCCGCGACCTTCTCTGGATCGGCCCCCACACCCAAGTCCATCTTCTCGCCGGACTTGCAGGAGCGCGGCGGCGACCCCCCGCACCAGGCCGTGGAGGTCGGCGTCGTGGACACGCCGTGCGCCGCCAAGGCTCCCCACACAGTGCTGGGCTGGCCGATGGGCGTCATGGCCGACCGCGCGGACCCCCAGTCAGCATCGATGTCGCCGCTATGGGACGCCAGCCTGCGCGGCCCCGGCGCCTACAAGCTGATCCCCATCGACGTCTCACTGAAGGAGAGGCTGACGGTGCCGGACAAGCAGCAGAAGAAGAAGCAGAAGCCGAACAGCAGGGCGTCTCCATTGGCAGGACGCGACCCCGGCCTGCAGCCGGCCCTGGAGGAGGCGGAGCCGGAGGAAGCCTCCACCAGCAGGTTCGCCTCCGCCAACGCCTTCAGTGTGCTCAGCCCGGACTACGCCCCGAGCCAGTACATCTCGGAGACGGAATCACCACGCGGCGCATCCAATGCCATCAGCAGCCAGGACACCGCGGCGAGCCGGGCGCCAGACCCCTTCAAGGCCTCGGAGCCCGCAGACCCCGCCGTGGCCTTCTTGGGCTCCTACACGTTCTCCAGCCCGTACAGCCCCGGCGCCTCCAAGACTGCGTCGGAAGCAAGCCTCTACGACGCCGTGGCCCTCGCCGGGTCGCTGCACAGCCCCCGCCTCTCACGCGGCTTCTTGGACGCCGAGCCCCTGGCCAACACCAAGATCCTCGACGACGACGACGACTCGTGGCACTTCGCCTCGGAGTCCTCCAACGACCGCTCGCGGTCGGGCTCCACCTCGTCCACGGTCGCCGGCACCACCAAAAAGGAACGCGGCTCCAGCAAGAAGGAGCGCCGCAGGAAGAAATTAGAAGAGAGAGAGAAAGAGAAAGCGCGACTCCTTGCTGGCAGCACCTCAGACGCGGCGCCGTCCAGTGGCTTCTCCCTCAACCAGCACCCCAGCGTCGCCCCGCCCGGCCTCCACGCCGACGGCGCGCCGCAGCACCCCGCCGACGAGGAACATGCCCGGCTGAAGGCCTTGATCGAAGCCAGGTACGAGAGAGAGAGAGAGCAGAACCGCATCCGCTGCCAGCTCGAGAGAGAGGAGGCCAAGAGGACGCTGGCCGCCATCGAGGCCAAGCGGCGCGCGGACGAGGCCCGCCAGCAGGCCGCCGAGAGGGCTAGGCTGCACAACCAGGCGGAGGCCCAGCGGCGCAAGGACCACGAGGCCTTCCTCGCCAACCAGAAGGCCGCGGCGACCCGCGCGGCGCAAGCCTTGGCCGACGCCAACTCCTCCATGATGGACACGACACCAGTCGGCCCCCCGCCGAACACCAGCCGCAGCACTGGCGCCGCCGGTCGGGGGTCCCAGAGCCAGCACTCCAGGGGCTCCTCCAGGAACCCATCAAGAACCAGCTCGCCAGCGCGCTCGCAGGCCTCCAGCACGGAAGTACCGCCGCGCTCGCCGATCCAGACCTTCGTCGCCGGAGACCCGCGCGGTGCACGCCGCCGACGCGCCAAGATCCCCGGCGTCGTCATCAAGGCCTCCACCAACTACGCGCGGCTGACGGAGCTGCTGGGGAAACACTTCGGCCGGCTCTACGAGGTGAAGCTCCGCGGCCCCAACATGGAGCTGCTGGTGACCACGGAGGAGCACCACGCCCTCCTCCTCAAGGTGCTGGACGACAACGGCATCAGCCGCCACACCTACAACATCCGCAGAATGGAAAACACCCACGCCGTCATCCGGGGCCTCCACCCCGACATCACCAGCGGCGAGATCCGCACCGAGCTGTCTGAGCTGGGCTACACCGTGGTCGAGGTGCACCGCTTCGGCTCCAACGACAGGGCGTACCCCGTGGTCTCGGTGACCGTCGTCGGCACCCCCACGGCCTGCGACGGCCTGTTCAAGCTCACGCGCCTCTGCAACATGGTCGTCACAGTGGAACGGAAGAAGAGGTCGACCATCACGGCCTGCTTGAAGTGCAGCCGCTACGGACACACGGCCAACTACTGCTCGCCGGCCCAGGAGGACATCAAGTGCGGCCTCTGCGGCGGCGCCCACCTCTACAAGGACCACCCCGACGGAGTCCCCGTCAAGTGCCCGCGCTGTGAGGGCAGCCATGCCGTCACCTTCGGGGACTGCCCCAAGGCCGTCGAGTGGCTGAGCAGGCGGGGTCGCCGCCGAGGAGAGGACCCGCCCGGCGCCGTCAAGAACACCACCAACTTCGTGCCCGCGCCGCCGCCCACGGTCAACGCCTGGACTCGCCGCGCTGAGGCCCGCCATCCACCGCACCAAGCCCCCAGTGGGTCGGCCGCGGCAGGACCAAGCGCTAACAGCAACGCCACCCCCAGCACCGCCGGCCAGAGGGGCGCCGCGGGCCGCGGCACCGGGGAAACAAGCAGCAGCACCGCCGGCACCGCGGCAAACCGCAACAACAGCAGCGGCGGCAGCAACGGCCTCCAGGACGGCACGCTGGCTAGCTTCATCTCGTTCCTGTCCTCCATCAAGGACCAGCTGCCGGCCTTCATGGAGGGATTCAAGCGCTTGATGGAGTACTGGCCCATGATCCTGGAGGTCTTCAACATGATCCGGTCAGCCTTCTCAGCGTGATGGCGGCGTTCAGGGTGATGACCTGGAACGTCTGCGGGGTGCGCGCGCGGGAGGCTGAGGTGCGCGCACTCGTGGCAACGCGGCGGCCGGACGTGGTGCTCCTGCAGGAGACGCTGCTCAAACCCGGCGACAAGGCCCCGCACATCTTCGGCTACAGCTCCATCAGGCAGGACCGCGCCAACATCGCCGGCGGCGGGCTGCTGACGTTCTTCAAGGACACGCTGGAGGCACACAAGGAGCGGCTAGACCTCGGCGCCATCGAGACGCTGACCCTCGCCACGCACATCGGCCGGATAGTAAACGTGTACGCGCGGCCCGGGCCGTGCCGCCTCGCCGACTTCGCCAAGCTGGCCGGCGTGACGGAGACGACGGCGCTGTGCGGGGACTTCAACGCGCTGCACCAGACCTGGGGCGACCACAGGACCACGCCGTACGGCAGCCTGCTGTACCACCAGGCGCTGAAGTACCACATGGCGGTGCACAGGCCGTCGGAGCCGACGCGACACGCACTGCGCAGGGGACAGCGGGACACCGTCCTGGACATCGCGGTGTGCACCGAGGACGTCAGGGTGCAGGCCATCGCGGTGCTCGGCGACGAGGCCACCACGTCCGACCACCTGCCGGTGCTATTCGAGTTCGGGGAAGGCACGGCCGGCCCCATCTTCTTCAAGAAGATCACCAACTGGGTCGACGCGGCGGCCGAGCTGGACAGGCCGTTCTTCCCCACGGAGGACCTCCAGTACGACGTGGACCACTTCACGGCGGCGTGCCAGGTCGCCATGCTGCGGCACTCGACGTGCGTCCCCCTCAAAAACAGAAACTACTTCTTGCTCCCACCCCCCATCCGCAAGCTGCAGATGGAGAAGAAGCAGCTGATGAAGCAGAGGAAGCGGCGCGTCGTTGACATGGCCGCCTCCAAGAAGAGGCTCAACCAGCTCAACAGGGAGATGCGGAAGCTTCTTCGGGCCAAAGAGAACGAGAAAATCAGCGAGGAGCTGCAAGAAATCGATGACCCGAGGAAGCGATGGCACCGCATCAAGAAGGGTAAGCCGCGGCCGCCGGCCGTCCCCACCCTGGTCCTGGACAACGGCGCGAGGGTCACCACCGCCGCCGGCAAGGCCCAGACGCTAGCGGAGGCACTGGAGGCCAAGTTCCAGGACAATGACGAACGGCAGCCGAAGGAAGACTCCAGGAACTTCCAGACGCTGGTGGACTCGATCCGGGCCGTGGAGGTGAAGGACACGCCCAGGATCAGCATGGCCCAGCTGGAGGCCGCCGCAGCGCAGCTCAAGACCAAGAGCGCCCCGGGGCCGGACGGCATCCCCAACTGCCTGCTGAGGATCCTGCCGGAGCCCGCCAAGGCCTTCCTCCTCTCCATCTTCAACCGCATCATCGCCACCCAGAAGTACCCACGCGCCTGGAAGAAAGCACATGTCGTCATGCTCTTAAAGAAGGGCAAGCCGGCCCACTCCCCGAGCAGCTACCGACCCATCTCCCTCATCAGCTGTCTGGGGAAACTCTTCGAGAGGTGTCTCCTCAACTTCATGAACATGTCGGCGGTCCCGGACCACCAGTTTGGATTTCGGGCCCACCATGGATGCACCCAGCAGCTGGTTAGGCTGACTACAGACCTCACAGTGAACCTGAACCTCGGACGGCCGACGCTGCTGGTGGCGTTGGACGTGGAGGCCGCATTCGACAAGGTGCCGCACCGAGAGCTGGTCGTCAAGTTGTTCATGACAGGCCAAGAAATGTGGGTGTGCAAGCTCCTGCAAGAGTACTACGAAAATCGGACCTTCTGCGTGCAGCTGGACGGCGTGCTGTCGCCGGAGCACCCCATCAAGGCCGGCACGGCGCAGGGCGCGGTCGTCTCCCCCCAGCTGTACTCCCTGTACGTCGCCGACATGCCCACCCCGCGGCGGGGCCGGCAGTACCAGTACGCGGACGACACGCTCACCACCGCGTCGGAGAACAAGCTTGCCGACTCCGCCAAGGTGCTCAACGCGTACCTGGCCAAGCTCAGCAAGTGGTGCAGGCGCTGGAAGACCAGGATCAACCCGACCAAGAGCGAGGCCATGGCCGTGCGGAGACGCCAGACCAGCGCGCCGCCGCCCCCGCTGATCTACAGGAACCAGGCGATCCCGTACTGCAGCGAAATCAAGTACCTCGGGGTCTATGTGGACAAGAATCTCAACTTCGATCGGCACGCCCGGCATCTGAGGCAGTGGGGCGCCCAACGGACCGCGGGGCTCTCCAAGTGGCTCAAGTGCAGGAAGATGATCTCGCCGGACACCAAGCTAGTCCTCTACAAGACCCTGATACTCAGCAAAGTGCAGTACGGCCTCCCCGCCTGGCAGGCCATCCGGCGGCAACACTGGGAGCGGCTGCTGGTGCTGGAGCGGCAATGGATCCGCCACATCACCGGGTTGCGCTTCGGCACGGCCAACGACGTCCTGTACGCAGCATGCCCGGAGATCAACATGCAGAACCACGCGGAGAAGGTGCGAGAAGAGTTCCGGCAGAAAGCGCAGAACCACCCCAACATCCTGGTGCAGAAGATCCTACACCCTGTCCCTGGCGGCCCGCGGCGGTACCCCCTCGACGTCATCTGGGTGGGGGCACGGCTGCGTGACTGAGCTGCCCGGCGCCGCACTTCTAGCCACCGCCGCCAGCGTTGTCTGCGCGCCGCCGCAGCCCGCCGAGGAAGCGCCGGGAGAGTAGGCAGCCCATCGCACGGCGCCTCGCGCCGCGCTGCCTGCCTGCCGCCGCCCGCCGAGTTCACGGCCTCCGCGACCACCGGAGCACAGCGCCAGCCCGCCGCTGCAAGGCCAGCGGTGTGCACCAAGCCGCGCGTCGTGGCCCAGGTCCCGCGGTGCGTCGCGGCGCCGCCGACGCCAACTAGGCCGCCATGGTGCCGAAGTTCCGCACGGCAAGTCCACCGCCCCCGCGTCGAGCCCCGGGGCAAGCCCCTGGCCGCCAGGCACCCTGCCTCGACCCGCTCCATCTCCGGCCACGAGACTGTGATCGCCTGTCGCCTGCCCTGGGCCGCGGCAGGTTGTGAGTCCCTAGATGGAGCTCATCGAACCCTGCTCCACCTCCAGCCACGTTGCAGTGATCGCCTGTCGCCTGCTTCGGCCGCGACAGGTTGTGAGCTTCCAGGTTGGAGCTCATCGTACCCTGCTCCACCTCCAGCCACGTTGCAGTGATCGCCTGTCGCCTGCTTCGGCCGCGCCAGGTTGTGAGCTTCCAGGTTGGAGCCATCGAACCCTGCTCCAACCTCCAGCCACGTTGCAGTGATCGCCTGTCGCCTGCTTCGGCCGCGCCAGGTTGTGAGCTTCTAGGTTGGAACGGTGGGACCATCATCACCATCCCCCCCCTCCCCCAAGTACCTGCTCGACGGCCTCCACGGAGTCCTACCGACGCAGCCCCGGATCTGCCTCCGTGCCGCGGCCCGCTGCACGGGGGCCTCGCCGCCGACGGAGGGGCCGCCGCCTTCGCCAGCCGCGGTCCCCGCCTGGCCGCCCCTCGCGCCCCGCCAGGCTGGCCGGCGCCGGGTGGGTGGGCAACCCATCGAGCGGCGCTGTCCGGCGCGCTGCGCCAACCGAGTCTCACCGCCGCCGCAGGGGAGTAGCTGAGCCCCACGGCCCAGCGGCACCCCAAAGCGACGAGGGACCCAACTGGGACAACGAGGAGGCTTTCCAGCCGAGTAAGTAGAGCACCCCGTCAAGCCATGTCCTTGAGCACCTGAGCACTGTTCTAGCGTTTTCAGCGTCCGAGGCCCGTGGCTGGCGGCATCTCTCCAAACCCCTCCGCTGAAGGTCGGTCGTGCCTTCTCACGTACCAGTGAGCGCCTCGGCGCTCTTGCGTTAGTCCACCTTACCGCCCACTGGCAGGAAGCCAGTGGCGGCCGCCGCCGGTTTTTTTATGTTTTGTGCTCACTACGGTGACACACTACCGGGACCCGACGAGGCGTCGGGCCGGTGCCTACCGACCGTCCACTCATGGCTGCACATGTGTGGGGGGCCCCGGGAGTGCCGCAACACGGCCAGAACTGGGGATGGCTAACAACCATTCATAGGGTTTTATTTTTCCGGCAGAAGAAACCTCAAGCAAATTGAAAAAAGTACCACCCATAACTCCATCTCGCAAGAAGAAAAAGTCCGAAACATCGCACGCGGTGAGGACTTCTGTGGTCGAAGAACAAAAAAAAAAAAAAAAAAAAAAAAAAAAAAAAAAAACCTGGCACAGGGGCTAACCGTGATCACGAAGGCGGTTCCCCCAGGGCGAGGCTGCGCCATTGCACTTCGGCGCGGTTGACCTCTGCGAGTATCTCTAATGCAGATACCTCGGGTGTGTAATTTTTGGTAGTCGGGCTAGCGTTCGCGCTGGCCCGGACAAGAGCCCCCTCACTCATCCTCCCTGCCCCGTCCACCGCACTGCAAGCACGCCTGCTCCGGTCCCGTTCCCAACACGGGCCGGTCGCTCCGTCTCCCTCGCACCCCGAAGACACGCCCCACGAGTGCGAGAGAGACGGAGCGGTCGGCCCGTCTTGGGAATGAGTGCCTTGGTGGAGCGCGGCGCAGGTGCGCGGCCACCTCAGACACTCGGTCACACATGTCGGCCCGTTGGTCTAGGGGTATGATTCTCGCTTTGGGTGCGAGAGGTCCCGGGTTCAAATCCCGGACGGGCCCGGCGTCGGGAGCGCCGACAGTCAGTCTGTCGCGCGCCCCTGTAGTTGTTTTTGATCGGTTGCGACAGCTGCGCTGGCTGGAGACAGAGAGGGCGACGATTGCGCGCACCGGCCGCGGCGAGACACCGAGACAGGCGGAAAGAAGAGGAAGAAAGAGGAGAGGAGAGGAGAGGAGAGGAGAGGAGAGGAGACGCTTCCACCAGGCTTATGCATTAATTGGCCCCGCTCCAGAGAGAGCAGGGCGCTTCAAAAATACGGTTCGAGACTCCTCGAGTGCACCACCCCCACGGAGCTCTTTAGTAAAAGGCGAAAGGGCTTTTCGTTCTGAGGGTGGCGCGGAGTGGAGCAGCGGCGCGCGGTCATCCGGCCTGGGGCTGGCTCCACGCGGGGTCGCCCGCGCGAGCGAGGAGGTCTCCGGCCGGCAGGCCGCAGCGCTAGCGCCCCCCAGTGGCCGGTGTGCGTACTATGCCGCGCCGCGGGCCACGCCGGGGTTTACCCCCTGTCGCAGGTCCGGCCGGTCAGCCGGTCCGGCCTGGCTCCCCGGAGGCTGCGCGCTGCTCTTTTTGGTGCGCTCGTCGCTCGCAGCGCCTGCCTGCTTGCGCGGCGGGACTGTTTCCGAGCGCAGCGCGTTCGGCAATGACAACGAGATGGAACGAGAGTAGTGGTAGTGGTGAGGGGTACCGCTCAGACAGCCCACTTCCCATCCCATCGCCGCGAGGGCGAGGGGAACGATCATCGATGCTGCGCGGTCCCAGGTTATACAACTCGCTTCGCTCGCTGGGGGGGCTCCGCCCCCCCAGGCCCCCCCGGTGCGTGGCCCTTCGGGCCACGCTGGGGCAGGCCTTCGGCCGGCCTTTTTCCCCCTTCCGGGTGTGTGGGTGTTATTTTTTTTGTGCCGCAGTGTCTGTGTGGCTGTGTGTGTCTGTGTGTGTGTGTCCTGGTGCGTGGGTCCTTCGAGCCCCTTAATAGGGCAGGCCGTGAAAAACGTTATGGCTCCGACCGGGTTTCGATCCCCCAACCCTCCGCTCCGCACCCGGGCCCTCTGTCCACTTCGCCACGTCGCCTCGCTGAAAGCTACAGCGCCGAGCGGCCGAGACATTCTCCGTCCCTCCCCTTCCGCGGCGACGAGCTGTGCGGCATGGCGCGGCGAGGAGACGGCGTGGCGACCCGTAGAATAGACCTGCTTGGCAGGGCCATTTTTGCCGGACCAGACTCATCAGGGCCGAACATAAGGTGCGCGCCTGGTAGCACCAGGGACAACCCATACTAACCAAACCTTACGGGGTCGCGACACATCTTACTCTATCGCGACAGATCTTGTCATATTAATACCCTATCGTGACAGATCTCACCTGTTAAAGTTGTCTGCTCCAGTCAGCGTGTACATGGCAAGTATGCACTTATGAAAGCATGCCTGGCAGGCGCTACCTATTAAACTATCGTACCTCCGCGACCCTTTAAACCCCCCCCCCCCTGCGAGGTTTAATGGGGGAGGGAGGTTTACACTTTGCACGCCTGTTAGATATGTCTTTAGCTTGCCGCACCCCAAAATTTCAGGTTTCGATCTTAATCCATTCAATCGTACCAGCGAAAAAACACTTAAAGACGGCAAAAATAGCGCAACTTCAAGGTGACTTTCAATTTAATTAAAAGCTTTACATCCTTTCCTATGTTCCAGCAGGAGCTCATGACGATTGACAAGAGAAAACTAATTCAGGATGAAGGTAAGTTGACTTTGAAGCACATGTAAATGTAATTATTTTTTTTTTTTCAGATACCTCAGGTCCCAAGACGCAAAGAAAATCAGTTCATTTATTTAAATAAAGAATAAAAAGACTGTGTGAGTGTCTGACGGAGCCCCTCCTCCCCCCCCCCTCCCCCTTGGCGAGTGAAGCGAGCCACCGACACCCACAGACACTCACACACAAAAAAAAACCATCATTTTCCGCCGAGCACACGTGCTGAAATATTTTTCACATTAAGATTTATATTTTTGCCCCCCCCCCCACCTCATTTTCCCCCTTGTCTCGGTCCAACGTTAGCTGGAAAATACTGACACATTTTTGTGTTAATATTTACCACTCAGAGCAGACGACGTGAACGTCTTGGACCATGCTGCTCCAAAATGAGATGAAACGAATGATCATGAATGACATTGGGAAAAGTGGGTGGTGGGGAAACGTGCGGCGACCAGGTACCGGACGTCCCCCCACCAACCGGCTGCCCCCACCCGCTGCCTAACATCGGATCGCTGAGTGACCGAAACCAGGGGATGGAAACACACGGCGCTTTTAGGCGCCCCGTGTGATGGCGATGCCCAGGTCCCCTCCATACCACCAGCCGAGCCCGGTGCCGGCATGTTGCGTGCCGAGCTCACCGCTTCGAAATCTCAAATACTCTTTTCAGACGTTCTTTGACGGCCAAAGAGTCTCGCATGCAGTTTGTTCTCCCGAACGTGGGGGAAACCAACTCCAAGCGAGACTCATCGGCCAGCAAAATACGTCTGAAAAAAAGTAATTTCTTTTCGAGGCGGTCACCTCGGCTCCCAACATGCTGCGGAGCCGGCTGGGGGCGGTGGTGGAGAACCCGGGCCTCGCCACCGCACAAGGAGCGCCCGGAAAGCGCCGTGGTGCCAAACCCCTGCCAAAACACACCGCCTTCATGTCCCGGCGTCCACCCGTCACGCCAGGATCGGGCAATGTTTTTCGATCACCCAGCCCTCCGGCAGCGACGAGGACGTGTCGCCATGCGTTTGAACCTTCAAGCCAACCGCGTTTCACTACTCCACCGATCCAAGATGGATTCACCCCATCTTGCACCGGCAAAGGTAGTGAAACACGAGTCCTCTAGGCAAAAACGCACTTGCGTCCACGCACCACTGCAATTCGATTGGTTAGTTTGCTTGCCACTCCAGTGGCGCTCTGTTAAGAATTCCAAATTTTGGCATTCTGGGCCGAAGTGGCCTTTTA
Organism: Stenchaetothrips biformis; assembly: GCA_030522485.1. Taxonomy (NCBI): domain Eukaryota; kingdom Metazoa; phylum Arthropoda; class Insecta; order Thysanoptera; family Thripidae; genus Stenchaetothrips; species Stenchaetothrips biformis. Next base: position 2,396,216 of record CM060101.1, read on the forward strand.
CAATGCCAAGGTTTGGCATCCAAGTTGACCGGAATGCCAAATTTTGGCATTCCAAGAGGCAAAAATCCGGACAAGAAGGCCAAATTTTGGCATTCAAAACGGAGCGACGCTGGAGTGGCAAGCAAACTTACCAATCGAATTACAGTGACCTCGCCGCGTCGGAGGGCACGATCTCGATGTTAGGAATCCTGGCCCCACTACCCGTCGGCAGCCGGTAGATGAAATGCAAACAAAATGCATTTCAAGAGTATATGGGGCGGCGGTGAAAAGCAGTGCTGGTCCTACCCAGGCCGAATGCCACCCGGCGGACCATACACAGTTTTCACCACCGCCCCAAATACTAAAAAAAGGGCCAGGATAACAGCGAAAATTTAATTTTTGTTCGACTTTACGTGCGGAGTTGAAACACTTTTTTTGAATTTTGAATTTTAAAAACTTTTCCCAATGAAAAAAAAAAGGATGTGATGGATATGAATGACATGATAAAAGAATAAATTAGAGGGACAATAAATTAAGGGGAAAGGGATTTTAAAATTGTGGAGGGAATATTTTCAAACACACAGACTATTATTAGTGGAAGCCGACACCACGATATTTACCACAAAAAAATGATCATTCACGCAATTAAAAACATCACACACACGCACACACACACACACACACACACACACACACAAATTAAAAAATGGGGCCAGAACCCTTATTTGCTACATCGATGAATCTCACACACACACGAAAACAAAAATGTTGCGGCAGCCTAGAAGCAGGGCCCAGCTGTACTAAATCACATTCGCACAGGCACCACCCTGCTGAGTCACTAGGCTTGAATGCCGAAACATTCAGACCGTTGTGGAAAGAAACATGATGAGACACACACACACACACACACTTAAAATGCCTAAGTTAGAACCCTGAACGAATTACTGAATTAGTCAAGCAGTGAGCGATACACGACATTCCTCGTATACGCCACACCGTCTTGAACGTACGCAGCCAACACTAACACAACCAAATCCTCACGCCTCCTCACGCGACCCAGAGCGACACATAATTGGCCGTGAGTGAAGCACTGAGAACGCAAATCTACTGCGCATTTGTTAATGGTTTGAGATTGTGCCTTGTGAATGGACATTGCGTAAGCCAACTGCAGAGGATAAGCACGACGAGACATCATAAATTCACTCCGAGGGAACACGGGAAACTTAAAAATAATGCGTGGAATTCCAAAGCGAACCTGACTTCCAGGGCGCCGCACTATTATAAGTCTCTGGCCAATTTCAACGATGATGACCTTTGTCCCGTTAAGAAGACCTTCCTCGAAATTGAGATTCCTGATGATCATACACACGGCACCGACCTTTAGGTGCAGAACGTGCGGTGGAACACCACTCTCACACGCTTGATTTAGTGTGTCCATATCAAAGAACTCATTACCGAGCTCTCTTTCCTCTGCGTCCAAAGCGTCGGCACTGTACTGAGGCTGATCAATACCAGACAGTGACTCCAGGATTGTTTCGTTGACGCTTCGAACGTTGACCAAGTGTGGAGCTAAAACAGCCCGAACAGCACACTCGTCGGGATCGTCCAGCAATTCGTCAGGAAAGACAGACTGAATCAAGGCTGACACAGTGGGAACATGCTCGATGCCTGTCAGAGCAATCACCCGCTCCCCCGCACTCAAATCAGGCAGCGTATGTTCCACAGCTGTTCCATCTCCAACCTCCAGCACAAAGTTGGAATACACTGCGTCAGTGCACCTCTGGCCGACGGTGAGGGCCATCTTGTGGAGAGCTGGCCAAATGTGTGAGGACTTAAGCGACACGGCACAGATCTCGTTGGCCGTCTCTGCCCCACGCACCACCGGTGCCAACTGCCTAAAATCACCAGCCAGTAGGACCGGTTTTCCTCCAAACAGCTTCGTTTGATCACACAGATCACGGAGCCCTCGATCCAACATTTCAATGAGGAACCGGTGTGCCATGCTCACTTCATCATATATAATGAGATGTGCCGCCCTTACAAGCTCCGCCCTCTGTGATCCGTTGGTGATGCCCCAAACACCACGGTCGTCATCGAGACTGAGAGGGAACCTGAACATGGAATGGGCAGTAATCCCACACACATACACACTAGCGGCAATACCGGACGAAGCGACACAGAGGACAATGAGGCCCTTCGACCTAAAGTGGGCTGCCAAAACGGATCCCAGCAACGATTTCCCCGATCCGCCAGGTGCATCGAGAAACATGCCGTTGTTTTCGGGAGCATCTTCAGACCCTTCCACCAGGGCGCACACGTAGTCAAATACGCCGCGCTGTTCAGCTGACAAACGTGGCAGCCATTCGGCTACATAATTTGCCGAGGCGGTCCGGTCGTAGGCCACTTGCTCCCTGCCCAACTCTGTCATGAGGTCCTCAACTTGAGGGAGCCCGTGATCGACGACGCTGCTTCCCTGCCGCCTAAGCCCTCTGTCGATTTGAATGAGAGCGACCTGGTAGGCACGCTCTCGATTTTCTTCCCCCTCAAACAAATCTTCAGACAGAAGGTCTTTGTGCTGTTCCCAAAGGCTGAATGCCGGAGCACCGATGTAACACAGCATCACGAAAAAGGACCTCAACCTGTACCCGGTCATGAATGAATGGGCCTCAACCAGGCTGTCGGAGTACTCTCGCTCGTCATCCAGCAAACCTTGCATGCGAGCAGCCTCTTGGAACGTGGTGCACTCCGGTCCGCCCAACAGATAAAGATCGTGGTAGCCACGACAGGGAAACCGCATCAACAGCATTCTCAGATAAAAGAGTTCACCGCGGTTGGGTGCCTGCCAAAACAAACGGCAAATCCTCTCTTTCATCTGCCGCCTCGTGACGTAGTGCGTCACTGGATCGCCAACACACTCCCAAACCGGCACACGCGTTGTCGTCGGCCGCCTGGAATGAACGATATATCGTTCATGGAAGTCGATATATGTGACGTCATCCAGTTCCGCGATGAGAGGCCGTTTGAAATAAAATTCCAAATTTCCGTCGAGGTGAGTGAGTGCTTCCCTCTCCTGACCTTGTCGGAAACGAACCGTCTGCCTATTCTGCAAATGGACTGGAAGGACAGTCACACTTGGGCTCCTGCCAACCATGTCGAATTCGAGCACTCTCCAGGCGCAGTCCGTTGCTCCTAATATTCTGTGCGTTCTGTACTCTTCGCACTCATTTATAGGGCCATCGTCAGCCTCGGCGTCCCCCACCAACCTTACCCGAGTCAGAGGATTGCCCTTGCACAGATATTTGAATAGGTATTTCAAACTTCTCCTCCCTGAAGCAATTTCAAGATTTGCGTGACAATCGAGATCCAGCGAAACAGCAGCACAATACGGAACGACATCACAGTCTGATATCGTCACGTCCCTGCCATTGATCTGTATGATCGCCGTGTTTTCTGGATCCCTTTTGTAATGATAAAAACCGCGCTCATCACAATACGTCACAGGGGTGGCCTCCTTAGGAAAGTATTTTTTGCATGAATTCTTTTCAGCATCCCAACATGGCAGATTAGTCCTGTTCGGAGGGCCGCAGGGGCCGTGAATATTGTGTCTTAAAATAAGTTCCCGGAGTCTGCCGTTGGCCTCATCGGCAGACGGAATGTCCGCCCTTACAAACCTGTCGACGTCTGCAGCTTGCGTTGGGGCATTTTCGTCGGCGATTCTAAACACAAGGTGCGAGTGGCTAAGTCCACGAGCCTGGAACTCCACAACATATATAATGTAACAGAGTTTGCCAAAATAGCGGCCAGATCTAATATTTTTGATAAGCCTAGCCAGCTTTAGCTTGAACACCCTGTTTGACAAATGCGCCTCTGTGCTACGTCCCCGACGCGACTGGCGGTACTCTGGCCAAGAGCCATTGGCAGATACTGTGAGGAAGTAGTGCGGTACATTCTTTCGCTGCACCACCGCCATGCCGTCCATGTAGTGCCGCTTATAATAACGTTTGGACCCCACAAACGTACTGGGCAAATAGACACGGCCGGCTTGCCTTCCGTCACCTTCGACGGTCTCATCATTCAGCACGTCTTCCATGACACCGCCACCGCCACCCATTGGAAAAGGACCCCCCGCCGCCCCCCGGCCTCTGCCCCGGCCCCTCCCCCGGCCCCTACCAAGGCCTCTCCCCCGGCCGCCCCTGCCCCGCTGACCTTCATCAGATCCCCTTGCCAAAGCCGCATCCTGAGCGTCAACGACCGCTTGCACTTCGTCTCGTGGTCCGATTCGTAGTTGATTGTCGGCAGGATTTCGTTGACAATACTCTATGTATCGCAACCTTTCTTCTTCCACCCTGCAAAACGAATCGACCAACCACGTATCCGAAAGGCGGGAAAACTCAGAAAACCGTGGTTCCGCCAACAAGCGGTATCGCACGTAGTCGAGGGGGGTGACCTTTTTCCCATCTTCACTTTTTAAATCGTAACTCCACCCCTGATCACCGCTGGGGAACAAAAGTGGATACTGCATGGGCTCTACGTGGGGACTTCTGTAGTCGATGAAATGCGACCCGTCACCGAACTTCGAAATAAAAAGCTTTCGTCGCTCGTAGGGCACATCTTCGGTGGGTAAAATGACGGCCACCTCTGCGTTGGGGTCACCATCGATAAAATTATGTGTCCCCCTTCGTCTCTCTATGTGCTGAAAACAAAGGGAGACATTTTCCCCAGGCTCGTCGGCAAGTCTTTTAAAGCAATGAATATAAGGATTATTCGCCTCCAGCATGGTCTGGATGGCACGAATAACCACCTGATTTAGGTGCTGCCCCTGAGCCTCCCTGAGCCGCTCGGCACCATCATCAAAATAAAATTGAGTATAATTGGGACGACCGGGCGTGCCCTGACGCCTCCCATCATACACCAAATGGTACGTGCGACCTTGAAGCTTGACGTAAGCGGGGCCAGGCCCATGCCGCGTGTGGAGCCACTCTCCCTTCACACAAGAGGCACACATGGAAAACAGATTGTTGTACGCACCAGGATGTTCTTTAAAATGAGGGTGGTCATAAAAATCTGCATCGGCGGGAAGGGGAGGGAGTGCCAAAAAGCACAGTCGGCCTGATTGGCAGCACCACTGCGTCCTGCCCACTTCCTCTTGGAAGAAGCGGGCGTGACAGTGCACGCATTGTGGCCCCAAATTTAGGTTGGGCTGCTGCAACGTAAATGTGGGGACGGCATTTAGGGCGTCACCCCGCCAAGTTCCAACCACTGGACCCTCCCTCATGGCACGCGGCAAGTGCCGCACCAGGTCGTAATTGCCTTGATGCTGAGGATTGTTGTCAGCATATTCAAGCCGCCTTTCTCTCTCCGCTTCCCGATTCCTTTCCCTGTACCTTTCTGTCGCTTCCTCATTTACTTCCGGGTGTGCCTCTGAGTACCTCTGCACTGCCCCTTGGTGCACCTCGGGATGAGTCAAGGCATACTGTTTGGCAGCTTCTATCCTTTTGGCTTTGTTCTTCTCATAATATTTTTTTTGAGCTGCCTTTAGCCGATCTCGGTGGGAAAGAGTGGATGGCTTTTTGCGACTCCTTTTTTTTGGCCGACCAGGACCCCGCTTCTGACCTGTGCTCTGCACGATCGGAGGCTGCGCTGACTTTCGACCTACACGAGACGCCAGCGGTACGTCTTCCTCACTGGATGAAGAGTCCTGAGGACGATTGACTGATGCCGGGGAAGCAAGTCTAAAACCAAGAGGGACGTCATCATCGCTTAGTCGCTCCAAAACAACGACTGGTCTCTTAATGGACACAACGTTGTGAGTATTTTCACCGCTCTGTTCAACTACCTTACGCTTTGATGCCTTTTTTGACAGTAAAGAAGCTGAAGAAACTTCATCACGGGAACCAGCTGATGAAACCGGAGGAAGATAAGGATTTTGCTGAGACGGCGTACTCACTTGATTCTCATTCCCTGCAACTGATTGGCCGAAGCTCTGAACGGGTGAACGACACACATCACTTTGATTATCATTGATTATGGCCCAGAAATCAGCCAGTTCATCGACATCCGGATTTCGCTGGTCATAATCAACAACCTCCCTGTCATACATGAGGTCCTGGTCCGGATCTTCCAACGGACACATACTATAAATAGTATACCCCCGTTCCACACCGTCACATGCTGAATTAGACAAAAGAAGAAGAGCAAGGCCACGTTGAGATGATGCTTTAAAGAGGCGCGCAACGTTCAAGGCAGGACGAAAACAATCATGAGAATTCCTGGCATTAACACCGTGGCTATTAAACATAAAGTAGATTCCATCCGCCTCCCAGAATGATATGGTGTTATTTTGCCCAGTAAAAAGAAATCCCGTAGAGGGTGAGATTGAGGGCGAACTAAAACACTCCGATAATATGTCCTCAAGCCGTTCGAGGGCTGCATCAGCGTCAGCCTTACTTCCCGACTGTGGGTAAAGCCCGCCAGGCCACTCTAAGGCTTCTACAATCATAAATAGTTTCCCGCAACAATAAAATTCTTGGGGCAATTGATCGGGGAAGAGAAACCCGGCAGCAGATGTCAATTGCTGTTCTTTGCATTGCACCCAATAGTGAAAACCGTCGTTAACGACCTGGTTAACCGTTGCGGGATCAAACTCATTGTCCGTATTTTTGGCTGCAAGCGCACACGCCGAGGTGGGGACACACGAAGCATTTTGTCCCTGTGGGAAGAATTCATTCCCCTGATGGATAGTGCCTGCCGCGGCGCATGCAATGGTACCGTCGTCAAAAAGTCCGTTCTTGTATATTGTAATGTAGTTGTCCATGAGAAAAGTCCGTTATATTCAGCCCAGCCCCCGCAACACCCACCATGGAGCCTCAACTGGAACGGGTGGTTATGCAGCACTACACTGCCCCGTTATTGCTAAGGGCCGGGTTATAGAGGCAATCACAGCAGGTCTGTCACCCCCGCTTCGACCGACTCTCGCCTTGCCTTGCGCCCCGATTTGAACGAAACCGGCTGCAGTTTCGTTCCACGGTAAATAATCCATAAATAGAGATGAGAACTTTTCGCTACTATTGTAATGGTTACCCCTCTGTTAGCAGGAATCAACCCTTTTAACGGCCTCTCCCCAACCTTTCCCCCAACTCATTACGAGTTGAGGTACTGATGAAAGGAGAGGCCAAGGAGCAACCTACTAACAGAAGGGCCCGATTGAGGTAAGCCCTGCGACCTCTTAAAAAATAAAATAAAAAAGGCTTTTATAAAACAATTTAGAATTTTCGATTTGGCGCCAAAGAAAGAAATCAAAAATGATATGAGAGGACCCACTCACAACCACCCACCCCTCCCAGTGACACCCCCAAAAAGCGAAAAGTTCCCATCCCTACCATAAACCAAAAGAGAATGCCTGTTGTTTCGCCATGGTACCGTCATCAAGAGTCCGTTTAGTTTAGTTTTTTTTTTTCTAATAAGTGCCTGGTGTTAAAAGCACGTAGGAAATGTAATGTATTTAAAATAAGGTGCCTCCCTACACAACACCTTCGTAGCTGGCTAACCGCGGGGCCGCTAATCCCCAAGCGAAACTCATAAGACACGAAGAGTGTGTCATTTATGAGAAACGCCGCCTGCAGTAGTAGTCTTTGCTCATGACGCCAGAGTTGTAAATGGTAGCTGATGACCGACAAAAAAAGAATCTGTCTTTCCCGGCGCCATACCGTACACTTTCAACAAACAAATCTGAGGCAGATCGGCCGAGCCGTTCAGGAGGCACACACAGAGACAGACGGGAAAAGTTTTTCAGCCCCAGTGAAGTAACTGGCTTCGCTAATCGCTCAACCAATAATAAGTGTCTTTTAGTAAGGATCCTGACTATAATAGGCTGAGCGATTAGCGAAGCCAGTTACTTCACTGGGGTTGAAAAACTTTTCCTGTCTGTCTCTGAGTGTGTGTGTCCGCACTACTCCTCCTGAACGGCTCGGCCGATCTGGCAGATATTTTCCGGGTTATTTGGTATGTCCTTGCCTCGCCACACGAGTGTGTGTGTCCGCACTACTCCTCTGAGCAATGACGTCGTGGACGTACTGCACCATTGTCATTATTAATTAAAGCAATAGGCTTATGCTGTCCACCTTCAGCTCACTGAAAATATAAACCCTAAAACTTTTCAGCTCCCCAGCGCAAACGACTTGAACGTTGTGGACGTGATGCGCCAATGAAATGAATGAAAAGGAAATAAAAATTGAAATGATCAAATCACTAGGTCATTAAAGAGCGAAAAATGAAATGTTATACGAATGACATGATGATAAATAAAATAAAAAAATACCTTGAGCACTGACCTAGAGCCGGTTTACAACCGAAATGTAAGAATATTTTGTGAGAAATAATTGTTTCTCATCTTGGAATTGACAACAATCCACGACAGATAAGTAAATCAAAATTTATCGTGCGTACAAACAAAAGCACCAACCGTTCAGCAATCCACAAAAATAAAAGAAAAAACGGAGAGCTGGCTTTCCTACGGTTACGGAACGCACTGCTAAATATTTAAACCAAAACCAAAGAAAAAATGATAATAATAAAAAAAAACCTAGGAACCAATCTTTTGGAACTGGTTCAACATTTTGAGCGTGGATGCCCTCAGTTCCTTACAGCGCATAAAATGCCGCTTTACACTTAACTCCGAACCTTCAATTTTCCCTTTAATTGCTGCCTTAACAAATTCAACGCTCTGAGACACGTCACCGCAAAACCTGCGAACGCTGACTAAACCAGAGGCATTTTTGACCGATTCTGCATAAAACTGAGTCAACACTGAGATTTTGCCTTCGGCAGTAACTTTAGACGCAGCCTCAACAACATTTTTATGGGACCACTCCAGGCTGCGCACTTGACGTACCACAACCGAGGCCCGTTGTTGCACAGCTCTAAAATGTGGCAAAGCACTTTGCAAAGAAACCAGCAGAAGACTCAAATTGTCCCTCAACTTGTCAAGATCTTCTAGCTGAGTCCCCAAAACTACGCAGAAATGTTTGCAAACTTCTTCATACTTGGAACAGTGCGGATTGGGAACCTGATTCAAAGTAAGTTCGTATTTGTCCAAAGTCTCCGACAAGAGAGTGTTTGACTCTGAAGAAAATTCACCCTCGTCGTCACTACTTGGTTCCATTTTCACGCACAAATCTTCGGTGGACAGTGTTGTTGCTGAGGAAGAACAACCAGCAACAGGAATTTCCAACAGTGCAGAAGAACAACCAGCAACGGGACCTTCCGTCAGTGCGGAAAGACAACAATCAGCAGCGAGAATATCTATCTGTGCAGAAGATGATGGAGCGACTGAAACGGTACCCATCGAAACGGACGTCGACGGAGGAGGCAAAGAATTAGGAAGAAAATGATCACTGAGCATATCTTCTGCAAACAAATCCTCCTCAGAAGAATTAGCTCTTGGTGCCATAACCTTGGGCCCAAATGACTCCATTTCACTGGCACTTATTTCCGGGAGAGGAGGGATCACAATGGAAGAAGGTTCAACGACATGAACAGAATCCAGAGGAGGTGAACAATGGCTGTCAGACGATTGCGCCATTGCCGATAAGATGAAGAGACGATGTTGAAATCAACAGGAAGAGTAATTAAAAATAAAACAGAAAGTAACTTGTTTTTCCTATTCCTAACACCGCCTTCACCACCCAATAAATTCTAGCCAATTGCGTCACGCGCGTATTCAACTACCGTTGAACCTGCGTAACACTTGAATAATAGAAATTTATACTCAATGCGCTACGCGCCTTATCAAGTACCGTTCAACCTGCGTAACGCCAAAGTCATCAGAAAAATTGATACCAAGTGGCAGACCGAAACCGCCGCACGAAAAGATTTTCCTGGATGAAAACCAGTAAAACTTTTTAAAACGGTCCATACAGTGGGAGGTGAGCGTAAGTAAAATTTAATGCCGCCTCACAAGCTTGTATCCTTTTCTCGGGGGCAACAATCTCATGCTAACCATTTCAAGACAACTTGATGTTTTTGCAGTAAGGGAGTTCGTAGGTTCATGTTTTAGACGCCTACGTAGTAAGTCACTTTCATGTTAATGCAAATTGTGAGTAACATTTTGAGACTCAAGCATATGTCCTAATATAAAATTATGAAGAATTCGTTGACTTCCTGTCCTGAACCCACTTCACCTCACCTCACTATCCAGACTGGTCTATAAACGCAACGAGGAACCCAAACATAATGTCTAGTCCCGATTCATTGGGATGAACTCCATCTTCTCGATCCCTCAATCTGTGACAGAAATGAGGGTGATTCGGGACTGCAGGCGTAAAGGCCTGATTCCACCGGACGATGTAAATATTTGTCACGCCTGAAAACGAATTTATGAATCTATTGACAGCGTTGACTTTTTCATTCAATCCCAGTTTGGTTGAGTGAGTGATGGGCAAAATTTTACACAACACAATAAAATCTGACCGACGTCGCAGAACACCGACCAATGATTTATAACTTTGAATCATAGCCTCTACAAAGCGGCCTGCAAGAAGATCATTGACACCAACCATTACACAAACGTGGGTGCATAAGGTTTCCTTCTTAACGACAGATTTAAGTTCTCCTATCTTTATACCGCTGACACAAGTTGTATGAGAATATGAATGAAATTTGTCAGAGCGATATGCTAACATTCTGTCTCCGATGAGTTGAAACAACATGATGATGTAAGTAAATAGCTAGGCGAAAGCGGAAACAGTCAATCAGGTGAAAATGGATCGTTCAGAATGCGCGCGTGTCCAAACTCCTCACTATAAACAGCTTTGCCGCGATGGCAAAAACTTTTCACAGTGCCAAGAAATGTCTTTGGTGCAACGCACTCAAAAGTCCGTCATTGTACACAAACTTTCGTATGCTCAAAATACTTTGTTGTAGGAAAGTACCTTTTTTTGGGGGGAAGGATAGTGAAAACTAATGAAAATAGGCTGCTTTTGACGTGACCCGCCGCTAATCAGCGCGAACGTTGCGTAACAGCAGCCTGTCCCAACACAGTTAATTTTTATCAAATCCTTCAAACGTCTGAAGCCGCTCTAAGGCGCACTCTATTAATAAATAAATTGTTTCATTGCCTTTGCTATAAATACAAAGTTGCTGATGACGACATTGAAATCAATTTTATTTGACTCTAGCAACAGACTTTGCTTCACCCCGCTTGAGAGGCTTCTTGACCATGAATGTTCATCAATTTACTTTTTTTTAGATTACGCCCTCACACTCTTGGCCCTCTGCCGCCGGCCTCTTTCCCTGGCCCACTGAAATGTTGGCAGGGGGTGTGACGAACTTCAACACCGGCAATACCAGCCCTTCATTGTATAACCCACGTAATGCGAAAACTTAAGGGTTCGCATGGTTCAGAGGATGCTAATGACGAGAGAGAAATCCATTTAGACCCCTGACCAAAATGTCAATCAACCACGAACGGGGCTACCTCGACAAGAATAATCTAGTACAAGGTAAATGTACGCCAGACCGTGTCTTGTCGTAACAGGCTTTGCGATGCTGCGACAGTTTCGACAATCCACGCCTGGCGTTACACCTACCTTGGCCCGCGTGAGCAAATGGGTGTAAAAAGGCTTCTTCTGACGTGAGCCGCTGCCAATCAGCGTGAAACCTGCGAAACAGCAGCCTGTCCCAACACTGATAATTTTTACAAATCCTTCAAACGTGCCTAGTCGTTCTAACACTCATTTCTATATTCGCAGCCTGCAAGAAGAAACCTTCAGAACTCTGACTGCACACTCAAAACGTGACAAAAACGTGTCAAGCTAGTTGCCACCAAACAACCGATTTTGTCGAAATAAATAATTTAATAAAACCCTTCTTTTCCTCTCCACTTGTCACCCAGAGTCTCAGAGGCCACTGATAAGCCCAAAATATATACACTATGGGCAAAATAATAAAACTGTAAAGTCGGTTACTTCTTGTGCCAGGACTCTCTGTATCCGTCAACCCAGTATTTCCAGCAGCCTCTCTGCAGTTTTTGATGTGCAACTCTGAGAATTCTCCACATGCTCGTTGCAGACTATTGAGGTGCACGGAGACCACTGTCGGTCCTATACACCCAAAAAAAAAAATCAATTCAGAATTTTGTAACATGGTTACGCAGCATGCGAACGTTACGGAGGCAGCGGCGCAGGGGCGCCGTGACGTAAAGCGCGCGCGGGAAGGGCCGGCGAAAATGAACCTTTGATTTAAAGACGAGTGAAGTCTAAGTAGATGAAAAGTCACTATTTAACTTGTCTATCCATAGGCACAGCTGTTCAATTTTTGTCATGGAAACAATTTTTGTTTGATCTCCGATGTATATATATACAAAATTTAGTCACCAGTTACGATTTTTTATAGCATTAATGATACAAACATAATTTTGTAACATTCGTGTTACACATTTCTGTAACAAGCGGCAAATGATACATTTTTCTGTAACCCGCCACATATGTTACAAAATTCTGTACAACTTTTACAAATGTTTGTAGCCAATGCAGGTGATACAAAAGCCTGCCTCAAAAATAAATACATTTCTGTAACATTATTTTGGAGTGCAGAGAACACTGTGAATCGCACATCGCACAGTGTGAACTGTAAAGAGGCTACAAGAAATATATATACTGGTTTTACGGTTACAGAGGATTAGCACAAGTCGTTTACACAGAATTGCCAATCGACTTGTCTTGTCCCAATAAAAATAAAATAAAAATAAAAAATAAACCTGGTGAGAGACGCCAGTTCTTCTTCACACTCTGAAGCGCCCTTGGCACTCACCCACTGGGTCATCTGGCTGGTCTAACCTACCTTGTGAGGCTTATGGTATAACCTATCCGTAGTTACCCTCTGCACGTTAGGTTAGGCCTAACTTGGTCCCCCCCTACCCTTTGCCCCCACCCCCTGGGTCGTCTGGCTGGTCTAACCTACCTTGTGAGGCTTTTGGTCTAATCTATCCTTAGTTACCCTCTGCACGTTAGGTTAGGCCCACCTTGGTCCCCCCCACCCTTGGCACCCACCCCCTGGGTCATCTCGCTGGTCTAACATACCCTGTAACACTTTTGGTCTAACCTATCTTGCTTGGGATTCGGAAGGTTAAACCAAATTGGCCTTCAGACACTCCCTTTATTGGTCTAACCTACCCTTAAGCTGGAAGGTCCGGCGCCGAGCGGCCGAGACATTTTTTTATCCGTCTCTTTTCTCCCCTTCCGCGGCGACGAGCTGCGGCGTGGCGCGGCGCGGAGGCGCTACATCTCTCTCAACACTTGCGAGATTTAAAAAAAAAAAAATGTTTTTTAAGCCCCGAGCGAGAGTCGAACCGCAGATCTTCCGCTCAGCCCGCTCACCCTCAACGCACTCCGCCACGCCGCCTCGCTGAGAAGAGCCATGTGGAGCGGCGAGCACTCTCTCCCCTCTCCTTTTCCCCGGCGCCGCGCCGCCAGCCAGGGGCGGCGCTCAAAAAAGCTTGCAACGCCCCTCCCGGGTGAACGGGGCGTCGGACGAGAAAAAGTGTGAAGCAAAAGTTGTAGATCTCGTCGAGACGCAATATACAAATGAATTTCGTCGCAATCGGTTGAACGATGACGTCACGGCGCGAGTGCCGATTTTTGGCGTTAGAAAAACCTACCCCCTTTGAAAACGGTTCGAGATTTCGGAGATCCGTTTTCGCCGGGCGGTAGGGCTCGACCCCGCCGACGATCGCCTCGCTTTGACCCCCTATAATTTCTGCCTCCTTGTGCCCCTTTAAAGGGCCGGAAGGTGTCCCCCACCCCCTCGGCACGGTTTTTCCGATATATCTCGAAAACGGTTGGAGCTAGGAGCGCGCCCGAGGGTGGCTTTCGTCCTCCTCGACGAGACGGACGACTTTCGTCTGAAGCTTTTTTCCGAAAAAGGGCCCCTTCTCCGTTTTACCCCCCTTTTTTCGGTTTTTGACCTGGATCCGCCCCTTTTTTCGCCTTTTTGGCAATTTTTTTCCGAATGTTTGTGGGCACGCCGCGTCCAATGGAAAAAACCGCAAGGCTCTAGCACGTCGGGAAGGGCCTCATCGAACCGATGGGAAATCAGTGAGTAGGGAACTGGACCCTCACGCTGACGGACGTCACGGTCGCACCTCTGGTCGAGAAAATTACATATGTACCAACAATCGACTACGTCCGCCTGACCAAGGCCCTGGAGGACGAGGAAGATACAGAGAACTGTCCCCCGACGCTAGAGGAAGCCGCAGCAGACCCAGCCAAGGCCATGGCAAAACTCACCGCAGCGCTGCAAGCCCAGGTCTTCAACGCCACGGTGGTGAGAACAGTCACGCCACGACGCAAGACCATCCTCACCCCGGCACTTGCAGCAATGCGACGTGAAAGGCAAACCGCAGCCGCAAACTGGAGGAACAACCCGACAGAAACCACCAAGGGAGCCTACCGCCAAGCAGCGAGGAAGTTTAGGAAGGCAATCAACAAGCACCGCCGCCAGCGTGTCGAAGGCCTGCTGCAAAAGTTCGAAGGGGACAGCGGGATGTGGAAAATGTACCGCCAACTCACCCAGCCTCCAACACCGCCAATGCCGCCGCTACTACACGGAGATAAGTGGTGCACCTCCCCCGCAGAGAAGGCAGAAGCTCTGGCTGCAACATTCGAGGGGAGAATGCAGCCAAATCCAGCGGCAGTACCTGCAACTTCAGCCAGCCCCCAGCCACCCGGTGATGAACCTTCCTGGCCTGCACGCGGGGCCGCCGGGTCGTGTGAACCACCGGGTCGGATAGCTGCGGTCCGGCCTGCTGACCCCCAGCCACGAGGCGATGATCCTTCCTGGCCTGCACAGTGTGCCGCCAGGTCGTGTGAGCCCCCGGGTCAACAGCTGGCCCAGTCTTCCGACCCCCGGCCACGTGGTAATGATCCTTCCCGGCCTGCCCCGCGGGCCGCCAGGTCGTGCGAGCCGTTGGGCCAAGAAGTAAGTCAACCGGACCCCCAGCCACTCGGCAGTGATCCCTCCTGGCCCGCGCGCGGCGCCGCCGGGTCGTGTGAGTCACTGGGTCGGGTGGTTGAGGACCTGCCTGCTGGCCCCCAGCCGCGTGGTGATGATCCTTCCTGGCCTGCACAGAGTGCCGCCAGGTCGTGTGAGCCACTGGGCCAGCGGGTGGTGACCCTCCCTCCTGACCCCCAGCCACGTGACAATGATCCTTCACGGCCTGCGCCGCGCGCCGCCAGGTCGTGTGAGCCGACGGGTCAGACTGCAGCCACACAGCGGCCTCCGCCAAAGATCACCATCACCGCCTTGCAGGAAGCAATCGCGGCCCTGCCCCGCCGCAAAGCAACAGGCGGTGATGATATCACAAATGAGGTCCTGCGCATCCTGCCGGAGAAGTGGTTGAAATGCCTCCATGCGATATTCAACGCGCTCATCGCTCACGCCATCTTCCCGGCACAATGGAAGGAAGCCATCATTACCCCACTGCCGAAGCCGAAGAAGGATCCATCGCGGCCGGTATCGTACAGACCTATTAGCCTGCTCTCCAACTTGGCCAAACTATTCGAAAGATGCCTGCTTCCTTTCCTCCTGGCTGAGGCAGAGGACCTGCAAGTACTCCCAGATGCGCAGTTCGGCTTCCGTCGAGGCCACAGTACGGTGTTGCAGCTGCTCCGGGTACTGGACAAGGCGATTGCAGCAGCAGAAGACGGCCAGACAACGGTGCTTGCAGCACTGGACGTGGAAGCCGCGTTCGACCGAGTGCCTCACGTCGAGTTGATCGCCAAGCTTCGCCGACAAGGGTTCTCTAACCCCCTGGTTAACCTCATAGAAAGCTTTCTGTCGGGCCGCACCATCCGCGTGCGGGTTGATGGGGCACTCTCAAATGCACACCCCATCTGTGCTGGAGTGCCGCAGGGGGCCATTACCTCGCCACTACTATACGCACTGTACACGGCGGACGTCCCAGTGGGCGAGGGAGCGCTCCTCGGCCTGTACGCGGACGACACCGCGGTGATGACAACAGCCAAGACCCCAGCGGCCGCCGCAGCAGCACTCGAGAGGCAACTGGACAACATCAACGCGTGGGCCCGTCACGAAAGGATCAAGATCAACGCCGAGAAGACGCAACTCGTGCAGCTTAACCCGCGTGCCCGGAAGAAGAAGCCGATCTCTGTACGGTTTCAGGGCCAAACCATCAGGGACGAACAGACCGCGACTTACCTCGGACTCACCCTCGACAGAAGGCTGACTTTCAAGGACCATGCCATCAGAGTCACCACCAAGGCAAAGCAGCGTTTTGCCCCCATCCGTAGAGGTTTCCAAAACGCAGACATCCTCGCCAAGCTCTACAAAGCGACAGTACAGCCAATGCTGTTATACGGCCTTGAATGCTGCTCTACGGTCACCACCGCCACCAAGGAGCTGTTGGCAACGACGGAGCGAAACTGCCTGCGTTCCATCTTCAGGGCACGGCGCAGGGAGGGCAACCGGGCACTCTATGAGAAGGCACTAGGGCACGGCATCACCCCGCTATTACAGCTTGTACGACGCAGGCAACGGCTGCTGCTGAACCGGGTCCGAGAACACTCTAATCCCCTCTTGACTCCAGTAGGACAGCCGGCGGAGCAGCCGTTCCAGTTCTGCGCGAGACTGGTAGATGTCGTCACCACCACCGAGGAGGAGGACTCCGACAGCACTAGCGCCGACTCTCTCACCTAGCCCTCTATCGTCTCAACCATCTATCCTCTGCTTCCAATCTGTCTCTCACCTTGCCCCCTAGCATCTATGTCTACTATCCTCTCCGTCCTATTAATCTCGCTTCTCTCCCCACAGGAACACCACAAGCACAACACACTGCACCACAAAACACGACACAGGGGTTTTTTCCTTGGGTGGCTCCCTTCAGGCCCACTCAAGGTTTTTCCCCCATTTTGACCAATGATGTTGATCTAATCTAATCCAGCCCACCAGGCCTAGGCCTGTACTTGCAACCCTGCTCAAACAGCTGACGGAGGGGAGCTCTCCCCCGCGACTCATAGCGGGATCAGGGGAGCAACCCTTCTATAGCTAAATGAGCAGATAAATCTGAGGTCAAAAAAAAAAAAAAAACCCCTCGCGCGGAGCGCCTGCGAACGGCAGGGTGGGCCAGCCCGCCACGCAGCGCAGCGGTGCAGACCGTGCGGCCGCGCCGGGGACGACATGCGGCCGAGGGAGGAAAAACAGTATTTGGGAGAAGAAGAAAAATGTCAGGTGTGGGGTTCGAACCCACGACCCCAGACGGGGATCAGAGCTTAAATCTGACGCCTTAGACCACTCGGCCAACCTGACGGGGACAGCAGGCCCCGTCGCGAGAGTGCTGGAGGAGCAATCGTTCCGGGGGGTCCAGCCTTTGCGGTCGCCCACCCGCCATACACTCGGACGGAGCGGAGCGGCGCTGCTGGCCATCGCTACAAGCTTGGCTTGCGGCAGGAGTGCGCGAGTGCCACCATTTTTTGCGGGGCTGGCAGCACCTGCAGTCGGGGGTATAGCTCAGTGGTAGAGCATTCGACTGCAGATCGAGAGGTCCCCGGTTCAAACCCGGGTGCCCCCTGACCCAGAGACGACGCAACGCTCACTGTCGTTCTTTTCCCCTCTCCCTCTCTCTTTTCTCCTTTTCTTTCTTAGATAATTTATTTCAATTTTATTTTATTTTTTTTGTCAGATGCGACGTTGTGCGCGCCCAAAACTGTCCGGTGGCGGCTGCGCTCCCCGGCGGTCTCGTCGGTCTGGTCCGGGCCCCGGAAGAGGTCCGTCGCAAGGTCCCTGTAGCGCAGAGGATAGCGTGTCGGACTTCTAATCCGAAGGTCGCGGGTTCGATCCCCGCCAGGGATGAGCGGTCGTGGCGCGTCGCAGGAACGCGCACCGGTATTTTTGTGTGACCTCACCACTGCTCACTGTCGCGCCAAAAGCCCTCTTCAATCCGCCCCACACACACGATAGCCTCTCTTAACCCTACGATCGCCGGCCGGCTGCCATCATCGGCGGTCCTTTGTGTGTGGAAGGCAATGGCGTTCCTACATGGCGTACACGATTCCGTTGTTTGTACCATGTGTTGTTGTGCCGAGGGCGCAACCACACCGTTCACCCAGGTCGGTCCTGGAAACGGGCACTGGGGCGCGAAAATGGACCCAGTTCCCGGACCGTCCTGGAAGCGGGTCCGCTGACCCAAACCGAGACGTTGCAGACCTGGAAAAACCGAGACTCGCGAAAAAATGCAAGTTATGCACGTAGCAGAGCAAGGTTTCGATCCTCGGTCCTCTGGGTTATGGGCCCAGCACGCTTCCACTGCGCCACTCTGCTTCGTTGTTGAGACGAAGGGGAGACAGTGGGCTGCACTGGACAATGGAAGCGCTCGCGGGGCGCACAGTGGGCCGCTTGTTTTGAGCTGGTGGGGTCACACGTTCGGTTCGAGTCTGGCTCTGGCGTCTTCTGGCCCACTGTGCGGCCGAGCCCGAGCTCTCGAGTGACCAGACAGACAGAGCGAGCTGCGGGCCGAGGAGGCGAGACGACCAAATCCATAAATCCATTTTCTCCATGCCTGCACTGCTTTTCTGCCTGCAGTGCCAAAGTGCATAAGTGCACCAAAAGTGCACTTGACGCACTTCACGCTCTTTACGCCCCATTTACGGCCCCCCCGACCCCCCCGGGACCGCAACATCTTGTTCGGGACGCGGGACGCCGGATGCCGTGCGACGGACGTCGCACGCACGCACGCCCCTGCCTCGCCCCCCGAGCAGCCCGATTAGCTCAGACGGTAGAGCATTCGGCTTTTAATCGAAGGGTCTTGGGTTCGAGCCCCAAATCGGGCGTCTTTATCTTTGACTTTTTCTCCCACATTTCGTACACCTGCTGCACCACACCTGTCGCTCGCCACGCCAGACGAGCAGCCGTGGCCGAGCGGTTAAGGCGATTGACTCGAAATCAATTTCCCACTGGGAGCGTAGGTTCGATTCCTACCGGCTGCGCATCTCTTTTCACCTATTTTCCTCCCCCCTCCATCATCCCCCCTCCCCCCTGCTCACGGCGCTACCGCGCCTCGGCCGCTGTCGTCATGTCTCGTCCTGTTTCGGGGCTCTCCCGACAGATGGCCCCGCCGGGGGCCCCGGCAGGCCCCCGGCGCCCGGGGCAAACTCCGGTCGACCCGAGCACGTCCTGGCCGCCGACCCGGAGGGCCTCATACTTACCTGGCACAGGGGCTAACCGTGATCACGAAGGCGGTTCCCCCAGGGCGAGGCTGCGCCATTGCACTTCGGCGCGGTTGACCTCTGCGAGTATCTCTAATGCAGATACCTCGGGTGTGTAATTTTTGGTAGTCGGGCTAGCGTTCGCGCTGGCCCGGACAAGAGCCCCCTCACTCATCCTCCCTGCCCCGTCCACCGCACTGCAAGCACGCCTGCTCCGGTCCCGTTCCCAACACGGGCCGGTCGCTCCGTCTCCCTCGCACCCCGAAGACACGCCCCACGAGTGCGAGAGAGACGGAGCGGTCGGCCCGTCTTGGGAATGAGTGCCTTGGTGGAGCGCGGCGCAGGTGCGCGGCCACCTCAGACACTCGGTCACACATGTCGGCCCGTTGGTCTAGGGGTATGATTCTCGCTTTGGGTGCGAGAGGTCCCGGGTTCAAATCCCGGACGGGCCCGGCGTCGGGAGCGCCGACAGTCAGTCTGTCGCGCGCCCCTGTAGTTGTTTTTGATCGGTTGCGACAGCTGCGCTGGCTGGAGACAGAGAGGGCGACGATTGCGCGCACCGGCCGCGGCGAGACACCGAGACAGGCGGAAAGAAGAGGAAGAAAGAGGAGAGGAGAGGAGAGGAGAGGAGAGGAGAGGAGAGGAGACGCTTCCACCAGGCTTATGCATTAATTGGCCCCGCTCCAGAGAGAGCAGGGCGCTTCAAAAATACGGTTCGAGACTCCTCGAGTGCACCACCCCCACGGAGCTCTTTAGTAAAAGGCGAAAGGGCTTTTCGTTCTGAGGGTGGCGCGGAGTGGAGCAGCGGCGCGCGGTCATCCGGCCTGGGGCTGGCTCCACGCGGGGTCGCCCGCGCGAGCGAGGAGGTCTCCGGCCGGCAGGCCGCAGCGCTAGCGCCCCCCAGTGGCCGGTGTGCGTACTATGCCGCGCCGCGGGCCACGCCGGGGTTTACCCCCTGTCGCAGGTCCGGCCGGTCAGCCGGTCCGGCCTGGCTCCCCGGAGGCTGCGCGCTGCTCTTTTTGGTGCGCTCGTCGCTCGCAGCGCCTGCCTGCTTGCGCGGCGGGACTGTTTCCGAGCGCAGCGCGTTCGGCAATGACAACGAGATGGAACGAGAGTAGTGGTAGTGGTGAGGGGTACCGCTCAGACAGCCCACTTCCCATCCCATCGCCGCGAGGGCGAGGGGAACGATCATCGATGCTGCGCGGTCCCAGGTTATACAACTCGGGACACAACGGCGGCCTCACGCTCAGGGAAGAGGACAAGAACCTCATCATCGCGGTTTGTTTCTATTCCACTATAGAGTAGAGAGAAAGGAAGACCTACTACAGAAAGGATTCTGTGAAGTATGTGTCTTGGAGTGCCGTCGTCGCGCGCCGACCGTACACCGCGGATGGACAGCCGACTAGGGCGGCGAGCTTGGCGTCCAGCGGGAACGCGCGCACGCCATCTGTGTGACCGAGTGCGGACCGAGTGCGGACCGAGCAGGCGGGGCGGAGCAGTGCTCCGGGGCGGAGCCATTTCTCATACCGGGGAGAAGGCGGGTGCGAAGCCGCCAGCAGACTGATTCGGAGGGTCGTTTCCGTCGCCCTGTCCGTCTGTCTGTCTGTCTGTCTGTCTGTCTGTCTGTCTGTCTGTAAGTCATGTACGAAACTCTCATTTTAAGCCGAAGAGCTCAAGTACCCCGTGTTTACCCCTTCAAACGCCCCTCGCGTCCAGAGTATAGAAGCTAGAATGCTCCTCTATGGCTCAAAAGAAAGGCCTATTAATGTACTAGGCCCTTGCATGTGGACAGGGTGTTCGATGAAAAGAAGTTCAGTGGAGGGGTGGAGACTTGTCCATGCGGGTCGTTTGGTCCAAAGCTCCGAAACGGCTCCTTAAAACGGCCATTCACTGGTCGAGGATCCAGCCGTGAATGTCAGCCAACCAGTCCAACCCCTCCGATGGGCAGAGGAAAAAAAAAAAAAAAAAAAAAAAAAAAAAAAAAATTAGGTTAGGTTAGGCGCTGGCCCGGAGAAGAAAGGAAAGGGAAGGAAAAGAAGGTGGTGTGGCTGCGAGAGACGAGCCGGGCCGCGGAGAGGGCGCCACTCTCGGACGCGATCCCACCTGCCGCTCGCCACGGGGACTTTTGGCTGCTGGGCGAGATGCCCCCTGACCCGGTCCGCCCCTCCTTAGCGAAACCTGGCCCCCAAGGCCGGACTCCTCCGGGAGGGCCATGTTGATGGCGAGCCCAGTGCGGACGTCCAGGTCACCATGGAGCCCAAGCCGCGGTTGCGCCCCGGCCCGCCGCCATCCTCACCTTCCAGCCTCCGGGTCGCCGGATTACAGGGGTGCGCCACCAGCCCCCAGCTGAGCGACGCCGCGT